>CM053581.1:297797978-297826433 GCA_028627135.1 Pseudochirops cupreus | reverse complement strand
GCTGGTTTTGGTTCACAGTGCTGATATGGTTCCTCGTAGCTGAGCTGACTTTAGTGGGAAGTATCTTTGTGTGCGTTTTGGAGTTCTAGGATTGGTTTAGAGTCCTGTTTTATGGGTATTTTGGGGTGGCTATGTGAGAGCTGTGATATGTTCCTGATGCTACGCCGCCATCTTGGCTCCGCCCCCCTGGTCTACATATTTTTAAAAATATCTTGAAATGACTAATAAAACTACATTGTTATTTAGTCCAAAGCTACTTCAGGACTTTCTTGTAAGTTCTCAAGATGCCTGAAAAGTTGATTATTAGGGCATGCTTTTAATTTAGTGGTAGTCACTGCTGAACCTTAAAGACACATTTCAAAGGGTAGATAAGGCCAACCCCTGCCCCAATGTGTTGATGCCACCATATTCTGGGTTTTTTTGTCACTTTTGGGAGAGGGATGGAATTTGTTTCCCTTCCAGCAAATAGGACCTGCATTAATTTGTTGGAGGGCTTCCCCTAGCCTCATGAATCACTCAACCCTCATTGTCATCTGGAGCTTTCAGATACAGTAGATAGGTATTTTTCCCCCTCTGTCGAGTTACTATCAGCCAAAAATAACAGCACTGTAAAAATGACGGAACAAGTTTTACGAAGGAATAATATAACCCACTGCTGTGAACATGTCACTCGAGGCAAAAACAGTTAGATCTGCTGGCTGGCTGCTCCTCTGATGTCTCTCCTTAAATAACTTCATTATTCAATAAGAAGCAGTTTAATTATTTAAGCGACATAAAAGATGAGGTCATTATATTTATATCTAGATTCTGTTTACTGGTTTTCAGCCATTCTGTATATTTATTTTGGAACTGTAAGCACTTACCAATCCCCATCTAGAAGACAGTCTTCTCCATGTTTATTGAAATATAAAGGTTTCTTTACTCTGTATGCTCAAGACCTTCCCCAAGTACTTCCCTGGGCAGAACTCTTTGGCTGACAATTGTGAGCTTGACTTAATTACGATAACTTTCCATTTTGATTCATTTAAAGTAAATAAAAACATAGATAGATGATAGATGAATGTAGAAACAAATAAATAACAAAATAAAGAAAAGAATGAATTAAATTTGTCTATGGTCATTAACATCCATAGTTTGACATTCTTATACTTAACAGCATACCTTCCTCTGCTATATGATTTAATTCCTGTGCATATCTTCTTCATGGTGATCAAGTGAGGATTTAGTGGTGGGTCTGAATGAAAATGCCTTACAACTATGATTCTGAATAATTTAAGTAAACAGGTAAATTTTTATACACAAAAGATTACAGTAGGTTTACAAGAAAGAAATGGCAAAAATAAAATTATTACAAATTGGGAAATGAAGAATTTGCAAAGTGAGAACTACTGAAACTGAGAGCAGTTGAAATATGGGTGACAAAGGTTAATTTATTTAACAGGGAGACATTAGCAAGACCATCGGTGTTGAAGCGGTTTACCCAAAGAAGGTTAGGGTTGCCTGAGACCCCAAAATACCAACATGCCGGGTCCTGCCAAAAGAATTTGACTCAAGTCTTCTCAGCCAAAGAAAAGTCAAGTTTATTGAAAGTTCATTAAAAGTTCACCATATGGGGTAGACTCTTAAGGAGCCAGTCTATGCTAGTGCTAGGTCATTCTATGGTGCTTTCACAGAGCAAGTCTGTGCTAGGGCCTTCTGTGGTGCTCTCACACCACATGGAAGGGAGATGGGATTCTTATATACGGAGGAATCTAGGGGTAGTCTAGAGGAGGAGTTTGGGGAGGGTCTTCAGGAGGAGTTAATGAGGTCAATGCAAGAGTGGATTGATATTTTGATAGGCTGGAGGGTGGGAAGAAGATGGACAATGGAGGTCCAGGATAGTAACAGAGGTTTGGGCCCAGCCACAATGAAATACTTATGGCCTCTACAAATGCCTCATCAAGTGGGAAGATTCAATCAGACTTCAAGGGGTTTCCCAGAGCCTGCACCTCAAAGATTCAAGGAGAGCTCAAGGGGACTCCCAGAGCCTGTACCTCTTCAGTGTCATTAGATGAATAAAGGTATAACAGGGCTGAAGAGAGAGGGAAAAAAAAGGAGGGAAATAAAGGTGATGAAAAGGAGAAGAAAAAGTTGAAAAGAAGAAAGGAACAAGGGGGGAGGGGTATGAAATTGTAGAACTAACAGTATTAATGGACAATCGTAATATTTGATTCCATCGAGTAGAAGAGAAATCTATGGCATAAATGAGCTATGTTTCAGTTATTGGGATCATCTTTTTTGGAAGAGAGAAAACTAACACTTGAATAATTATTGATTTTTTTTAAATTGTAAGAAAGAGCACATTGTAGGTAACATCCAACTGATTTGGGTCCCCACTAAGCATATGTGGCATGTGACCTCTGGGAAGCATGTTTCACACAGAAGGAAAAAAAATGTCTAGATTACAGGGGAAAAAAAGATCAACAAGTATAGATGATATCTCTTACTATTTTTAAAATAAAAACTTCTTGACAGTGATGGTATCCATGAGAACGAGTTATTGGGAGATACAGCTTCATTTCTGAAGGTCATTGAAAATAAAATTCTTATCTCTCAGGAGTAATTTAGTGGTTGTCTAACTTAAAAATAGTAGAGCCAGCCTAGGTGAACTCACAGAAGCCTTTCCTCCTCTATGTTTTCATCTATGTAATCCAACATATACCCAGACTGTGGCTTTTTTTATGCTTTGTTAACAAAGCATGAGTAGTTGCTAAGTATCCTTTTCAGTAAATATGTTCATCCTTATCCTGTGACTATTACCCACAGCACATATAGAGTTTGTTTAACACAGTACTTATATTTGGTTCTGCCTGAGCTCCCTAACTCCATTTGACCCTTGGTTCAATTGGTCACTTAATCAAGCATCTCCAAAGCAATGCCTCCTTGTTAATAATTGGCTCAGTGAGCCCACAACCACAGAGGGTCTCAGAGGATCAGAAGGATTATCTTGTGTGTAGGTTTCTTTTTCTTTTTTTTTTTTTCCTTTTCCCCCTTGAGTATCTGGCCCCATGAGTCTGGCACAAGCTTCTTAATGGATGAACAGAATCCCGGGCTCAAATTATTTAAGAAAGCAGGAGGCAGGAGGAGGGCTTGTTTGTAGAAGTGCTGATCTGTGGGTGTTTAACCACCTAAGCCAGTTGTGCTGCTACATAATGATGCTACACTTTCCTGTTGAGTAAAAAGTTGAGTAGAGCTGGTAGAGAAAAATGTGCCATAGCAAATTGACCATGAATAAAACAAATTTACAAGTTTCTTCTGGGTGTCTGATTATCTAAAAATCTGCCAGGAAATTGAATTGCCTGTCAGCTGCCCAAATTATTTTATTCTCTGCTATTGGAATGCTTGGTGGATTTGTTGTTGTTGTTTTTTAAGAAAAAAATAGGAAATGAGTTGGAAATGATTGATCAAACTTGAAAATAACAGCTTGTAATGCAGCTCCTTTCATGCAACAAGGACACCTTCCATTGTATCCTTCCACCTCAAGTCCACAGAGGGGAGAAATGAGGCCAACAGACAGCATTAGGACACAAGGATTTCATTTCAAGTTGCTTTCTTTCCCACCATCATTTGGAGTTAAAGGTTGTAACTAAAACCTATGTATTAGGTAATGTAGGCAAGGGCTGGCTTTCTTGTTTGAATTATTCAGCATTGAACTTGCCAGATTCAAGGAACATGAAATAAACTAAGTAAAGTAGAAGGTATACTCGGCCTATGACAAACTAAATATTAGGACATAATGGCCAGAAGCAAAACAAGAGGTAGAAAAGGTCCCCATTTGTCTTTAGCTGTTAACCCTTTTAGGGTCCTAGTTACATTAGCACAGAATTCTTCTTTCTTTTCTTTTTCTTTCTTCTGCTTTCCTTTTCCTTTGCCCTCTTCCCTCTCCCCCTTCTTATTTCCCTCTCCCCTTTCCCTTTCCCTTCTCTCTCTCTTTCTCTCTCTTTCTCTCTCTCTCTCTCTCTCTCCGTCTCTCCGTCTCTCTCTCTGTCTGTCTTTCTGTCTGTCTCTCTCTCTCTCCATCTCTCCACCTCTCTGTCTCTCTGTCTCTCTCTGTCTCTGTCTCTCTGTATCCCTCCTCTCTCTTTCTCTCCCTCCTCTCTCTCTCCCTCTCTCTCTCTCTCCATCTCTCTGTCTCTATCTCTGTCTCTCTGTCTCTCTTCCTCTCTCTCTGTCTCCCTCCTCTCTCTTTCTCTCCCTCCTCTCCCTCTCTCTCTCTCTCTCTCTCTCTGTCTCTGTCTCTCTCTCTCTGTCTCTGTCTCTCTCTGTCTCTGTCTCTGTCTCTCTCTCTCTCTCTCTCTCTCTCTCTCTCTCTCTCTCTCTTGTCCCTACCTCTTTCCCTCTCCTTCTCCCTGAATGCTATATTTAGGGTGCTGGAGATAGCAGTTCAAATCCTGACCTGCCACTTACTGTTTGACCGAAGAATTTTCTTCATTTGTAAAATAGAGATAGTAATACTTATGTCACCTACCTTCCAGGATAGTTCTAGGTGAAGTGATTTATTTTTAAAATTATTTTTTTCAGTTAACAAAAAAGAAAAAAATGTATTTGCTCTCGCTCTTTTAGTAGGGAATAAAAAAAGAAAGAAAAGAAAAACAAAACCCTCATAACAAATGCATAGTCAAACAAAACAAATTTTTACATTGGTCATGTGCAGAAAAAAACATGTCTCATTCTTTACCCTGAGCCCATCACCTTTCTGGCAGGAGGTGGGTAATATAGATCATCTCACAGTTCTGGAACTATGTGGTTGGTTATTCTTCTAAAGTGATCCAGGTTCTAAAATATTTCAAAGTTCTTTTTCTTTGACCAACACCACCAAAAAGAAAGCCATTACGAATATTTTTGTACATATAAGTCCCTTTCCTTTTAAAAAAAATTCTTTGGGAAAATAGTAATAATAGTGATATAACTAGGTCAAAGGGTATGCAAAGTTTTTAGTACCACTGAGGGCATAGTTCTAAACTGAGTCAAAATACTTTATAAATTTTAAGTGCCATAGAAATATGTTACTATTATTATTGCTATTTCTAGAGTTATACATTTTTTTCACTTTGTCTCGTTCTATTTCAATTTACTTAAATATACATGTTTATCTTATGTTTGTGGGTTAATTAGCCCATATTCAGGCTGGGTTTGGTTTTTTTTTGAGTAACATCTATCTTATTTACTTTATTATTCTCATGAGCATCTAGAATATTGCTCAATTCACAAGAAAATCAGAATTTCCAGATCTGGAACAGATCTTAGAGATGATTTAGTACAAATTGTCCATTTGACAAACTGGAACAAAGATGACTAGCCCAAAACTACAAAGCTGTGATGCTCTGGGAACCCCAAAATTTCAGGGTACAGGACAGCATCTACCTGCCTAGAATGAATTCATGTACTCATACCTTCTTCTAGTCAAATAACAAGATTTATTATAATACCAATAGAAGCAGGCAGGGTTCCTGATGAACATGCAATTAAATGGGTGGTGAGATTGATACTTGCATACCAAAAGGGCAGTGAAAGGATCTGGATGGGATTTAAGAAGTGGTAAATAGTGTGTGGTGGGCCAGGTGCAACAGTGAAAGGACTATCAAGTAGGATGATTAGATGATCTAGATGGTATTAAGGGGTGGTTAGTGAAGAGGTATAGGTTGGGGTGCTCAAGACCCCAAAATACCAACAAGCCAGGTCCTGCTGAATGAATTCGACTTAAGTTGTGAGGCTTGCATTGGGCAAGAATCATCTGACACAGAGTAAGTCTGTGCTAGGTCATTCTATGGTGCTGTCACACCACATAGAGGCAAGATGGGTTCTTACATATAGACAGGTTGTGGGAGGAATCTAGGGGTGGTCTACAGGAAGAGTTTGGGGAGGGTCTTGAGGAGGAGTCAGATGAGGTCAGACTCCAGTAAATGAGTGATTAAGGGTGGGAAGTTGCTGGAGGCTACCTGGAACCTACAGACAATGGTGGGCTAGGCCAGTTCTAGGATGGAACAGGAGGATCAAGGGTGGTAAATTGCTGAACAAAGGAAGGAGGGCTAGGCTAATAACAGAGGTTTGGGCCTAGCTAAAATGAGAGGCTTGTGGACTCGGGCAAATGCCTTGTCAAATGTGAAGATTCAGAGTTCCAGCTAGTTCCCAGAGCCTGTACCTCATCAGTTAGTATTTGCTAGTAGTCTGGGGTGGACCAAGTGACACAGTGAAAGGAATGGCAAGTAAGCTAATTAGGTGATCTAGGTGGGCTGGGGTGAGCCAGTTGCCTTGGGCAAGGGCCACCTATGATCTGAGCTGCTGAAATGTATGGAAAAATTCAGGGACCTGGTTGTTTTCAAAGAGATGGTCTTTTCTTTTTAGGGATCCAGGTCCCATCACCCCATCAGCTGGATAATGTCAGGGTTTGTATTTAGACTTTCAATTTACAAGTTGTTCCATGGCTTCTCTAGGAATTTGCTGAATATTCTTACCTAAAAGAAACACATAGTTGTGCAGACATCCTTATATGATTCATCTCTATTAGATATAAGTATGCTTAGAAGAGGTAAATAACTAGCAGAACATATACATTGCTTCAATCATGAATCCAATCTCTGAAGAGATATCAGAAAGTTTTTATTTCTTTCAACTAGGTGTGTTTGTAAGGGGTTTGATTATCTATTATTATTGTTGTTTTATATGAGTAACATTTAAAATAATCTTGACAATGGAGGACTAAACTAAAGGGTAACAGGGTAACAGATTTGAGATTTGAGTATAGATATTTTGATAGGATCATGGGTGGGAGGTAGCTGAAGGCTACCTGGAGATAGACTATGAAGGGCTAGGCTAGGTTAAGGGTAAGGGAGATTCAATCATAGTGACAATGGAAGGCTCATGACCTCAGGCAAACGCCAGATCCAGTGGGAAGATTCTAGAGGGCTCCCAGATTCTATACCCCATCCATATGATCTTGGGCAAATTTCTTACCTCTGTTTTCCTCAATTACAAAATGGTGATAATAATGGAACCTATGCTAGTTGTTGTGTGGATCAGATAAAATAATATTTTTAAATCACTTAGCCCAGTGCTAAGTAAATGCTATGTAAATGCTGGCAATTACTTTAGATTAATCATTATTGTTTTTATTCATAGGGACTGACAACCCGAAGAGAATTGAAGCATATCAGTTAGTTGTCAGTTCATTTGTTAACTCATCCATCCCTAAAGTGTAAGAGGTGTTGCCTTCTGAAGGTGGGGGATATTGGCGGGGGAAGGGGAGTGGGAGGGAAGGAACACATGTATTTTTTTTCTGAAGAAGGCTATCTGGTACCTCTAGGGAAGGCAAAGAATTTGCAAAAATCGGCAGTCCTGCAGGGATCATGGGTAAGCTCTTCTTTCTCAGGCCCTGAATTCATTCTTTCCCTCTTTTAGACAGAGGGTCCCTAGAGGAATGAATTCCCTGAGGGAATGTTTAGCAGAACCAGCTAAACTGCTATCTCAGTGTCATTCAACAGAGGTTACAACTCGTAAGAAGTCTTGCAGCTTATTTTCCACAAATTAGTCTTAAAACTCTTTCTCTTTCTGAAAATTACTGTATTATACCATCCCTCCAATATCTCTCACACTTTTTGAGAGAGATTTATTTTCTTATTTATTTATTTATGAAACTTTGGAGATGCTAAAGTCATTTCTGAACATTCCATAATATTAAATTATTATTTCATTTGGATTATTCTAGAACATCACTTATAGATATACTTTTCTTTCTCCTGATCCCAACTTCCCTTGCTTTGTCACCCAACCCTACCCTACACCACCCTGCCCAGATAAAGCCCAAGTTGATTCTGTGATCTGCTTTACTGTGATGATTCTCTTTTAAAAAGCTGCTTCAACCAGGTCTTTCACAGTTTGGAAACTGCTCTGACATATGAAGCCTGTGATTGATTCATGATTGACCTCTTGATTATCTGTGGTCATTCCGGTAAGATTAAAAAGACACTGCACGATAGGCACATTAGCTGCAATCAATCTCCTTCTCTTTTCTCATTCTTCCTTTCTCCTTCACACAGACTGATGCATCAAAGGACATTTGTAATGCCTCATTTCAGAGATCCCCTGCTTCAAAGGCCGCCTTTATTTTATAAAGGGAAAAAAATACTAAAGTGTTACTCTAGATCCCTTAAGGGAGCAAAGGAGAGGCAGGGAGAGGAGAGAATCAGCCTTTAATTCACTATGGGGGAAAAATATATATATATGTATATGTATATATATATATATGTATATATGAATATATGTATGTTTGTATATGTATATGTGGAGATGTGTGTGCATGTGTGTGTGTGTGTGTGTATGTGTGTGTGTGTATAAAGTTAAGTACATATGCTGGAGTGATCATTTGAGAATAGTAAAGTAAAAGGTATTCACTATTTATCGCCATAGTGTGTTTGTGCAGTTTCTCTGGGCAACTGCTTGGTAGAAAATCAAAACTCTCAATAAACTACAGATGGAATATAAAGGTTTTAATTTGAGCATTAGCTTCTTGGGTAAATGAAGTTGGGTTCCTGCCTTTTCTATCTAATTCACATTGGAGCAATTTTATTCTTGCTTCATCCTTTCAATAAGCCCCTATGATTATAGACTTCCTTTGGAAGTCAGTTGGAACTCTGAGCACAAATAGATTCCCTGGGCCTCAGAATAAAATGAGTAAGAGATGTATAACCTCAACTTTCTAAAGGATGTTTTTATTTTCTAACCCACTTGTCCTCATCCCAGAAATGACTAGCAATTCTATTCTTCTAGGCTTTTCAGAAAGAAGTTTATAGGATATGGCAGTTTATATTCTAGGCAGATCCAGGAAGTTTAACAGAGGAAAAGAGGGATGGGTTTGTATTCAAGCAGATCAAGGTTCAAATTCTACCCTTAGTAATTATTAGGTGTGTGACCACAGCAAATCACTTATCATTCTGAGGCTGATTTTCTGCTATACAATAGGAAGAATATTCCTCATAGGCGTTTTGACACAGTGGAAAGAGCATTAGGTCTGGAAACAAAGAACCTGGGTTCACATCTTGCTTTAGCTAACTGCTTGACCTTGGCAAATCTCCCTAGGCCCAAGTTCTTCCTTGTGTAAAATGAGAGAGCTGTTCTACATGATTTCTGAAGTCCTTTCTATCTCTATGACCCTATGAACTGAGAAAAAATACTGAAGTTTTTAGAGAAACTGCAACAAATAGAATATAACACAAGTGGCAATAGAAACCATAGGACAAATTCTCAACGGTCCCTCCCTGAACCCATCTAAAGTCAGGGTTAGCATGATGACATAGAAAGTTTATTAGGTTTGGAGACTGAGGGTCATAGATTTGGAGCTGGGGGAAACTTTAGAATTCATCATGTTCAATCCTTCCCTTTTACTGAAGAAAGAAGATATATCCAGGTCACATGGTAATAAGTAGCAGAATTGGGATCAGAAAGCCTAGGTTCAAATCTCATTTTTGTCCCTTACTAGTTGAATGACTGTAAGTCCTGTTACTCATCTGAGACTCACACTGCTCATCTGTAAAATGGGGATAATACTCATTCCACCTTCCTTACAGGATCAGTGTGAGGAAAGTGATTTGTAGATTATGTAACACTATATAAATATGGATTAGTAGAAGTAGTATTAACAGAAGAGGAAAAAGAAGAATTACTGTAAGCTTTTATAACTCCTCATTGTAGATTTATATCAGTACACAATATAAACCTGGGATAGAAAAATCAGTCTGAGTTAGGATAATAGAAAGGCAGCAACATGGTGTACTGGCAAGATCACTGGGCTGGAAATCTGAAAACTGAAAACAGAAAACTGAAGTTCTCAGTCTAGCTCTGCAATTCGCTAACCTTGTGACCTTGGACAAGTTGACCTCTCTGGACCTCATTTCTCTCAATTGTGAATTGAAGGGGTTACACTGATGATTTTGAAACTCTCTTCTAGGCCCATGCTTCTATGAACAAAGGCTGGAAATTATACACTCAGAAGCCTCATTGAAAATAGATCTCTCTTTATTCTTTTAATCCCTGAAATGCATCCTACTTAAAATACGTCTGAACTGTGCCTAACAAGTTTGCTCAGACTGCAAATCAAGTGTTTCCTCCAATATGCTCTCCTGAATTGGAAAAAATGGGGCTCTTACAGATCAATATGTGTCATTCGGAATGTTGTGATCAATTGGTGATTAAGTGAAAACGGTTTAGCTTAATTTGCTTTGAAAGCTGTGCTTGCCCTGATAAAGTGTGGAAGTGTTTCTGAGATGAGATACAAGGAACAGATGTTTAGTATAAAATATTGATAGCACAAAGCAGAGATAAGCTTGGTATTTAATTTGTCTTAATATTTCCATTGCTACAAATTCAACAGCTTTTATCTTACTGGGTAATTACAATTTCATTTTTTTTTTTTGGCAAGAGACAAAATAGTCTTTTTTTTTAGTTTTCTGACAAATTTGAACTCTTTTTACTGCATCATTTTCTATGATTTTCACCCAAATCCAGATTTCTTTATTTTGATTTTGATTGTCATTTGCAGTCAATGGATATGAACAATTGTTTGTGAAAGTTTACATTTACTCTTCCTTAGATGTTTTAGGGTTTCTGGTAATATGTGATTGCCAACTATCAAGTAAGAGGACAAAAGAAGTGAAATGCAAGCTAGACATTTATATATTTAAGTTATGTAGAAGGCGCTCAAACACAGAACTTCTGTAGAATCATTCAGTGTTAGAGTCAGAATGGATTTACAAGATTATCTGATCAAACCTTTTTATAGTTTTATAACTAGGGAACTTAATAAAGTCCAAAGAGGTAAAGTGATTCATCCAAAGTTGCACAGCTACTTTGTAGGAGTTAGGAAAAGAATTGTCTCCTGAGTTCTCTTTTCATTTTATAAAGCTGCCTCTCTGCTGACCATACATAAAGTTGTTTTTTAATCTTTTTTTTTTAATTCTAGTGCAGCTACCTATGACCATGTGACCTTGCGCAAAGCACTTAATTGCTCTGAGCTTCAATTTCCTTGTCTGTTAAATTAGGGATGTGCCCTAGACAATCTATAAAAAGTATTTGCCACCTCTAAGTCTTCTGTAGTATTTCCATGTTTAATTATCATGTTATAACTGGCTGATAGAGGCAGACTCTGAAGTAGAACTGGGCTCAGTATTATGAGCACTAATCTAGTACTGCTTCCATTGTAAAATATTGCTGTGATTCCATTCTGTTTTACTATAGAAAAAACAAAATTCTATCAGTGTTGCATCTTATTAAAAAAAAACAACAACATCATTTGTGCTTGGTATGGTTGCGTATATGGGTAATCCCTGTAACTGGGGAAGCTAAGGATGGTGGATCAGTTCTATTGGGGAGTCCTGAGCTGCAATGGGATAAGCCAGTTGGGGACCCAAATTAAACCTGGCATCGACGTGGACAGACTCAAAGGAGAGGGGAGGCACCAGTTGACATAAGTAGGGCCTAACCCTAAGCACTTGTTCCAGTCATTAGCGGGATCCTGCCCTAACTAGCCACAGCATTTCTAGGCTAGGCCCAACAGGGAGACTGGGTCTTTAAAAAGAAAAAGGCACCATTAACAGCAGGTATTAAAATGTGTAATGACTCAGTGTAATCTTATATGCCTTCTACAGCCATATACAGGCTGGTGATTAGAGTTCATAATGATGACTCAGCCACTGTAAATTCCTTGTGACCTGTCAAATAAAGTTGAACATTTTTTTTTATCTTCCATTTATGTAAGTAGGTTGTAATTCCATGAAAGTTTTTAATTCATGTGCATTATAGGTCATTTGCCTATTGCTTGGTGTGATGAAACTAGAGAAAGAACAGGGATCTGAAGACCTGCCTCTCTAGCTTTCTGACCTTGAAAAATTTCAGTTTTGTAGGGGCTCAGTTTCTTCATCTGTAAAATGGAGACATTATTAGACTAATCTCAAATTTCAGTGCTGAAGTCCTCTCATCGTATTAATGTAAAGATCTCATTTCCAAATTCTCTATATAAATGACAGCTAAAATAAGCATCATGATTAGCTTAAAAAGCATCAAATCTAGAATTGGAAAACCTGGTTTCTTCTGAATCTCAGCTCTGCTAACTTGGACTTTCTGTGTGACCTTGAGCAAGTCCTTTGTTCCCTTATCTAAAATGAAAGAGCTGCATTACATTAGTTCTTGGGTCCTTTATAACTCTAAATCAATGATCCTATGTTTCACGAGATCTTAACACTTCATACAGCACAGAGCTAGCTTGTGTGAAATTACAATGAAAAAAGAAAACCCATAGGACTAAAGATCATAAAAATAAATATTATTGTGTTAAACAAAAATAAGGTTGAATTAGGATTCAGTATTTAGTGAAAATGTAACATTACTTTTCTGTCTTTAATTTATCTAGTTTTGCTTTCCTATTTTGGGGGCAGGTTAAGCGGGAGGAATTCTGATAAAGAGAGTGAAAGAAAGAAGAGCAAGCAAAAGAGAGAGAGGGAGGAAGGGAGAGAGAATGAGACAGACAGAGAGACAAAGACAGAGAAAGAGAGAGAGAGAGAGAGAGAGAGAGAGAGAGAGAGAGAGAGACTACTTTCTTAGGCAGAAAATACATATTGGATCACAATGGGAGGCTTTGTAGGCAAAATGGATGTGTATATCTAATTTTTGCATACTTCTTCATTCCCTCAGCAATGACTTTTGACCCCATATTTCCATATGAATGCATCATCTAATTTATCTCTCCAATGAACCATATTAACACCTGATTATCCTACGTGGAGGAGACTGCAAAACACGTGAAGACAACTGGGTGGGAAGTTTGACAATCAAATTTACCCAACTTTAATGTATCACTCTAGTTTTTCCTCACATTTTAAAGGGAAAAATAGCTTTCCCTCACATTTCCTGCTAAAATTATTTTTTTTTTGAAACTGACTTATTTACAAGTATGCCTCAAAGTAATTTTGCTTTCTTCTATTTGAGGTATGATAGGCATCCATCTATCTGTCAACCCAACAAACAGTGGAATAGAGTCAGAAGGTCTGGATTCAAATCCTTTTTCTGTTACATAGTGCTTGTATATACTGCCACATTGGGCAAGTGATTTAAACTTTCTGGGCCTCATTTTCTTTATCTGTAAAATAGATTTAACTAGGTGACCTCTAAGGTCTTTTCCAGATCTACAACCTTTTTGGGGGTAGTGAGGGATAGAGCTGGGATTTTGTCTGTGTAAGAAAACTGCCAATTATATTTGCTCTGTCACTTATAGATAATTGCCTGGGACATTGAAATTTTAAGTAACTTATCCAGGATCTCAATATAAATGAGAGACAAAATTTGAACTCAGATCTTTCCGACTGATGCTGACTCTTTATCTATGAGACTATATTGCCTTTCTCTGATAATGTTATATACATGCTATGCAAAAAGTACTGCAGTAGGCACAAAAGTAAAACATGGTCCCTGTACTAAATGTAGATTATTTTCTAGTAGGTAGGGTTAGGATATGTGTAAAGATAAATATGATCCAATTTAGAAGGTGTTAAAAACTCTATGAGATTAGAAGAGGTAGAATTCATAAGAAACTTCCAAAGTTCAGTATGTTACAGATATGGCCCACTCTGTCTTTAGTTTTGAAAAATTGAAATTTGTCCTCATTGTTCTAAAAGGGCACTCGTAAGACATTGGGAAAGTGCCACATAACTTTCCCTAACAAAATGGATAGATATCCATTAATTAGACATTATTATTAATGTCTTGTTCAGCAGCATGCTAAAGGGTAATGTACAGAATTCAGGGCAGGACGGATGACTTCGATGATATATGGACATCTTTCATGAATTACTTAAAGAAAATTTCTGCTTCTCACCCTTTTTCACAAAATAATTAAGAATTTAATGAATAATTATGAGATGAAAGAAAACAGATTTGTAGCTTGTTTCTCGTGGCTTTGTCTTTCATTGTTTTCAGGTACAGCTAGATGTTCATGAAAGTGAATATGTGTTCATAGCATCATGAGGTTTGAAAGGCCCAGTCCAGGCTTCTGTCTTTAGACAGCCCTCCTCCCAAAAATTCTAAGCCTCTGTTATTTTTACACATTAAGTCAAGTGTGTGTATTTGATATCATAAGTTTTATTTGTCTCTCCTACATATAGGTCATGGCATAAAATTGTTTCTTAAAGACATTCTGACCTTCAAGGTGAAGTATAATGAATTAAGATGCTGTCAACGTTTAGGCAGTTGCTGAACTTCGTTGGATTTAGAATATTCACCTGGTACAGGGCACACCTTAAAGGAGTTATCCTGCTAGTAAATAAGAAAAGATAAGGCATCATTTTCAGTCACAATCATGCCATTCTGTGGTTCAGTTTCTTTGCTCTGACATTAAAGACCAATTGGAAAATTAATGCTGAAGATTACAACACTCAAAAACTTATCAACATCATCATTGTCTTTGTAGCTTTCATTTAAGCTATTCTTTAAAAAGGTCCATTTCTCATTTTCCTCTAACCAAGACACTCCTAGTTAGAATATACAAATATTTTAATCCTTCTTTTACAAAGGAGGAAACTGAGACCTAGAGAGACAGAAAGACTTTCCTGAAATAAGCGCATGGCAGCGTTGAGACGAACACCCAGGACTTCTCACTTCACATCTGGCATTTTTGGTTGTTTGTTTCTCAACCAAGCTATTATTTATATTGATACCTGGCAGACGGTAAAGATAATGCTCTATTAAAAGCTTAGTTTGCAATGACTTTTCCAGGTATTTTAAAATAGGAGTATGGGGTGATGCCAGCAGTTCTCAACCTGTGGGTCGCGCCCTCTTTGGGGGTCAAACAACCCTTTCACAGGGGTTGCCTAAGACCATCAGAAAACACATATTTCCGATGGTCTTAGGAACCAAGACACCCCTCCTCTATTTGTCTCCAGGCAGGTCTGCCCACATGCAGACACGCCCACATACGAGTATTAAAGGGTAGGGGCATTAGGAAGGTTGAGAACCACTGGGTTATACAGTTAGAGCTTAAAGGAATCTCCAAGATCATCTTCTTCAGCCCATTCAATTTGCTGATGGGGAAACTAAAGTGTATAGCGGTTAAGTGACATGTCTAGGATTATGGAGAAATGAACCCGGGCTCCCTGACTCCAAAGCTAGAACACTTTTCACTGTAAACTAAAGTATCCTGGAAAGGCTTTGAATATAGATGGAGTGTTGAAGGCTTTTCCTTTTCACTTGAGGACTAAGCTAGCCAAGTTTGGGGAGTTTGGTCAGCCTGTAATCCCCAAGGTTAGTAGTTATTATCATCATATCCCATTCTGGAAGGTAAATTGGCGATCGCCAGATCCTCCCATTTCCCAATCTTGAATCTCCTGACCTTCCTGCAGCATTTGATGCTGTCAATGATCTTCTCCTCTTGGATATTCTTGCCTCTGTAGGCTTTTATGACACCACTTACTCTGCTTATCACCGGACTTTTTGTCCAATTAGTCCTGAAAAGTTCCTTTCGCTGGTTTTACATCCACAGCATACTCACCAGCCTTGTGAATACCCCTCCAAAGTTTTATACCAAGCCGCTTCTTCTTCTACCTCTATATTTTGTCAGTGTGATTTCATTAGCTCACAGAGATTAAATTATCATCTCCACACAGATGATTCCCAGCTTTATATATTCAGTCCTAGGCTTCTGAACTACAGTCTTGCATTTCGAACTGCCTCTTGAGCATGCTTACATGGATGTCACATGGGCATCCCAAACTCAGTGTATAAAATAGAACTCGTTATATTATCCTCCAAACCTTCTCTTCTTTTGAACTTCCCTGGCTCCCTACCTCAAGTCTCTCCCCACTCTAATCCATCCTCACTTAGTTATCAAATTGATTTTCCTAAGGAGCAGGTTTGTTCATGCCACCACCCCTGAACCCCTAGTTCAATAAACTCTAGTGGTTCTGTCGTCTCCAGGATCAAATACAAAATCCTCTGTTTGGTATCCAACAACTTCATAACTTTGCTCCATCATAACTCTCCATTCTTCTTATACCTCTCTGCCCATCATAGACTCTGAGATGTGGTGACACTGACCATCTTGCTGTTCTTCATCCAAGGCATTCTATCTCTTGACTCTGCTTTTTCCCTGGCTGTCTCCCATGCTTGAAACTCTCTCTCCTCAATTCCATCTCCTACCTTCCCTGCTTTCTCCAAGTGGAAGTTAAAGTCAGACCTTCTACAGGAAGATTTTCCCAATTCTGCTTAATGCTCCTGCCTTCCTTCTGCTGATTATCTCCAACTTATCCTGATAAAGTCTTCTTTGTAGAGAGTTGTTTGTATGTTGTCTTCCCTTCCTCCCATTAGAACAGGAGCTACTGAAGATCAGGGACTGACTTTTGCTTTGCTTTGTATCCCCAGCACTTAGCACAGTACTTGGCACATAGTAAGCATTTCATAAAAGCTTGTTGGCTGACTATCTAGGGTGCTGCCATCCTCCCAGGCCCACAGCTGTCTAATCTTTGTATCATCAGATTCATTTGCATACATACCCATTCTGTTGCCAAATCATGTCATTTCTGCATTCACAGCATCTCTTGCATATTCCCCCTTTTCTCCACTCACAAAACCACAATCCTGTTCCAGGCTCTGATTGCTTCTCTCCTGCACTATCCCGGTAGCCTCTCAGTTGGTCTACTTGCTTAAAGTCTTTACCCATTGAGGCAGCTAGGTGGCACAATGGATAAACCCCTGATCATGTTAAAATTTGAACTCAGATGTGCTCCAAGGCCCCCCAAGTGACTCTGGCCAAGTCTCTTAACCTCTACCTGACTCAAATCTTTCAGTTGTAAAATGGGGATAATAATAGCACCCACTTCTCAGGGTTATTGTGAGGATCAAATGAGATAATATTTGTAAGGCACTTAACGCAGTACCTGGCACAGAAGAGAAACAACAAATATTTTCTTCCTCTTTTCCTTTTCTTTTCTTTCCTTCCTCCCTCCCTCCTTACTTTCTCTTTTTCTCCTTCCCTTCCTTCTCTCTCCCTTCTTCTCTCCTTCCTTCTCTCTTTTCTTTTCTCCATCTCTTCCTCTTTCTCTCCCTTCCCATAATCAGGTTTATGCTGATAATCTTTTCCTCCTCCCTTCCTTCCTTTCTTCCATCTACTCAACTGCCATGTTTCTCATGTAGATTTGAGCCTGTGTTCTCTCCTGTCATTGACTTCCATTGGCTCCCTATTACTTCTAAAATCAAGTGTGAATTCTTCTGTTTGGCATCTGAGGCTCTTCATAACCTAGCTCCTTCCTACCTATACAGTTTTCTTACATCTTAGTCCCTTTATCTCCACTGGCCTACTATCATTTCAACAAATATGACACTTCAACCCTTATCTCCCTGCCTTTATGCTGTGTTTGACATCCCCTTCTCCCTATGCTTAGAAAGTTCTACCCTTTCACCTCAACTTCTTAAGTTTCTCTGGTTTCCTTCAAGACTGGGTTGAAAGCCCACCTTATACAGGATGATTTTTCAAGACCCCACATATGTTAATGCCTCCTCCTCCTCCTCCTCCTTCTCCTCCTCCTCCTTCTTCTCCTCCTCTTCTTCTTCCTCCTTCTCCTTCTTCTCTGCCTCCTCTTCTCCTCCTTCTCTGCCTCCTCTTCTTCTTCCTCTTTCTCCTCCTCCTTCTTCAGAATACCTTACAAAGAATGAATGTTATCTTATGTAACGAAGTAGTTTTGCCTCTTTCTTTGTATTTTCAACATTTAGCATTCAACAGTTACCAAAGACTTGGTTTTTCCAGACTAGAAGTGTAGGAGCTATTCATAGACCAACTTCCACCTGATCTATATGGAAGCTTTGATTAGCTTATTCCTTCTTGAGCAAGCTGATAGCCTTCCACTTCTGGAGGCTCACTATATTAATGCTGGACACAGTGAGAACCTCCATTCACCATAGCCCACTGCACCTCAGAACTTTCTAAGCTCAAAAGATCCCCTAGCCTCAGCCTCCCAGCAACAGGTATTCCAGGTGTAGGCTACCATGCCTGGCTCAATTGCTTATTCTAACTAAAAAACAGTCTTAACAAAATGTTTTGTCCTTTGGGGAACTTGCTTGCTTTCATTAATGCTTTCTTATTAGCATTTCAAATATTTTTATGTAAATGGGTGATTTGAAACTTCTTGCTAAGACTTAAAAATTCTATCTTCTCTTAACTAATAGTTTAACTTTTCTTGCCCCCTAATCTTTCTATTAGAAAGCCCTAGGGTTCCTTCATCTATGGAGTAGTTTCCTCAGAAAGGCTAAATTGCATGTCTAAATTACATACAGAAGAAAGGGGGAGTGGAAACTCCAGGTTTTTTTTTTTTACCATTATGTGTATAGTGTTTTAAGTGTCACATACATTTTTATACCTGTATTCAAACCAATATATATGGTGAAAACATATTTCTATGAGATATGCTATACCGAATATAATTCTGTTTGTCATTACAATTACATGTGTTTTTAGGCAAGATATATTCCAGTAACTGCCCCTCATCTTTACCACTCATGCCCAAATTCCCATACTCCTTCTTTTTTCATCATGCATACTCTATGGATGATTTATAGATAGCCATGAGAGCTAGGTCCCTTTATTTTTCAGTCAGCTCAAATATTTCCCGGTTGCCTAATGCCCACATCTAGGGATAAAGGATGAAGCTGTAGAGAAAGACTTGTTGAGCTGCTCTCCCACACTGCCCATCTGTCTTTCTGGGTTGCTTTTTCCATTCCTTTGGCTCCTTTTTACATTCCAACAATTTACACTCATAGTTTGTTTACCAATTCTTTGCAACATTAAATTTCTATCAAGCTAGGGGTGGGGAGGGAAACTAACAATTCCAAGTTGATGGGCACAAAGTTTATGAAGGTTTAAATGTGGGTGACTTGATCAAGTCATATAGCCTATTATTGGAAGTAGAGAATAAAATGGAGGATAATGACTCCTAGCCCAGTGTATCACATTATACACTACGTCTTCATTTCTTGTTCTACTCTTATGAGACAAACAAACAAGGTTTTAGGAGGAGTGTATTTGGTTTAAAAAGGCATCTTGAGGCTCAGTGCATTTAAGTGACTGAACGTACTAAAATTTTTAGTTTCCCAGCATATTTAATTTTAGTTTATGCCAATTAGTTCATGTGATTAAAGCATTGTGTAGTATACTGAGTATTGAACTTGAAGTTTGAAGAAATTATTTCGAATCCTGCTGTAGACATTTACTATCTGTCTTATGATGGACAAAAGCTTCAGAGCCTCAGTTGGCTCCTCTGTAAAATGGCCATCATAATATTTGCATTACCTTCCTCACAAAGTGATTGTGAGGAAAATGCTTTCCTAAGCTATATAAATAAGAATCATTGCAATTACAGACAAGATGCTAATGAGGCTAAGGTTAAGATTAGAGATATTATTGTATGGTGGGCAAAACCAAGATTAAGGAGTCATGATATTTGAGTTCTAGATCCAGTGCGTCACTAACTTGGTTAATGTTCTCAGGCACTAGAACATCACTGAGCCTCAGTCTCTTATGGGGTAAACTAGATAGTTAATATATTCCTTCCCAGCACTAGAATTCTATATTTTTTTCTTTGTTCTCTCTGGACCTTTTTCCTCATTGATAAAAGAAAGGTTGGTCTATAATGCACTTTCCAGCTCTGAAGTCTCCTGATCCAATTGCTTTACAGTCAGTTAACTTTAAATAAGGAAATACACTCTGTTCAATTGCTTCAGGATTCCAGCCGTGTCACATATGTAGGCTATTATAAGGAGAAGTAGGTTAAGGGCCACGGATGATGTATCAATTCAGTCTCATCCCCAGTACTGAAAGACAGCTCAAACTGAGGATAAGACATTGGCTTCCTCTTCTTAAGAAGACCAACACTTTTTTTTGTTAATATTTGAGCTGTGACTAATTTTGTGTTATTTAAGTATTAAAGAGAGACTTACCCTAAACTCCTTTCAATTCAATTTAGCAAACATTAATTAAGAACCTACTATGCATATCAGCACAATAACTATTGGGGGTACTAAAAACACAATTATCCTTTCTGTAGTCAAGAAGTTTTTTGTTTCTTTGGAGGGGAAAGGGAAGGATGGTATATATCTTGTAAACTAGTAAATAGGTAAAGAGTGTAGGTTTCATGTAGATGTAGTCACCTGAACAATGTTTCAAAGGAAGGAGGAGGAGGGCAAGATTAGTAGGAGTGTATTCCTGATGGGGAAGGCCACTTTTGCAATCATCTTTGCCTTTATAATATTCTACCTTATAGCATCCTAATTTGTGCACGTGTCTTAACTGCTTTACTCTTCCCCCCCCACACACACACTCCCACCCATTTGACAGGAAAATTCCTTAAGGGCAAAGAATGTACAATTTTTCCATTTTTTTCCCATTGGCACTTTACACAGTATAAAGGCTTAATAAATGTCTGTTGAATTTAATTGGAGAAAAGAATTGAAGACACACAAAAAAAGAGAGAGACAGAGAGGGGAAAAGACAGAGATAAAATGGAGAAAGAGAGCTAAAAAGTAAATAAATGTCATAAATTTAAGGTTAATGTTATTAGTTAAATGTAATCATGCCTGAATACTGTACTTTAGCAACTTAATCTCAAAGGGGTCACATCATTCATTTTTAATGTGCCTGTATAGAGAACACAGAGTTAAGGTCATGATTGCCAACTGAAATTTATCCAAACAAACTGCTGTTTTTCTGAGAAGTTACTTTTGTGTGTTCTTTGCCAGAAACTACAATACTGGGGCAATAAGAGACACAGGAATCTGTTAAATTATGCTGATTTCTTTTGTTTTATGGAAAGTGTATGTATATTCTGAGAATAGAAAACTCACACACAGCATGTAACCTTTTCAACTTTTCACAGATTAAAAAACACACTGCATAGCTTTATTGCATTTCTCCGCAACAAGGGACATATTTCAATAGAAAAGGGCAAACCAGGAAATTTGTTCATGGAAGCCAATTTATACAAACATATGAATAGTCTAGTGTTCATCTTGCGAACTCTTGAGGACATTTTAGTGATCTATAGTACAACTCTGAGAGGATCAACAGTTCAAATGAAAAGAAGAGAGTGAGTTTGGTTTTGGGTCGTGTGTGTGTGTGTTTGCGTTCCTTCCTCTGGTATCAAGCCAACTCAGTATGATGGCCTGTGAACTCTTTCAGAATTCTTCCTGCAAAATCAGAGTGTGACAAGGTGTCAGCATTGACAGATCAGTAGTGAAGATTGAACAGGCTTGAATTAATAAAGGTCAAAATTGTCAACAGGAGAAGCGCCTGGTGGCATGTGATCACATGCTCCCAAACAGCATCTGAAATGGAAAGAGTAGCTCTAGACTAGGACCAGGAGTATTTGGAGAGATTGGGATATCCAATTTTCTTTAAAACATATATATGCTTATAGATGCTATAAAAATGTTTTTAATTTACTTATTCCTCCTTGCCAACAGGCTTATAAGTCAATGGAATTTTTGACATCGTGGACCTAAAGGAAGTGGCTTGATATGACTACTTACTGAGAGAGCATCACTAATAATTATAACATACAGAAAATTTAAGCCATACCTTCTTCTTCATTATTTTTACTTCATTTCAATAGTATCTTCTATGGAGCCCATTGAAAACATCTCTGAGGTTTTTACTGGGTTAACATGAACAAATGTTTATCAAGGAACAAATATGTACAATGACCTGTTAGAGTCCATGCCCTCATGGGGTTCCCATTCTAATAAACTCTATGACATAGGAGGCATTTGATTATATACTGTCATGTTACAGAGATCATGATCCAATGTATATGTGTTTTTAACATTTTCTTCACAGTATAGTTCAGCATGCGCTTTAAATTCCTAGTTGATGGGTTTTTTTTTTTCCAATGGTAACTAAGGTCATGAGATACTTTCCATAGGAATATTTTCCTGATCCCCCTAATTGTTAATACTTTTCCTCACAAAACTACCTTTATGTCTTTTACTGATTATATACGTAAGCCCAGTCCCAAGGCTTTGGGACAGCATTTAGCACAGTGCTTGACACATACCAATTGTGTAATAAATGTATGTTGGTTGACTGATTTCAGGAAATATAAAACCCAACTATGCTTAATGTATGGATAGGCACAGAGTTAATATCCGATTTGACTTGAGTTGAACAAGGAAGTTTAGGGAGTCTTTTGTGTTTTAGGTTCATTTTAAGGACACAAATGGCACCTCATCATTGCCAAAGACATTAATTATAAGAGCAAAAGCCATACCTTTAGCCCAACTGAAGAAATCATCCTGGTTTCTTATATTACAGAAATGATTTTAAAATCTAGAGTATCCTGTTTCCCTATAGATTTGAATTTTCAGATGTTCTGTCTTTCACTCGCGGGTGCTATAGATGTTGGCTGGCTTTCTGGACTATTGATCTTTTATTTAAAGGGCAGAAATCTTTATATGCATGCTTGATTCACAGATTCCTAGAAGGCTAGAAACTGAGAAGAACCTTGGAGATCTTGCAATCAAAATTCTCATTTTACCAGTGTGTTAAACTTAAATCTGTCTGGGTCAAATGAATGCCTAAGGTCATACAGGTAATTAGTGTTACAACTTGCCCATTTTCTGGACACCTACTCTAATGTATCTTTCCATCTTCCACAGAAGCAAGCAACCTTCAGGGAACTTGTTTTTATCTGTTTTTAACACTCTATAGCTTTTCTTTTTCTTGGGTCAGCTCCCTAATCACTGTTTCCCCCATTTCATTGTCAGTTGACTACAGTTTTGATATAGTTGCTTCCCATTCCAAAGACAACGAAGGTGATTGGGAGCTGTGCTGAGAAGTGGTTCATTCAGAGAACTAGGCAGACAGGAATATCCCTGGCACACTGAGCCATAAAAGACTGCAGGGACATTCTGTACCCAGAGTGTGAATATCTGGGAAATTCTTTACATTCCCTCAAACCCTGTTCAATTTTCAACCTATTATTCCCCTTTCTTTGGCCTAGGTCCTTTGGTTATCTCATTTTTTTTTGGTGTCTACTGAATATGGTTGCCAACTTCTGTACATGACATTCTGCTAACCATCCTAGTGTTCCTCTTGTGACCAGGACTTTCATTTGACTCTTCATGTACTAAGACTGTGGCCTGTCTTAAGATTTTGACCCCTGCTGACACTGAACCCCTCCTCCCAAACCTCAGATTGTGCTATGAAAAACTTTTTGATGATTTCTTGGTGATCCTCAAATAACTATTCAATTCAAAACCAAAAACAGAGAGGGAGAGATAGGAAATAAGATATATGCATATGCATAAAAACAAGGATTAAGGGGAGCTAGGTGCCTCAGTAAATAAGAGCATGAGCCTTGGAGTCAGGAGGACCTGAGTTCAAATCTGACTCCAGACACTTAACACTTACTAGTCATGTGACCTTGGGCAAGTCACTTAACCCAATTGCCTTGCCTTCCCCCTCCAGAAAACTAACAAAAACAGAAGACCAAACAAAAAGAAAAATAGAAAGAACAAAATCATTAGAACCCTCTTATTGGTATCTACACTGCATTATATCTATCTATCTATCCACCTCTCTATCTATCCTTCCTTCTATCCATCCATCCATCCATCCATCCATCCATCCATTTATTTATACCCATATACACACAATTGTTGCTGTTGTTTTCTTGCTTTTTGTTTTACTTCATTTTTACTTTATATCTTTTGCACTTCTCCCAGTGACTGGCAGGCAAATAAGAAGCTCTTAATTAATGCTTGTTAATATCTTGATTATTCAATTTTAAAGGCACAGGTCCCCTTCAATGTCAAAGTATTTCAATTTGCATATTTTACAAGGGTAAGTGACTGATAAGAAACAACAATAAAGAAGGCTGTCCTCATTTTGTGTGTACATATGTGTGTGTGTGTGTGTGTGTATCTACTTTGGGAATCTTTATCACTGTACTTAAAAGCTAAAGCTTTTGCTACATTCTTCATACTTATTAGCTTAATTACAAGATTGTAAACTACTTGAGAACAGGAACCATTGCTTTATAATCCCTGCAGTGGCCAACACATATGTCACAAATGGTAGACAGTCACTGAATAAGGTAAATAGCATGTTTGTTTTAATAGTATATTTTTCTCTGACTCTTGGTGACCTGGAGATTTTTTTCCCCCCTCTTCCTTCTCTTCTGGTAGTATACTGTTAAGGGTCAAGCAAGCTTCTTCCACTTCCATTTCAGAAAGACTATTATTTGGTGAAGCAGAAATATCCAAGGAGGCCAAATCAGTGACTTCAGATAAAATAGAAATCCAGCAGCTACTTTATACTTTTCAGATTTCAGCATTATCAAGATGTCAGGGAGAAAAAATAGTTCAGAGACAAAATGCCACTGGGTTTCTTTTGTCATTATCTTATATGTAATATCATCAAAATGAAATTGATTGCACAATTTATATCATTAAATTAAGTATATAATATAACATGGCACCTATAAAACCTATTCTGTCTCAAAGTAGCATTTTTTATTAAGGTTAATTTCCTGTTTTGATGATGTCACTTAAATGTATCAGTAACTAATATTAAGCAATCTAGATAAAAAGAAAAAATAATAGTAAATCATTGTAACTATTTTATTTACACACCAAATAGTCAGAACTTCTAATATATGATCAAGCATGACAATATACCACCTATTGTCACATGGATGCATTATTTCTCAATGGATTGGAGTGGATAATGCTGGGGAAGAGCATTGGTGGCAAAGGAGTGCGTTACAGTGATTCGAAGGTTTGCCAGGATATTTGAGAACTCCCGGGTTCAAGTCCCATCTCTGACATGACTGACCATGTAAGCCTGGGCAAATCTCCTAACCTCTCAAGTCCTAGGCACCTCTGTTTAAGTTACAGAGGAATAAGAAATATGATCTGCTCTGTTGGAATGGATTTCTATATATAGTGTCCCCACGCTGAAGAAATTAAATCTCTTGCTTGGAACATTGTTTTTTGTTTTTTTCATTTTCGAAGGTCACATTACACTTTTGATTCACATTGAATCAGAAAGCAACTAAAACTTCTAGGTATCTTTTGGTCAAAACTGTTGCTTATAGGATTATTATCATCATACCTAATATTTTATAGTGCCTACTTTGTGCCAAGTACTGGGCTACACACTTTGCAAATACTTCATTTGATCTTCACAGCAACCCTGGGAAGAAGGTGCTATTGTTATCACCACTTTACAGATAAGGAAGCCGTGACAAACAGAGGTTACATGATTTGTCCAGGGTCATACAGCTAGTGTTCAAGGCTAATTTGAACTCAGGTTGTCTGGTTCAATGATCTTGTTACTCCATCCACTATGCCACGTAGCTGCTCCATAAGATCCTAGACATAGAACTAGAAGGAACCTTAGTCACCACCTTGTCCAAACACCTCATTTTATAGATGAGAAAATGAGGCCCAGATGGGTAAGAAATTAACCCAAAGGGTCAGAAGTGGTAAATAGTCAGCATTTGAACTCAGGTCCTTTGATTTAAATCCATACTCTTTCCACTGCAATCTCACAACTTCCCTAATGAAGTCAGGTCCCCCTTGTGCTACTCATCTGCAGTTTATTTTTCTTTATACTCAACTATAGAACTTCACATTTATTGAAGATACTTTAAAAACACAATAAAGTTAATGCAGCATAACTTGGGCTTAGGGAACCCAGGCTGGTTCCTAGTGATCATTTCCATTTTCAGCTTATATTTCTCACAAGCCCTTTAATTAATAGTAGAAAATAACTGAGAATTTTGCTTGGGTTTGGTGGATTTGGTTAGATTTCCTAACCTGTAATTTCTAGTATTCCGTTTTCCCCTTTTGGAAACTGGAAGAAAATTTGAATGTCTGTAGTGTTTTTCTCATGCTACCCTTCATTATGATTTCTCAAAGATTATTGATAGAATCTTCCCTACCATTTGCAAACTTTTTCAGTACTCTGAGATAGAATTTATCCAGGCCTGAAGACTCAAATTAATTGAAAGAATATAGGTGCACACTTACTACCTCTTAACTTATTTTATGGCTCAATTCCTTCTTAGATACATTTGTTCTACCCTTTACAGTTTGGAAAAGAAAAATAATTCTTTATAGAGGAAAAAGGAAGCAAGAGATGAATAGAGTCTTTCAGTTTTCTGTCAACTGTCAACATTTCACAATCTGTGCAAAATGGTGGGCATTTTATTCCCCTTTTCTTGTACTGAACACATTTTTAAAAGCTCTATGGTACACTGTTTTTACCATTTTTTTTCAATGAGCTTCATGACCTTGTTTTGTATTTGACCTGGATTGTATGGCCTTCCTTCTATCATTTATTCAGAGCCATTTAAAATCTGAGCTCATCAGATATATTCTGTATGGTAGCATTGTTTTCTTCATATAGATTTCATTTTCCTACTTCATTCAGATCATCTCTGATTATATTGTCAAAACTGACATTTTGAGCAACCATCCTTTTTTACAATCTGTAGAACCTGGATTCAAGTTCTCTATCTTGATTATATACCAATATTACCTTAACAAAGTCTCTTATTGGCAGCTGTGGATTCTCTGAGCAGTAGATAGAATGTTCATCTTGAAGTCAAGAAGACCCGAGTTCAAATCTTCCATCAGGTTATTACTGGCTGTGTGACCCTGGGCAAATGACTCAAACTCAGTCTTTCTCAGTTTCCTCATCTGTGAAGTAGGAATAATAAAAAGAGCCACCTTTCAGGGTTGTTGTGAAGATAAAATTCATAAAATATTTTTCAAACCTTAAAATGCAAAGTTCTAACTACTACTATCATTATTAGTATTTCTGGACCATAGTTTCCTCATCTTTAAAGGAACAATGTTGTACTAACTTCCAAGGTGCCAAACAACTCTAAATCTTTTATTTTGAAGCTGGTAGGTGGTGCAGTGAATAGAGCACCTAGCCCTGGAGTCAGGAGGACTTGAGTTCAAATGTGACCTCAGACATTTGACACTTACTAGTTGTGTGACCTCAGGCAAGTCACTTAACCCCTATTGCCTTCCCTCCCTCCTCAAAAAGACAAAAACCAAAAAAAAACCCTTTTATTTTATGGATTTAAAAATAACTTCTGAACTTTTTGAAATCTGCTTTGATAAAATCTTCAGCTCTTCTGAATTCTATGTTGACATAATCAAAGCATACCACTGCTTCCATTTTATATATCATTTATTAAATAAATGTAATTTCAGTGTCTCATTTTAGACCCTAATATTGCAAATAATTATTTTCCAATTAATAGGCTAAAATAATGTTGCAGCTGATCTTCAGTTTCTTCACTTAAAAGTCTAAAAGTGTTAGAGTAGATAAATTCTGTGATTCCTTCCAGTTCTACTATACTCTAATTATTTTCTCCATGAATTGTGTATATTTATATGCATGCTAATGCATTCATTCAATGCATATGTTAAAAAAAATTATCAACTTGAACCTCAGTTTCTTCATGTATAAAGTAAGGGTGTTGCACTAGATAACCTCTGAGGTCATTTTAGCTCTATCATTCAGTGATTCTTTTTTTTTGTTTTAAATTTTCCATGTATGCATTTGGTAGGGGTGGTAGGGATGGGGGTTGCGGAGAAGGAGGCAAAATGTAGACAGAGGCAATATGTCACAATCAATAAGTTCTTGGAGTCAAGAAAATCTGGGTTCCAGCTGTACCTCTAATTCATGCTAACTTTCCGACCATCAATCAAACAAGGTAACATATGTAATGATCTTTGGAAATCTGAAAGCCTTATGTAAATGCTAGCTATCAGTGTCCCTAGCCAACTCTCTAAAGAAGGGTTATTTGCAAAGAAGTTGTAGATCTTCATTAGTTTTCTACCTTGATGACATAACTGGTCTTAAAACCCCAACTAAAAAAGCATACATACACATGCAATTATAGACATACATAGCTCTTCATATATGTATGCATTTATCTACACATATATGCATATTCAATGTGTGTGTATGATTTTTTGAAAGACCTGGGGTTTTTTTGTTTGTTTTTTAGTTTGTGTAGACATACAACATTGCATATTTTATCCCTTCCATGCCTTAGTAAACAATCTTTATGGGTTGCTGTGGCCAAAAAAAACCTGGTGGCCAACCTTCTGGTCCTCAGCCTTTCCAAACTTGATCCAGGCTGTTTCTCAAATGACAGTTGCCATATACCCCACATTCAAAGGCATTCCAGATTGGAAGGAGCTGCTAGAGCCTGGTGTTCTTCTGGCACCAAAGTTACCCTAACATCAGAAGAGAGAATCAAAGGACAGAACACGAGGAAGACAAGTATGTAATACACATGCCCAATATGTATATGGGAAATATACATATACATATACATATATAGACATATGCACATATATGTACAT
>CM053581.1:297766948-297797478 GCA_028627135.1 Pseudochirops cupreus | reverse complement strand
CTTTAGTGGGAAGTATCTTTGTGTGCGTTTTGGAGTTCCAGGATTGGTTTAGAGTCCTATTTTATGGGTATTTTGGGGTGGCTATGTGAGAGCTGCGATATGTTGCTGCTTCTACGCCACCATCTTGGCTCCGCCCCCATGGTCATTACTTTTTAAAAATCTTACTTCTGTTTTTAAAAATAACCTCAGAAGGGCTAACGAGATATGGTTGGACACTAAACTTATAAATTCATTAGCATAGGGAATTTCTGAGAGAGGAAACTCCCTCTACCAGTATTGGTCAATAAGTTTTCTACAATGTATAGTCTTAAAGATGGTGCCTATGGCCATGAAAATTTAAGTTATTTGACAGATCCATAGAGGCAATATAGATCAGAGCTAGACCTTGAGTCAAAGTCTTTCTGTCTTCAAGGCCAGTTCTCTATCTACTATAACAGACTGCATCTCGATGACCTAATAACATAACTTTAAATTAATACACGGAAAAAAATGATTGACTTACTACTTGTGAGATGTAAGACAAGGAACTTAACTTTGCCAGACTCAATTTCCTTATAGTTAATATAAAAGAACTGGTGATGGACTAGGGGGCTTCAAGATCTGCTATATTATAAATAATGAGATATTATTTTAGACTTTATTCTGATTGTAAGTTTTGAGAGAAGACAGATAGAAGGGGCCAGTGGTAGGGAGGAATCAAGTAATAGCGGGAATTTCTATTCACTAGAGATTGAGAGTGAAGAAGATTTAAAAAAAAAGGTGTTAGGAATATGAAAGAAAAAATGGTTCTGGTATAAGGAGAGTCTGTACTCTTTGATAAAAAATAGATGAATAAAGAAGTGATATCCATCAGGTCTTCATAGCAATAGACTTCCTTTGCCTCACTGAAACCTTACTAGGAAAAAGTACTTAATTAATTCAGTATAAAGATAATGGTGCTATGCAAAAGATCTTTTCTTTTTTTGGCCTCCTTCACCTTTGTCCATTAAATTATTTTTTCCTTTTTTTTTTTTTTTAACCTCCCTCTAGATCTGGAGATAGCAATTTTTTTTTTGTAGCTTTGGATGACACCAGTGGCATGTAGCTATAGCTGTATATACCACTAAAGTATTGAAAACATAGAGTGGACAAAGAGAGGGAGTAGAAGTAGAAGAGGTGAGTGCAGTCATAAGAAAAGAAGTCAGTAAAGAAGCATTTAAGCACTTACAAAGTACCAGGCATTTTACTGCCTGTTGCAATTTCAGAGAAAGGCAAAAACAGTCCCTGCCCTCAAGGAGTTTACGATCTAAAGGAGGAGACAATATTTAAATTAAGGTACATACCAGATCTATTTTGAGTACTGGTAAGGTAATCTCAGAGAAAAAGGCATTAGCAGGAAAAATAAATATTTTCGACTGAGGCTTCTATAGTCTCCCTGTCTCAAGTCTCTCTCCAATCCAATCCATCCTTGACACAGCTGCCAAAATGTTTTTCTGAAAATGCAACCTAACCAAGTATCTCCCTAATATAATCAATTCCAATGGCTCCATATCAGGTTATATGAATCAAATATAAAATTTTCTGGCATTTGAAGCTCTTTACATCCTGGCTGGTTTTTAGCTTTTGAACCTTGTTATACACCACTCACCTCATGCCTTCTATGGTGCAGCCAAAGAACCCTTCTTTATTGTTCTTCATAAATAACATTCCTCCCATTTCCATTCCTTTCCATAGATTAATAATTCAGAAATGTACTGTCTAAATACCACTTTCTCATAGAATCCTCAGTTTCCTTTGAAGCTCAGTTCAGAGGACTTTTTTATTTTTTGTTTTTTTTTTTACCAGAAGTCTTTCCTCCTGATCCTCCTAGGTAACATGTACACCAGACCTCTCCCTAGAGTGTAAGTACTTTGAGGGGAGAACTGTTTTTACTCAGCAAGTCTAGCAGAAATGCAGAAAACAGACCCTGTCCTCAAGGAGGTTATAGTCTAACACGCGAATCAAAATGTGCCAACTCTGTACAAACAAGATATAAATAGGATAAATTGGAGATAATCAAGAAAGAGATTTTGAAAGTTTTCTTCAGGAAGTACAACTTTAGATGAAATTTGAAGGAAGCTAGGGAAGGTAGGAGGAAGAGATGAAGAGAGTTTTGGGCATGGGGGACAGCTAAGGAATACTTTGAGTCAGAAGATGATTGTCTTGTGCGAGGAACTCCAAAGGGGTCAGTGTCATCATTTTGTAGAATAAGTTGGGATATGTAGGTTTTAAGACAACTGGAAAGTTAGGAAGGGGCCAGGTTATATTTGGAGTTGACTGAATTGGGTGGGATGTAGGAGAGTGAATTGATCAGACTTGTGCTTTAGGAAGATAAATTTGACTGCTAATTAGAAGGTGGACTAGAGTGAGAAGAAACTTGAAGAAAAGAGATTAAACAGCAGGCTATTGTTATATTCCAAGTTTGAGATGATGAGGGCCTACACCAATGTGATTTCAGTGTCAGAAGAGAGAAGGGACACATATGAGTATAGCAACAACAAGACTTCATGACTGATTAGTAAACTGGGGTTAGCGGAGGCACAGAGTGAAGAGTTGAGGATGACATCTATGTTGTGAAGATGGATACCTGGGAGGTTGGTTGTACTTTCCAAAATAATAGGGAAGTTAGGAAGTAGGGACAGTTGGGGAGGGAGGAGAAAGGAAATGTGATGAGTTCAGTTTCAGATGTGTCGAATTCAGGATATCTATGAGATATTTAGTTTGAGATGTCCAAAAGGTGTTTGGAGAAGTGAGAATGGAAGTCAAGAAAGGGGTTAAAGTTAGACAAATCAATCTGAAAATCATCTACATAGAGATGATAATCAAATCTTTGGGCTCTGAGGAGATCGAACCAAGTATAAGAGTACAAAAAGAGAAGTTCTAGAAAGACTCCCAGTGACTATCACAGTGCCTGTCATATGTTAGGCATTTGATAAATTCTTCTCAAGTGTCTAACCAAGAAAAAAAAGTCAATGGCTTCTCTGTCATAGAATTCCTACATCTGATTTAGAGCATTTGAAACACATTACTTAAAATCATGAAAGTGGAAGGAATGGAACTCAGAAGCCAGTAGGCCTGACAGGAACTGAAAAAGAATCACATCTCTCATAAAACTTCAATCATTATTCTTAGGAGAGTTATTATGTATAAGCCTGTGCTTGACGCAGCAAGATTGAAGATGTGATTCTTGCCATCAAGGATCTTACAGTCTAATTAGGTAGAATTGATTTTATTAAGCACATGCTATTTCCTAGGTGCTGAGAGGAAAAGGTTTAAAAGAAAGGGAAAAAAACAGTACCTGTCCTCAAGGACTTTACTCTCTTTTCTATAAGTTACAAATCAAACATACGTGAAAGGGGAAAAAATAAAATGAAGGGTAAAGGGAAGATGTGCCAAAGAATTTGTGAGAAGCTCTGCATCTTGAACCTAACCCAAATCTGCTTGTTGCAATTTCTTCCCTTTCAGTTGAGCTGGAGAACTAAGTACATTATCATTTCATGTCCTTGGAGACAATTACTGAGACAGACTTCTCTTAAGCTTAAATCACTTTAATTCCTTTAATTTTTTTTTCTTCGCTGAGCCTATATATGTTGAATTTGTCCAGTTTACCCATCAGAATTCCAACTGCTTAGTGATTTTTGGTTTAGTAGTGCTAAAATATAATAGGTTTATTGTTTATTTATTCGTTTTGTTTTTTGCTGGGGTCCTTTTGTGAGGACAGCCTATAATGTCTATGATGAGATCAAATCAAGAATTTTTAAAAAGTTGATTAGAACTTTCTCTCCAAATTGCTGTTCTTTCCACAAAGAAATCATGGTTGTTTTCAGTCCAGCAAGGATCTTGGTGGGGTGAGATTCATGAAATTCCATTTACCTACTGGAGTGTGAAAATAAAAAAAAAAAACTTGTTATATCTGTCAATACATTTTTCAGGTTTTTTTTCCCCTTAGGCACACTGAAAACTCATTATCTGTGGGGTTAAAACTGTGCTTGACTTTTAACTCCATGAAGAATTTTAGTATCGAGTATGATGACATTTTCCCCTCTGTTTGGAAAACTGAATATTCAAATATAGCAGTTTGGTTTTCTTTCGTTGTTGGAAAAATACCTTTGGAATGTTTCATTTGATCACTCTGTGTTACACATACACACACACATATATATACATATATGTTTGTGTGTGTATATGTATGTATATGTATATATCTGTATATGTGCATGTTTTCCCTAAGAAAAGGAATTCAACAAAGTTGTCAAGCATAATGTGATCAAAAAATGCTTGGTACTTTTATAGTGGAAACTTGATTATTCATTGTAATAAATGGAAAAGCACTAATGATTGATCCAAAAGAGGTGGATTTTTTTTTCCATTAGCACCTTATCAGGATTTTAACCTTAAAATTCTAAGTTCTCTATAATGATTTGAGAATGGTTGAATGCTTGTCAGCGAATTCTGAAGTGCTCTAATTTACTGTATATTTTATGAGCTTACTATAACTTACTCTATTTTTGTGTATCTATTCATGGATTTTTCAGTATTTTATTGTATATTTTTATCCTTTCCCAAAAAAAAATGTGGTAGTTTCTCTCTTTTCTTTTTATTAATTTACTTTTTTTGTGAAGAAAATGTATTAATAACAAAACTAACAACAATGATAATGCTGTTACCACATTCCATTTACTAATGGCATAGGATTTATCATTTAAAGAGTGCTTTTACATAAATCATCTCAACTGATGCTTATAAAAGTCCTATGAAAAGAGGATAAAGTTTCAGAAACATTGAGTAATTTGCCTTTGCACATAATGCTAATAAGTTCTAGAGCCACGATGAGAGCCTAAACTAGTGGTTTTTCCATTGTGCCAGGTTGCTCCACTTGGTCAGATGTACTGCCTTGAAAAATAAAAGAAGTCTGAGGATATTGCTGTCAGTGAGTGTGAAGGGCTTGGACAATTTTTTAGTGACTTGAATAGAGAGCTTGAAGTTTGTCTTTCTACCATCAATCCATAACAGCTCATTGTACACAATGAAGGTTAGCTTCATTCCTAATTCAGAAAGTAAAGGAACTCTTCTCTTTCCAAGTTATCAGGAAGAAGGAAGAACAAAAAGTAGAAGGGATGTAAAGCAGAAACAAGAAAAAAAATCTGAAATAACAATAGAGAAACCTGACATTTCAAAGCTGGAGAGGGGGAGAACATGACAGAGGAGAAAGGGAATCCTGAACATCTGGAGCTTAATGCTAGATATGAAGTTCTTTCCATAGATGAGAGTGAGCTAGGTCCTTCAGGGTGGAAACAACTTCTTCTGTTCCAAGGAATGAGCATGTGTCCTAGAGGTTATATTAGGAGAGACATACAGTAAGAGACAGAAGAAAAAGTGACAGGTAATGTGACTCACCACTGAAGTGTATTGTCAATGTGACCTTAACAATATGCAAGTACATTGGCTTTCCAGGGCATGTAATTCATCAAGGGTGCAATGAACAGCTAAGACTTCTCAAACCTCAGGACTATTCTTCACTTCTGGTGATACACATAGACAAGTGATACCACCAAAAGAAACTTAGAAGCCATGATAACAATTAAGCATCTCTGGCAAAAAAGAAAGACCCATAGAAAGTCTTTTCATCTCCAATGCCATGAAAATACAAGAGTTTCAAAAGACAGATTTGGGAAGGAAACCACTAGTTAAGAAGATGGGACCTGGAAATGAGAATCATTTCTAGACCACTGCTGAAAAGAGGCAACATATAAGCTCTGTGTCAGGATGGAGATAAGATAAGATAAACACATGGATGGATGGAGTCTTAGAAATCTTATCTAAATGATTTTTATAACTTGGAAAATGCTGGGGGGATAGTAAGGAAAGGAACAAAATTCCCTACCTATTAGGCTAGATATCATATAGAGAAGCTACAGTGTAAGGAGATGTAATGGAAATTCAAGATTAGAGATGCTCAGAAATTCATACAAGATAAAAACCTTAGAAAGTAGTGAGCTACTGTATCAGCAAGCACCCTAGCATACCCAGGATGGCTGCTAGCACAGGTTCTTAGATCTGCTTTTCTAGAGGAAAGCAACTCAAAATGGGTTAACAGTCTTACTTTAATCCAGCAGTTCTCAACCTGTGGGTTATGTTCAATTTGTAACAATGAAAATACATCCTGCATATCAGATATTTACATTATGATTCATAACAGTAGCAAAATTACAGTTATGAAGTAGCAACAAAAATAATTTTGTGGTTGGGGCTACCCACAACATGAGGAACTGTATTAAACTAGGAAGGTTGAGAACCACTGCTTTAATCAATCAAACATATATCATTTACTTAGTTCAGGGGGAAAAGTCAACACCCTGAACTTCAGAGAATACAAACAGAAGTTACAAGCAGACAAAGAAACAGATCAGTAGACGGCCTTCCAGTCATCTGACCATTACATCCATACCTATTCAGTTACCAGAGAGGGAAGCACCAACATCTGGGTTTTCCAAGCCAGGGGCTCAATGGCTTCCCAGACTCTCATCTGGCCAAATCACACAACTCTTCCCAAAGTGAGCCCCAAAGCAAAAACTCACATCAGAGTATATATAGCCTTCTCCTGATTCAGAGAATGTCACAGCCCTCTTGACCCACTGCCCAATCACAAAGTAATAAGGCACGGGCATTCCTGAAAAACAAGCTTCCTGCCATAGGTTCCATGTGACCACATTCAGCCTATTAGGGGGCAGAGTATACTTTCAAATCAGGGAAGGTTCTCAGAGCTATGTAATCCTATCAAAGGGCTTAGGGGCAGGGAAGATCTTCAGATTCCCATTACAGCAACAAAACTCTTAGCTTCAGATGTCTGCACAAGAACACACAGCAAGGGTAAGAAATGCAGTGAGCTTTATATACACTAATGCAAGGAGACTAAAGCAAGAGCTATCTATAGAGATAGATAGATAGATACATACATACATAGATATAAATATATGTGTATATATATGTACACATACATATATGTGTGTGTAAGTATATAAGTGGATAGATTAGTATTGCATCAGCATATGCAGGTTAGTACAACTCAGATACAAGAGAAGACAACACTGTGGACATCATTATTTATCTAAGGATAAAAGGAGGGAAAACAAGTTATAATGTTATTGGAATAAATTGAAAATAAAACAAAACACCTAGACAGAAGGAGGAAATTGATGACTTTAGGAAATAAATCACAAGCCTGGCATGGAGGTATGAATTCATGCTATAGTAATAGAGCACAATAAATTACCTACACATCTGTTAAAGTACAGGTTTTCTCTCCTCTCCTCATTCCCCCCTCTCCCTCCCTAACGCTCTCTCTCTTTCTCTCTCTCTCTCTTTCTTACTCTCTCTCCCCTGCTCTCACACACCACACACACAGACACACACAAACACCACTAATGAATTTCTGGCTTATACTTTGGATCAAGAAAATCAAATTCACAAATATAACATTGAGAAATATGTGGATTAATAGAACTTAATTTGATAATGATATAGAGTCAAGAGAGATATAACTGCCAGAAATGCTAATGTGATCATAGGCGGCAGTAAGAAAATAATTATGAAAGTGGTAGGCTTGCTTAACTCTACCCTGATCACAAATGGAATATTGTGCCATGGCAGTTCTGGGTGGGACATTTTAGTAATAATATGAAATGTCCAGAGAAAAGTGACCAAAATGGTGAAAAAGCTTAAAACAATGAAGATTAGTTGATGGAATTGGGAATTTAACCTAAAGGAAAGAAGACTTAATGGGTTCAGGGAATCTGTCTTCAATTATCTGAAGGGCTATAATGTGGGAAAGGGCTTGGATCAGTTCTTCTTGACCCCAGAGGGAAGAACAAAGAACAGTAAGGTAGAAGTAGAAGAGAAAAAATGTGTTTCAATGTAAAACAAAACAAAACAAAAACCAAGACCAAAGACAAACAAACAAACAACTTATTAAAGCTTGCCAAATCTTGACAAAAGTGGAATGGACTGCTTTGATAGATACTGTGCTGCTGCTTCTTGATGGGATCTGCATATAAAGGCTGGACAGTCACTAGGAAAATAGCACGTGCTTAATAAAATCAATTCTACCTAATTAGAATGTAAGATCCTTGATGGTAAGAATCCTATCTTCAATTCTGCTGTGTCCCCCACAGAGATGCTCACAGACTTATACATAATAACTCTCCTAAGAATACTGATTGAAGTTTTGCTTTTCTTCATTTGTTGTTGTTTTTTCCCAATACTGAAATGTCAGCGAAGTCTAGAAAGTCTCTGAATCTAGGGAGTCTGTTTTTTTAAAAGGAATTCCAATAAAATTAGTGCAATATGCTTTATTTCTACCTGAAGAACAAGGACTTACATTAGACAGCTTCCTAATCTCCCTTCTACTACGCTTATTCTAACACCCAATAAAACAGGCTAAATACTGGTAAGATAACTATTCAATCAGCGTCTTGAGGAAAACAGGGCATGATAAGATGCATAATTATCAGAGCCCTTTAGTCCAGGCCAGTTCTTTTTTCTTTCTTTTACTTCAAGATGGGAAATGCTAATGTCTCAAAGGACAAACACAGCATTTCAAATATCCTCTAACCCCAAATTTTCATCTTGCAATTGTCCTTATTAAAATTCCCCATTGAGCTGATTCTCCAGCAGGATTTATGACCTTTTAAGCCATATAATTCATTTAACTTTGGTAATAGTTGCTCAGTGAAATAGAAGAAATCTGGTTAGGAAAGAGAATAAAAATGTTAATACTTAGAGTGAATAGAAGTTGAATGTAGAGCTGATCTTGAGGTAGAGACATTGACCTCAGATGTGAGCTTTGCCCAGAATTCCCTCCAGTCAATGGTGACAAAATGGAATGGTTTATCAAAACATCAGGTCATTTAAAGAAGGCAGACCCTCTGGAAGCTGAAAGGGAATCCCAGGCTTATATTAAAGCATTGAAAAAGGAAACATGAGATGAGCTTCTAGTCATATAATATTCTCTAGATCTTCCTGGGGAAGGTACTATATATGTATGTGAAACACATAAAATTTAGAGAGGTCACCCTCCCATCATCCTTGCTCTTGTCTGGAACCAGAGTGCTTATACTATTAGAGCATCTGGCTGAATGAGATTTGGTAATTGTTTCTGTGTTTTAACTGGCTTAATCTTTTAGTTATAATGCACCCTAATAGCAGTAACTGCATTATAAATTTATTTTTAAAAAAAGAAATCATCTGAGGTTGTCTGGATTATACAGTAAACAGTGTTGAAGAGAGGGGATGAGGCACTTAAAAACTGTAAGCTTCTAATGAGATTAATTGGAGACCTTGGCAACAACAACAACAAAATGTGATTGCAAAGCTCTTTGGGGGTGCAAGGTGTTAGATCACAATACTCTAGTCCTGTCAATTCAAATGGAATGCTGTATTCAGAAATTGTACAATTAGGATTGTACTTCTTTTGTATGCACCTTATGCTTTATTGCACTTGTTTTATATCCTTGTTCTTAAAGAAATCCTGACTTTTTTTTTCCAAAATTTTATTTTAGACTCAACTGCCAGAACACAAATAGAGAAAAGAAACAAAAACATATCATAAACTTAAATATTAGAACTTAAATACAAAGTTAGAAAGAAATAAAAACATGTCACGTGCATAGCATGAGAGGATTCAAAATATGTAATGATAAATTTTCATTACAAGAAAGCCTATATGATAAATAATACTCGTTGTATTGAGAATTGTCTGTCTTTTCTTTGCTTCCTTGTGAGTTTTCTTTCGTTTTCTGCTATGCACTTTTAAACTTCTTTTCCCTCCTCTGCCAACATCCACCCCAGAAGGCCACAGTAAAGTTTAGATATGTTTCTCCATAACTATCGATATACACGTGCACACATACATATATACATACATATATAGACATATACTTTTCCCAAACAGATTCTACTCCTGATCTTTGTTTTCAAGTATATACATATTTCTTGTTCCTTATTCCTCCCGCCTCCTTTACTTTACTTTTTACCCACTACCTTGCCCTCCTATGACTTGCCTACTCCATTCCAAGAAACCTCCCCTATCCTCCCATTCCCATAAACCTAAACACCTTTCTATACCCCTATTTACCCATTCTCTCACCCTCCCCTCTAAAGTTCCCTCCCTTGTCCTCTCCCCACTCCGTATTCCCCTACCATTTTATTTCTTCTGAATTTAGAAGACTTCTATACTCTTTTAAATATTTTGTGTTGTTCCCTCTTACATCCATTCCCGATGAAAGTAGGTTACCAGAACTACCACTCCTCCTCCCCCATGTAATTTCTATGTATCAATTCTTCCTCTTGCACCTCATTTGTATAAAATAATTACTCCTTTTTGCTGTTCCTAAATGGTTTTACTTTTAAAATTCATATCATACCCAGGTTTTCCCCAATCTTTCTTATGAAATACTCAATTATTAATAAGAATCTTAGATATAAATTTTATGTCTATATATAGACATATATAAAAAGTAAACAGTCTGTCCTTATGGATCCCTTATAATCAATCTTTGTTATGTACCTCATATTTATATTGGTTCTTGTATGTCAAATTGTCTACTAAGTTCAGGATTTTTTTTTAACACAATCTTGAAAACCTGGGAGTTTACCAATGGTCCATTTTATTTTGTTGTTTGATATAATAGTTAACTTTGCAAAGTATGATATTTTTGGCTGGAGCCCCAGTTCTTTTGCTCTCTGACAAATCCCCACTTTTAAATGTCAGATAAAGTGCCATGTCCTTTGCTTTGGACTCATGTCATTGAACTAACTAATACTATTGTTTTTGTGTATTATCATGATGCCTGGTTGTCAAAAGTTCCATGTGCTACTCCCTATTGTAAGTAAAAGGACACATTAGCAGGTACATATAGCATTATGTATGCCCAGCAGAGCTATGTTCATGGTGATGGTAAGGGGTCTTGTTGAATGTTTACAGTTTCCCCAAATATACTGTCTGTTTTTCTATGTCCATGTCTTTACTTACCCTTTCTTTTTTTAAAATCAAACTGAGGAAAGATGTTCTTACCTTACTCATTACACATACATCCCACCTTGCTCCCTGCTGCCCAGGTCTCCAAATTTCTGTTATTGGTCTTTCACATTCTACTTTATATTTGTTACTAGACAACAACAATGATGATGATGATGATGATAGTAGACACTTATGTTGTACTTAAGATTTTCCAAGTGCTTTGCATGTTATTTAATTCTCACAGACATTCCACAGGATTGGTACTATCATTTCATTTGTGCACGTGGGGAAACTAAGACTTAAAGAGGTTAGGTTACTTTCGCAGAGTCACATGGCTAGTGAATATCTGAGGTGGACTTCAAACCCAGATGTCTCCTCACTTTGTCTATCTGTCTTCACTATACCATGATTCCTCTTATGTCTGACACAAGAATATTGTGAATACGGACAGGGTCTTATTCCTTGTACCGCTTGTCATGCCCATCACAGTGTCTAATGAGATGAGTGTTAAAATAATATTTTTTGAATTCATGAATGAATGAGTTAATGAATAATGAGTAGTTTCATATATTTCTTTGTATTTATATCCTTAACACATAGCACCAGACATGGCAGATATGTTTGCTGCCTCAGTATTGAGTTGGATAGTAGACTTGGATTCTAATCTTACCTGCCACTGATTAGCTATGTGACCTTTGACAAGTCACTTAATTTATCTTGGCATTGTATTCTTTTTCTTCAAATTTACCATATGGGACTAGATTAGTGGTTCTCAACCTGTGGGTCACGACCCTTTTGGGAGTGAAATGACCCTTTCACAGGGGTGGCCTAAGACCATCAGAAATTTCCTGTGGTCTTAAGAACTGAGACACAGTTACTCTATCTGTCTCCAGGTGGGTCCGCCCGCATGAAGATACACCCACATACAAGAATTAAAGGGTCACTGCATTAGGAAGGTTGAGAACCATTGGACTAGATGATTTATGGTACCATCCCAGGTCAATGAATATTTCCCTTACCTTCCCCTCAGAGTTTTTATGAGAATAAAAGAAATTACATGCAAAGGCATTTAGACTAGTCAATATTATTCTACTATACTACAGTACAATATGAGAATGAGATAGAAATATTTCCAATACACGGTATTGACCCAAAGTGTTAAGAGAATAATTTTTAGTGGTGGTTGGTTTTGGGGAATTGCTACATGAAGTGACAGGTTCCATATATACGTGACATATCCAAGTTTGAGATTTTCAAACTTCAGTTCCTACTGCAACAGGAAGAAAATATGACAATTACCTAACTAATTCAAGTCTAGGGTCCGTCCTAAAAAACAACAACAAATTTCTTGTTTTGGACTTCTAGTTTATGTTCTTTTCTTTGAGAAATGGGGATTAGAGTACTCACTCTACCGATATCACAGAGTGATTTTGAAGGAGACCACTTGTACCTTTAAAGCACTATAGGGACTAGGGATAAGATTTGGACTTGTGATTTCACTGCTATAAGGAATTCCCTGGTGAGCAAGTTTCATTTACCAGAATCAGTATGTTTACAATATAAGGGACAAAAAAAGTTGCCTAGAGCAGAGGTGTCAAGTACACTGGCCTGTGGACTCCATACAGCTCACAATATGCCTGAATGTAGTCTGAAACAGATTAACATGTAACTGGAATTACTTAACAAAATAAAAATACAATAAAATATAATAGTACATTGTAAAAGTAAGTCAATATGCCACCCTCAGGAATCCTTAGGTTTGGATTAGTGGCCTGAGGATCTATGTGAGTTTGCTACCATTGGTCTATAACAATGAGAAGTTACATTACTTGTCCAGGGCCAAAATGCCAGTGTGTGTCAAGAGGTAGAACTTGAACTCATGTCTTCCTTGTTAAGCGGCAGCTCTTTATCCATCACTGTGCAATGCTGCCTCTAAAAAAAAAAGAAAGATTATTTTATCATATATAGATACATGTATAGTTCAGCTTCTGATCTTTTCAAACTGTTTAGCTTTCTTTTGTTTTTAAAGGTGTATAACAGAAAGAGAGAGAAGAGGGGAAATGGAGCTTCTGCTTGATATAATGATAGCAAATGGCTTTCTAGCACTCCTAGCCAGAAATCTTTCCCTTGCTTTGCATTAGTAGTGTTGGATATTTCACAGGGTTGGTTTCCAGGTATCATGCAGTAACTTAATGACTAAGCGTGAGCAGTTTGGAGGCTGGCTAGAACAAAGGATTGGCTTTACAATACCTTCATCTATTGCATACCCTATAATAGCAGCCCTGTACTGTATGAGGAAAATTTCACACACATTTGCTATTGAAATAGTTCCATTCCCATTGTGCATTCGCGGCAGTGTCATCTTTTTGAAACCCTTAGTATCGGGTACTCAAGAGATCATGGTATAATGTGTTATAGATGTAGTAGAGACAAGATTCCTCTTTCCTTGCAGTGCTATTTTGCACAGGGTCCCCACTGATAACCAGCTGTTCAACCATGGTCTGCTATCAGTAGGGATGTGAAAACAATTATCATGATTCTATTGAGATGTCAATGACTCATAGACTGAAATCTTTACTAAGCATTTGAACTATCTTTCTGGAGGAGGATATGCATGTGAGTTTTTGTGAATTATATATAGCCAGACTTTTTTTCTCTTTTCTTTCCTTCTTCTTCTTCTTCTTGCTTTTCATTTATTTATTTATTTATTTTTGCAGATATCACTATACTTAGGAGCTCTGAAATGTTATTCCTCTATGCCTGAGAATAGCAGGACAGTAGTGTATGGGGCCTTTATCAAGTCTTTCTCACTGGCTTGGAACAGAGAAATTCCACTCTTTTACATTTTGGCATTTGCTACCCCCAATTATTTTCATAATTGCTGCTACCAGTGATCCACTTCACAGCCAAGTAACGTACCATGAGCTGGTCTGTATGATGCCAAGACATCCAAGAGAGAACTGGAAAGGTTAGTAAATTAACCAGACGAGATGTGAACATTCAGTAGTGATGGTAGGGTGACAGAGAATGGGATATTTGGATTACTTTTGATTAGTTAGGAACTTACATGTAGATACCTGGTTATTTGTAGGTATACAGATAATTGGTTGGAAAAAATATTCACTAAAAATTTAAAAAATATATTTTAAGTTTACTAGAAACCAAGAAAGAGTCTTCTTCATTATTATTTTTATAATTATAATATCTTAGGTTAATAATGAGAGAGTTATCAAACAGTTTCTCTGTTGTTAATATCTTTCAGATACACTTATATAATTTTGATGCATACATGTGAAATACCTTTTTAAAGGCAAATCTTTAAGGCAATATCTTGCTCTGCTGAATCAAATTATTTCTTGTGTATGTATTCAAGAAGAAATGAACACAGTTTCTTATTCTCTGCATCTTTTAATCAATTGCATAATAATAAAGATATATTGTACTGTATTTGTCACTATCATTGAGGAGATACAGCCAAAATCCAGATGGGAGAGTGATTCTTTCCAGTTCTGAGGTCTTCCAAATGCTCCTGTGGTGTTAATGTCATTTTTACCAATTGCATTAAGACCTGGAAAACTGAAGAACATTATAACTAAGATCCATTTGAATAAGAACATCCTACATAAGATCCACTCAAAAGAATTAGGCTTAATTAATTTTTAAAAATAAGAGAATGAAAAATGCTTATATTACATGTAATAACTGACACTTGCATGCAGCTAAGATAGATATTGCAAATGGAGAATGTGCTGGACTGAGAATTTGACTGGAGAAGGGGAACAGACTTGATTATCTTTGAAAAAACTAAAGTTATTTGAATGACCCTTAGCTTCTCTAGGAAATAGAGAACCACTATTGCTTTTCCCCCCCCAGTGATGTCCTGTTTGATTTATAGTCAATCAACCAAGAAATATTTATTATACAACTACTATATGTTAAGTTGTAGGCCTATAAACACAAAAAATAAAACATTCCATACCTCAATATGCTCTAATGGGGGAGACATAAAGAGAATAATTACAAATAAAATAGATAGTAGCTCAGTATAAGAGAATTTTAGAGATAGTGAGCACTAGCATTTGGAGGGAAAGGAAAAGGCTGTATGTAGAAGGTGGTGCTTTAGTTGCTCTTGAAGGAAAAAAGAGAATGTGAAGGTGAAGGTGAGCAGAGATGTCAGGGAAGTATGAGAGATGAACACTTTAAAAGTATAAAAAAGACATGCAGTGGCACATATTAGACAAAAATGAGAGAAGGTTGCTTTGTAGCATGTGGATTGTTGTACGGGTAGACAGGTGATATACAATGAGACTGGAAAGTAAATTGAGTCAGAGTGTAAAAGGCTTTCAAAGCCAGACAGAGACACTTACAATTTGTCCTATTGGCAGTGGAGACCTACTGAAAATGATTGCACATGGGTTGGACATGATCCGATCTGCATTTATTGAAAAATGTTTTGCCATCAGTGTGAAGGTGAGACAAGACTAGGGAAAGAATCGAGGGAGATCCATTAAGAGGCTATAACAATAATCTAAGCAATGGGTGATGAAGGCCTCAATAAAAGTGTTAGCTGAGTAAGTAGAGGAAAGGAATGAGATGTGAGAGAAGTGATAGAGGAAGAAATGACAAGATTTGAAAACTGGATATGTGGCATGAAGCACAGTGAGGAATGGGGGTTAATGCTGTTACTACAAACATGGGACAGTGGAAGAATTGTGGTTCATTCAAAAGGAATACAAAAGTTTGGAAGAAGGGAAAATTTTAGAAGGAAAGATAACAAGTTCTGTTTTGCACATGTTGAGTTTGAGATGTTTCCAGGGCACTCAGTTTGAAATGTCCAGTATGTGAAAAGGCTAGATATATTGATCTGAGAAACAGTTGCAAAAAGTTGATAATTTTTTTTTTAACTACTATAGTACATGGGGAGTATGGGGTGTTCAGGGATGATTACCACCTCTGTTATGAGGGTTTGCAAAGTCCTTTCCTGGGTTGTTGACCTACCTTTGCTGTCTACCTTTCATCTAACCTGTAGCACCAAGAAACTGTAGCATGTTCAGTGGCCGCACCCAGTAAAAGCATATCAACAACGGGCTAAATCAGGTTAAGGGTAACTGATAGTCCTCACAACTGTTGGTGAGTAGTGTGGATATCTACCCCAAGTGTGTGTACTTCCTCTGATGAAATGAGTCAATGAGAGCAATTTGTTCCAGTGGTCATGAGGGAAGCTGAAACAGACCTTGTGGAATGCTTAGAGCTTGGTCAGACATTTAAGAGGCTAAGGTCATCCACTCCTTCCCCAGCCATCTCTGGTAATCTTGACTTTTGTCTTGCCACTAGATCTTGGTGACTCTGGAAGAGACAATGAGAGTTTGTGTCACTCTGCCTCACTTAAACCCAAATCACATGCATTGGTGATATTGGTCTTGTTCCAAACAAAGGACAAAGAACAGTCTCTAAAGAAACAAAATTGAAGATCATACTTAGGGCAATGGAGAGAATCATGGTGGGTATGAATTGGATATGACAGAGTTTACTTTCAGAACAGAGAAAGTTTTCAAATTCCCCACCTAGATCTATTAAGGGTCTGGGAAGATCTTCAAATTCTCATTCCCATTACAGATTCACTTATGGAAAGAGAATAAAAAGTCATAATCTGAGTTGGCATGAATGGGTTGCCGTCTGACATGAAGGAAGAAATACATTGATGAGGTCACAGATCCATTGGAATTATACAATTGTATCTTATTTCATATCCTTTATAATAATGGGAAATTAACAAAGAATATAATTTTTAATGTTATTTAATATTCATACATTAATTTAACCTCTATTAAAATTTAACCCAATGCTTCATTATGAAATGAAGATGACCCTATGGTGTTTTAGACTATCAGAGGAGTGCAAGCTTTGAAAGGCCCTATAAATCTTGAAAGGTCTGGCCTATTGGCCTAGGAATGAATTAGCCCATAGTCTATTTTCTGAGGGCCAACCTAGATAAATGTGGAGGTGCTCATCACTTAGATTGGATTGATTGACAAATGTTTCAACCAAAGTAATTCTCAAAACCATCTAGCTGTTAAGTTCCAGGGGTACTATGTTCTGAGTTGATGGAAAGAATGCCCACCAATCACAGATCCTTGAAATATTCACATAATGTACACATAAAACAGTAGTAATATTGGGGGATATTGTAGAAATATGGATAAATCAAGCCAATTAAGGGTAAAATCCTGGCTTTCATATTACTTCCTCCTTCTTTCCCCTTTTAGTAATTTAAAAATACAAAGGAGCATTTAATTAAATTGCAGATGAACCTTCTGGGTCTTTTCCTAGTGAAAGGCTACCCCAATAGCTTTATTGCTCCTTTTCTGTTTATAAGGGGTCATAATGCTCCTCCTCAGGCCCTCACACTTTTCTGGAAAAAAAACAAAATGAAGCCACCTATCATAAGCTCCCTATTCTCTCCAACTCTACTCCTCAAATCCTCTCAAAATCACCCCGTATTCTCTCTTGTTTGGTTCTAGTCTTTGCCTAATGAGTAAGTCACCTGCCTGAGAAGGTCAATTACCTTATTTGCTTCATTGATACTATCCTCCTTCTCTTCAGGAAAATTGCCTCATCATTCTCTTAATAGATAAATAGATAGATAGATAGATAGATAGATAGATAGATAGATAGATAGATAGATGATAGATAGATTAGAAAGATGATAGATAGATAGATAGATAGATAGATAGGCAGGCAGACAGACAAAGATATAGATATAGATACAGATATAGATATTGATAAAATATAGATATAGATACCTTTCTCCTTAATTTTCAAAATCTCCTTATACAATGGCTCTTTACCTCCTGTACACACATATTCCCAAATCTCTTGTATTCTAAAAAATAAAAACCAAACCAAACCAAATCAAACCGAACAACAAAAACAACAACTAATTAATAATAATAATAATAATCATAATCATAAAAGCTTTACTTGACCCCAGCAACCTCTAAAGGCATTATATCACTTCTTTTACCTTTGATAACATTCAACGTGGGGAGGGGGAGGGAATGCAAGATATACCTAACTACTTCTACATTCTTACCTTCCACTCATTTTTCCAGCCCTGGCAATCTCATTTTCATCCTTAAGTCCTAATACTTTCCATGTTCGAGATCACTAAGGATCTCTTTAGTGCTACGTGGAGGAGACTTTTCTGTCTTCATCCATCTTGACCTCTCTGGAGTGTTCGAAATTATTGAACATTATCTTCTTCTGAATAACTTGTGCTCCCTGGTTTTTTGTGACACTTCTGTTTTGGATTTCCTCCTGTTCATCTAACAAATCCTTCTCAGTCTTCTTTTCGAGATGATCCCTGCAACCCCATCTTCAATGTAAACTATTCACCAGTGCTTTGTCTTGATCCTGCTCTATACTCTCACTTGGTGATCTCATCAGCTGTTATGGATTGAATTACCAGACCTAGGCAGATGACTCTCACATCCATATATCTGTTGTTCAGTTTAGTCACATCCAACACTGTAATGCCAAGCAAAGGCAACTTCCAAGGTTCAGATTACCAGCATAGCAAACCCCATTTATTCAGCAAACATTCACAGAACAGAGAAAGCCAAAATGCAGTGTAACTTGTTCCTTTAGCAAGTAATTCAATTCAATCCAGGTACTATTCCACCCCTAGACAGTACTTTCATTTACTCAGTCAAAAGTCTCTTCTCAAATCGAGATTAGTCTCCCACCATAAACAAAGTACATTCATTTGGTCAATCACAAAGCACAAAAAAAAAAAAACAAAAAAAAACCTAAAAACTCAAAGGCTTCCCACCCCTGAATCTCAAAAAGGGCAGGAGAGCACAAAAGGCCATCCACCCTTAAGTTACAACCAAGTTAAGATATCTCAGCATTGAATACCCAAGGAAAGGTCCTTCTTTCATCTTCACTTGAGGCAAGCCCTCAGCAATCTCAGTTCCCAGGGAGACAAGGCTCAACAAAGCCATAGCCAGTGTCCTCATCAAGTCACTCTCTGCCTGTAGAACAGTCCCAGAACCCCTGAAAACATCAGCAAGGCCCTCTTCCAGGTTTTCTGTGCAGGTACCACAAGAAAATCCTCCTTCAGGGCTTCTGAACCAACAACCAGGTTCCAGGACCTCTGCAACAGCAGCAATGTCCTTCACCATCAGGTGAATCTGGCAAAACAACATCAAAACAGACAGACAAAATACCAGCATCACAGCCATGCCTCCTCAGTCCTTGGCAGTTCTGGGTCAGCAGTCTTGCTCTCAGCAACTCAGGCTCCGCGATACTAGATACTGCTCTCCCAAAGTCCTTCTGGCCTTCTCTAGGCTTGGGCTTCTTTCCCAATTCATGGCTCCTCCCAGTTCAGCCCTCTCTCTTCATGTCAACAAGTTCATCCCACAAGTGGGATTTATAAGCTCTGGGTTTTAACACTCAAGCCAAAAGCCAAGCCAATACAGGGGCATCTCCAAATTCCATTACCAATACAAACACTTTCTGTAAAACATGTTTTCTTGGCAAAGATAATGGAGTGGTTTGCCATTTCCTTCTCCAGTTTTAGGGAGGGGTTAAGTGCCTAACCCAGGGTCACACAACTAGTAAGTGTCTGGAATCAAATTTGAACTCTGTTTTTTCTGACTCCAGGCTCAGTGCTCCCACAGTTCCCCCTAGTTGTCTATCTATATAGCAAGAATTCCTATGTCTCCTGAACTTTAATCCCACATTTTTGATGGCTTCTTAGAAATCTCCACTGGTGTGGCATAGGTACCTCAAACTTAACATATCTAAAACAGAATTGATTTTCTCCCCCTCTGTATCACCAAGGAAATATTCACAATACTGACAGTGACTATGAATATGCTGGCATAGTTCTGAATTGCAGAATATAACAGACTTTTCATAGAAGACAGAAGCAAAACATTTATTCAGACACAAGAAAGCTAAATCCATCATAGCAACAAAGAAGTTAATATACCTTATCACCACAGAGAGCAACGCCACCCCAAAGCTTCCCACAAACATTCACAAGCCTAGCTGTCTCCTTGCCTGCATCCTCTTTCTCTCTCAGCTCTAACTGCTCTGACTCCCAGCTTCCTTTCAGCCCCTGCTCCATCCATTCAGCTAACTCCTCCCACCACAGGCTCCATGTGATTACATTCAGCCTATTAGTGGGCAGGGAAGAGCTTCAAATTCCCATTATCATTATACCCTCCTAAATCTATTTTATTATTTTCATTTTTTTTTAAATGAGGGAATCACTTTTCTTCTAGTTACCCAGGGTTGCCACATAGGGGTTATCCATTCTTCACTAACACTCACTCCTTGCTGTATATAAACAGTCAGTTCCTGAGTCTTATTAATGCACCCTAAACATCTATAACATTTTTCTCCTCTTTAAATCCTAATTGACACCCTCATTAGCTCTAAACTGGCCTATCACATTAGCCTCCTAATTAGTCTCTATCTATCCTGCCTCTCTCTATGAAAACAGCCACATCACAGCAGCCAAATCATCATTCCTAAAAATAGGTGTGACTATGCTTTTTCTGAGCTCAAGAAGTTTCAGTGGCAAGAGAGGTGGAGCCAAGATGACAGAGAAAAGGCAGGGACTCACCTGAGCTTTCCCAAATTCCTGAGCAAACAACTCTAAATACTACCTCAAAACAAATTCTACAACAGCAGAAACCACAAAATGACAAGGTGAAACAATTTTTCAGTCTAAGACAGCTTAGAAGTTTGGCAGGAAAGATCTGTCACACTGAGGTCAGAGTGGAGGAAAATCCGGCTCAGGCTATGTGAGTGCAGGTGACATTCCAGCAGACTAGGAGAAGGCTTTAGGGTGATTGAATCAATGGGAGCTGTGACTGATTCCTGAGCTCTCGGCCCAGAGAAGGTAAGGATGTCTGATAACTGGTCAGTAAAAGATTGGTGGGCTCTCTTTGCTGGCACTGGGTGCTGGACTCTGTTGTATATCAGTCCTGGGTCACAGCCCAGGGTGAGAAGGAGCATTAGCACACCAGACCTTGTGACTAGAAGGCAGATGGAACCCTGGTCACAATTCCAGGGTAGAAAAGAGTGCTTGTGGTCACTCACAGATCAGGACACAGGCCAAGAGAATAGTGAACACACATCTCCCTGGATCATACAGTCTTGTAAGAACTGAAACCTTAAAGATTTTTTTTTTTAAATTAGACTTGGGCAAGGAAAGTGGCAGCTGATAACTTCATAACAACATCAAGAAGCTATAAAAACAAAATTGAAAGAATGAAAAAATAGAAGAAAATATAAACTATCTCCTTGGGAAAACAGCTGACCTAGAAAATAAATCAAGAGGAAATAATTTAAGAATTCTTTAACTACCTGAAAGCCATAGTCAAGAAAGGAACCTAGACATCACCTTTCAAGAAACTGTCAAGGAAAACTGACATGAGATTCTAGAACCAGAGGGTAAAATAGAAATTTAAAGAATCCACTGAATGCCTCCTGAAAGAGATCTCAAAATGAAAGCTCCCTGGAATGTTATAGTCAAAGAGGGGGTACTGATAGAAGAAGCAGACTGAAGGAGGTACTAGTAAAAATAGCAAAACATTTTTGAGGATGGACTGAGTGAAAAGGGAGAGAGTGTATGAAAAACAAGGAGGGAAGACTAGGATAGAGGGAAATATATTTAGTAATCATAACTGTGAAAAAATTTCATAGCAAGCTTCTCTGATAAACGCTTACTTTCTCAAATGTATGAAAAACAGAGTTAAATTTATTTAAAAAAATAAGAGCCATTCCCCAGTTGATACATGATCAAAGGATATGAATAGGCAGTTCTCAGATGAAGTAATCAAATAGTAATATGAAAAATGCTCAAAATCATTATTGATTAAAGAAATTAGAAGTAAAACCACTCTGAGGTACCACCCCACTCTTACATTGGATTGGCTTGCATGACAGAAAAGGAAAATGACGAATATTGTAGGGGATGTGGGAAAACTGAGACGCTAACGGTGAAGGTATAAACTGATTCAACTGTTCTTTAGAGTAATTAGGAACTGTGCCCAAAGGGCTATAAAGGCACGCATACTTTTTGACTCAGCAGTACCACTACTAGGTCTGTATCACAGAGGTTAAAAAAAAAACAGGAAGGAAAATGACTATATTTACAAACATATTTTAGCAGCTCTTTTTTTTTTCTGGTAGCAAAGAATTGGACATTGAGGGTAGGCCCGTAAATTGAGTTATGGTTGAACAAGTAGTTGATATGATTGTGATGGAATACTATTGTTCTATAAGAAGACATGAGCAGGCTGCTCTCAGAAAAACCCGTTAAGACTCACATGAATTCATGGAAAAGTAAAATAAGCAGAACCAGGAGAACACTGTACACAGTAAAAGCAATATTGTAAGATGATTAACTGTGAATGACTTAGCCATTCTATGCAATATAATGATCTAAGACAGTTTTAAAAGACTTTTGATGAAAAATGCTATTGATCTGCAGAAGAAGAACTGATGGAATCTGAATGCAGATCAAAGCATAATAATTTTTACTTTCTTTGTTTTTCCTTTTCTTGGCCTTTTCCTTGGGTCATGTTTTCTTTCATGACATGATTAATATGGAAATATGTTTTCCATAACTATACATGTATGGTTTACATCAAATTGCTTGCCTTCTCAATAGGGGGAGTGGAGGGAGGGCAGTAAAGAATTTAGAACTCAAAATTTTAAAAAAAAATGTTGAAAAATTGTTTTTTACATGTAATGGGGGGGGGATAAAATACTAAAGACAATTTTTAAAAAGAAGTTTCAGTGACTCCTTCTTACATCTAAAGTAAAACACAAATTCCTCCATTGATCCTTTAAAGCTCTCCTCAGTTTCATTTCAACCTATCTTTACAGAATGATTGATTGTACATTATTCTCTCATACACTTTTTTATTCCAGTCAAATTGCCCTTTTTACCATTCATCATTCACAACTTTTCATCTCCCTTTATTTTCAGATAGATTCTCTGTCCCTAGAATATTTTTCCTTCTCTTGTCACACAACTTTTAAGGCTCAGCTCAAGTTCTACCTCCAAAAAATGGTTTTCCTGGTTCCCTCAGTGATTAGTGCCTGTTCTGATATGTTGTCGTTATTATTGTTTCAGTTTTTTTGACTCTTCATGACCCTTTGGAGGGGGGGTTTCTTGGCAAAGATATTAGAATGGTTTGCCATTTCCTTCACCAGTTCATTTTATAAACAAGGAAACTCAAACAAAGAGGGTTAAATGACTTGCCCAGGGTCATACAGCTAGTAGATGTCCAAGGCTGCTTTGAAATTAGGAAGATGAGTCTTCTTGATTTCAGGTCTGGCAATCTATCCACTGAGCCACATAACTTCCCCCACTGTGATATACTCTATATTTCTTGCATGTATATTTTGTACATATCGTTTCCTCCTAGTAAGGGTGTCTCAGGATGGGCACATTTAAAACCTGTGGTGAAACCAAGGAAGGATGAAAGGAGCCTTTTGGATTAGTAAGGTCATTTGAGAGCAATTTCAGTAGCACTGGAGTAACAAGTCAGATCGAAAAATGTTGAAGAAAAAGTTGATAGTGATGAAATTGAGGCACTGAACAGAGAGAACTTGGCAATCACAGAAAGAAGATTCAACTGTAATTGAATGACAGTATAAAGATCAAAGAAAGGCAAATGGTGGTTTTTGTCTCTTGTTTTATTTGTAGAATTCTGGAAACACAAACTGGTTTGCTAGCAGTGAGGAAGGAACCATTGGAGAGGAAAATATTGAAATTCATGAAAGAATAGAAGATGAATGTTTGACCAAGGTCCTGAAAGAAGTGAGAGGAAAAAGGATAAAGGATATAAAGGGATTAGACTTAACAAACAGAAAAGAAATCCCTTATCTGTAATCTGAGGAAAGAGACAATGATTAATGATGCTGAGAAATGGAGGTTGTTGGCTATAATAGTTTTGATCAAGTTCTCATTGTCTGGTTACAAATTGCTTAGTGAAATAGAAGCTTAAGCATCTGTTCTCAGTGATTCAGGTACAGACTACAAGTAGGAGTGGGAGAAAAGAAGAAAAGCCTTGGAACCATCATTTTTGGGAATGAGCACAGAAGGAAATCAAGACAGAGTAGAAAGCCTACACAGCAGCAATGAAGGCATCACCCATGTTGCCATTACTTCTAGTGTGTTACTTAAATTTATTGATGTGATCTATTCCAGTCATGTTTAACAATACTGGAGTAGGAACAACTAAATCAGATGTTTGCTGTTCCTCTGGGATAAGCATTTGCAGTTTGAGAGGAACAAATATCAAGGACAAAGGGCTTGAAAGTCAAAGAGCCATTGAAGCAGCTACTGTGGTCAAGATAAAGTAGGAAAAAAATGGGAGTTATTGTTCAGAAATATGGATATGTCAAAAAGGAAATGTCAAGGGTCAAAAGATCACGATAAGGAGGAAAAATAAGTTTAGATTAATTGAGAAAAATAAAAGCACAAGAGATTTAGAGTTGGAAACTGGAATTTAAATGTACAACTATTAGAAGTGATGAATTTCCAAGAAATGAGGCTTAAATTGCATCCTTATGACTAACATGGGCTAAAGAAAAAGATTTTGTTGAAGTTTCAGGAAGTGTTGGTCAAGGCATTGACAACATGATTATGGAAGTCCCTGAATAGTAGGATGAAATATGAGGTACAGAAAAGAGCTTTGAGAAAGTTGGGAGAGTGACCTAGTGGTGAGAAAATGATAGCAATAAGAAAGGGCAAAACATGCTACACATAGAATCCTTGGACTTCAAAAAGGAATGCCATTTGAAGGGTATCAGACATTAGATTTGAAATTAGAAGTGGATTTGGATCTTAGCTGTAACTTTTTACCTGTGTGACTGAATAAGTCCCTTAAACTAAGGGTTCCAGTTTCCTCTTCTACACAATGAAGAGAATACATTAGATGATGCCTAAGGTATTTTCCACTTCTAAACCCATTTTTTGGCTTCCTATGAAAGATCTCAAAATGGCACTATAAATAAAAAATATGCTCCCTCCTCTTGGCAAACTTGGTGAAGAAATAGTGAAGAGGGTTGGAAATGATACTGTGACTGCCTATACATGTTTATCAACTTATCCAACTTTGCCGGTAGCTAATTTGATGATAATCACATCTCTCTTCCTCAGTTTGCCTATGTGAACATGCCATAAGCATAGCTTATGACATAGGTGATACTATATTGTGAGATTTTTGTATGCAGGGATCAAGTTTTTGCCTTTCTTTGTGTCCCTAGTGCTTAACGTAATACTGGACACATAGGAATCATTTAGTAAATTCTTGTTGTTGACTACTAGGGGAAACATTGATAAACTGTAAAGCGTTAAACAATGATAATCATCAGCATGATGCTTATAAGCTGTCAAGGCAGAGTAGTGAAATTAACTTGTGAACATGGTTTTGTTTTTGTTTTTCTGTATACAGTCTGTGGAAAATGCTACCGGCCTGCTGAGTTGGAAAAGCATATGATTTGAAGGTTGTTGTTTTTTTCTCCCTGAGAGTGAGGATGGATTTACATAAATCATCTAAGTTCTATCACTTGGTCCCATTGAGATGAATAGTACATGTTCGTGATATGACTGGTTAGAGGAAATAGTGACATCAATATTCATGGAACAGAAACAAAGTTAATTGTTGGAATGGGAATGTACCTGAAAATATATCCTTTTGAGCACTGTGCTTTAACCAGTACAGCTAACCTCCCAGAGATAAATACAACCTATTACAGCTCCAAGCTATGTCTACGTTTAAAAAGTCTTCTGAGGTACCTCATATTATCAGTTATCAATAAACTTTAGATTACTCAGTGATTAAATGGTGTAATTAAAAGACAGTGTTATTTTAGTGATTAGAAAATTATAATTACTGTAAGATCAATGGACACTCTCACTAATGTTTAACAAGGACAAATTGGAATTTCCTCTAGGATAATTGTGTGTTAAGAAATACCTTTCTTTTTCTCTTTCATTTTTTTTTCTTTTTCACTTTCTCCTTTTCACTTTTTTCTTCCTTTTCCTCCTTTACCTTTCTTCTTTCCTTCTTTCAGTTCACATTGAGCCTCTATTAAGTACCCTTGTTGTTGTTCCTCCTTTATGGAAGAAGACCAACAATATCAGGAAGGTGCTATCTTGACTTGCAAGTGAATTGAATTTAAGTGAGGCAGAGTTGTGCAGTCATTGACCTCACTCTTTCCTCCAGAGTCATCAGAGCGCAGTGGCAAGACATAGATCAGAATTACTGATGAAGGCTTCTATTGGATGGGAGACCTTGACCTTTTTTAGCTAAGTTCTTTCATAGGTCTCAGTTTGTCTGAGGCAACACCCATTCAGTAATTAAAGGCTAGGTGAGGTTTAAGGTAAAAGATGGTGTCCTTTGTCTTTACAAAAAAAATCAGTCTGGAAGGGAAAGACCCTCAGAGTTTCTGGCCAGAACAGAAACAGTTGCTATTGACACTAGCTCTGAGCCATCAAAACCCAAACAGTGGCAAGTAAGGCTTGGCTTGGAACCTATTATTGGCCAATCAGTGAGAGCCAGAGTGAGTTGGGTTTAAAGGCACAGTCAGGTAATTCCATTTGAATCCCAAAGGACTTTATAAAAAAAACTGTGACAATTAACTCTTGTTTCATGTGGTTTTCATTTATGATTTCTTGAAATTAAGTGCCCTATGTTCCTGGTATAGTGCTAAATAATATGGATACAAGTGCAAAAGCAAGGCACTCCCTGCTCTGAAGGTGTTTATAGTTAACTATGAACAAACAATATGTTCATAAATATAGAAAAATAGGATTCATACAAAATAATTGCCTAGAGATAAGAATAGAGGATGGTAAGGATTGGAGAAGTTGAGAAATACTTGTTAAGGGAGATGACATTTCACCTGAGTCTTAAAAACTATTAGGGGTCCCAAGAGGAATTGTTGAAGAAGGAGAATATTAAAGACAAAATAATAAAGGTAAGACACAAGTCTATATGGGGAATAGCTAGGTGGCCACTTGGCCTGGAGTACATATGGTATGAAGGAGAATAACATGTATTCAGACTAGAAAGACATGTCATAGCTGGATTATGAAGGGCTACAAATGGCAAATAGTGGAGTTACTATATATCATAAAGGAAAATGAAACCTGAAGCTTCTTAGGCAAAAAGTAAGATATTTAGATGTGCTTTAGAAATATCCATTGAGTGATTGAGAAGAGAATTTTGGTGTTTGGGATCATGGAAAGTTGTATGCAGGTTCCAAATGCAATCAAAACCACTGTCTTCCTCATAGTCAATCCTATGTCCAGATCATTGAACATCTCTGAATTATTTGCCCAAGATGTGTAATGGTTAGCTAACTCTGTAGGCTATGCATTCAATTGTTTGTTGTTGTTGCTTGTAAAATGGGCATTGTTCATTCATTTGACATAAAGCAAAATATAAAATTCAGAGATGTATACTTAACAAATATATTTACCCCTGTCATGGAGGAGATGCAAGACATCATTCAAATTGAAGTGGAATTTTCTGTGATGTTGATATTCCCCAGATATTCATGTTTGTGGATGACATTCTGCTGGTTGCATCAAGCCCAGAATACTGTAGAAACTCCATAACTTCTCAGTAGAGTTTAGCCTAATTTCCCACACTAGAAACAGTAAAAGGATGAAAAATATCTATTGTCCAGACTGTCACATGCAGTTAAATGGATAATCTTTAGAGCTTACCTATCAACATATGTATATGCATACATAGATGTGTGTGTATATATATATATGTGTGTGTGTGTGTGTGTGTGTGTGTGTGTGTATGTGTGTGTGTGTGTATGTGTGTGTGTGTGTATATATGGATACATATGGCAAATGGATGATTAGTTAGGCACATAATTAAAGGGGTAGATGATTACTTTGTGGGATTTACAAAACTCCTTTAATGACTCTAAATATAACCATAAAACAATAGCTCAGCATTTTAATACCAGCATCCTACTAGTGTTCTTTGTGCCTTTTGGTCATTTAACAATATACTAACTAAAGATATACCTAAAAAAAAGTATAATTCAGTACCATAAGGAAATACATAGAGAATGTTATTAAATTTCAACCAATAACAATTAGGGGATTATAAAGAAGAATGAAAGTGAAGTATGTCATCAAAAAAGTCATTTATAATAATAACTAAATTTTATATGGCATTTAAAAATAAATTTGTATAATACCTTCTGTTTTAAAATTGCCTAAATTTCTCCCAATGTCCAACCCACTCCTCCTAAAAAGCTATTGCATATGATAAAGATTTTTTTTAATCAAAATGAAAAATAGAAAAAAAATCACCAAAGTGAACTAATGCATTGAAAAATTTTGAACATGTATGCAATGTTCCACAATCATGTATGTAACGCCTTTATAAAGGAGAGGGAATGGTGTTGTGTTCTCAATTCTCTTACTTGGTGCTATCCTTGTTCTTTTTATGTTATGATATTCATTTCAGTTGTTTTTTGGCAGTTATTTTTCCCATTTGCATTGTTGTAAGTCATTGTGTATATTGTGTTCTTCACTCTTCTTACTTTTCATGAGTTCATGCAAGTCTTGATATAATGACAATGATTAAATGAAATCAAGCCATTAAATGATAGATACTTTTCTGTAGTCACCATATTTCTTACAACACAGTAATATCCAATTACATTCATCTGAGATAATTTATTTAGCCATTTCCCAGGTGATGGATATCTACTTTGTTTCCAATTCTTTACTACCACATCAAAGACTACTATAAATGTTTTGGTTTGTATAGGAACTTTTTTTCTTATCAGTGACCTCCTTACAGTATACACTTTGGGGGAGATAGGCTATATATATGTATATATATATATATATATATATATATGGCCTTGATTCTCTGAGTCAAACTGTATGAACATTTAAGTTACTTTATTTATACAATAACAAATTGTTTTCCAAAAGGCTTTCACTGATTCACAACTTTACTAATAGTGTACTATTTTACCATTCTTGCAACATTGACTATTTCCATAATTTTGTGATTGTTTACATAACATTTTAAAATTTACACAGTGCTTTACATGTATCATCCTCACAATAACCCTATGAATGCAGGGATATTATTATTCCCATTTTGCAAGTAAGTAAACTAAGGCTGAGAGGTTGTGACTTTCCTACTATCACAAAACAAGTGGAACAGATTTTAACTCAGGTCTTCATGACTCCAAGTTCAAGTACTCTATTCACTATCCCAAGACACTTGTCTTGTGAAATAGATGTTTACATTGCTGCTATCCTTAGCTTTTTTTTTCCTGTAGGTTAGATATTATTTCTCACCCCAACAATTAATCATTTATGTTTCAACTGAATGAACAACTATTAACTAACATATTTAGAATGAAACTCATTTTACAAAGCATCTCACCTATTGTAAATATATACATTCAATTATTTGCGAGAATTGGGTCATGAAAAAGTTATTGGATGTAAAAATGTCACCCAGTTATAATAAAATTCAATGGAATTTTAAGGATTGTTAGGAAAAATTCACCTATAACTGCCCACTATATATTGAAATATACTTGGAACTTCATATTCTATCATACTGGAATTTTTACAGTTGGTAGAACTCCATTTGTTAACAGTAACAGAGGATGATACTTGACATTTTAAATTCCACCACAGTATTAAACTCATTACCATGAGAACTGATAAGATCTAATTCAGGATAAAAATGGGACATAGTGATTCTGGTTGTGGACAGTGATTTGTTCTTAAAGTCATTGAATTTTGCTATTTTTTTTTCAATTTAATGGTTCACTTCTTTGAAGTGCATCTTTTATGTTACTGGATATAATAATTTTGGTCTTTAGAACTTCCTCTTATGTCCCACAAAGTGGATGTCACATCTGTAAGCGTCATGCCAAGCCATAGGCATCAACAGAGTAAAATGAATGAGTAAACCAGAAAGAGATGACCTGCCTAAACAGGAAGGGTCTGGCAGACATCATAGCTTTAGCAGCAGAGAGGCCAAGCACCTGGAGAGACTTGTCTCAGAAATCAAGTCAGCAGTGTATACGGTTTCTGATAATTCAAGAATCACTGCATCTCAGAGTTGGAAGTGAACTCAGAAGTCATCTAGGCCAAAACGTAGCTAATGAAAATCCTCTCTAAAAGACACCACAAAAAAGTCATTATCCAGCCTTTCTTTAAAAAAATTGAGTGGGGAGGAACCTCTCCCCTGCACCTCACAACTTTCTGTGTTCTAATTTTAGATAGCATTAACTGTTACAAAGTTGGTCTGTGGGCGGAGCCAAGATGGCGGCGTAGAAGCAGCAACATAGCGCAGCTCTCACATAGCCACCCCAAAATACCCATGAAATAGGACTCTAAACCAATCCTGGAACTCCAAAACGCACACAAAGATACTTCCCACTAAAGTCAGCTCGG
>CM053581.1:297717916-297766448 GCA_028627135.1 Pseudochirops cupreus | reverse complement strand
GGCTGTTTTGGGGTGGTGGGCGGGGGAAAGACGGGGAGAAAAGATGTAACTCAAAAAAAAATTTAATAAAGAATCTCATATTAAAAATTAAAAAAAAAAAGTTGGTCTGTGCACCTAGCCTGTTCCTCTATTACTTCCACTTGTTCTTAATTCTGCCTTCTGGAACCAAAATACAGTAAATCTGTTCTTTCTTCCACATAGCAATTCTTCAGCTAGTTTTAAGAAAAAAAAAGTCATGTTTCTCCTGTGTCTTTTCTTTAGGCTAAACATCTGACTTTCTTTAACTGATCTTCATATACCATGCATTTTAGGCTCTTCTGGACAGCCTCCTTTGGAATCTTTCAGCTCATCAATGTTCTTTTCTAAATAATAACCCTCAGTATTTAACATAATTCTCTAGAAATAGTTTGATCTGTGTATAGAGTACATATCTGTGCATAATGTAGTAGGACAATCATCACCTTAGTCCTAGATGCTATGATTCTTAATGAAGCGTAAGATGTCATCAGAAGTTTTAACTTCCATGTCATAAAGTTTCGTATTCAACTTGAAACCCACACAAACCCATAGCTCATAGATCTTTTCCAAATTAAATGATATCAAGCCATTAATTCCCCATATCATATTAGTTGTAAAATTTATTTTTTAGGCCACAAGCAATGCTTTATATGCATAATTATAAAATTTAATCTTATATTTGGTCCAATGTCCTAATCTGAAAATTCTTTTTTTAATCATAATTTTTTCCCATAATTATATGTATGGGGTGTACAGCAGGACTAGTACCTCTAGTTTATAGGCTTGCCCAGTGCTTTTCGGGGCTGTTCATCCACTTTTGGTGTTTACCTCTGACCCAACTCCCACCTGTGGCTCCAATAAAGTGTAGCATACCCAGTGGCCACACTCTGTCTGGTAAAACCATCTTTACAGATAGGCTAAACAAGGTTGAGGGTAACTGACAGGCCTTAAATTCATTATTAACTTATGGGGATGTCAACCTTAAGCATGTGAACACTTTGTATCATGGTAGAATGGGGAGATGAGAACAATTTCTTCCAAAGGCCATGAAGAAGGTTCTGTGGAGAGCCTAGAGCTCAGTCACAAATCAAGGATGCCAAGATTATCTACAGCATAGAACCTGGTCAGATATCAAAGATGCCAAGGCTGTTTACTGCATCCCAGTCATCACTAGTTGTCCTGACTTTTGTCTTGTCACTGAACTTCAATAAGCCTGGAAAAGAGAGCGAGGTCGATGACTTTGTGCAATCCTGCCTCACTTAAATGCAATTCATGCATAAGGACCATGTCATTGGCCTCTTTGAAACAAAACAAAACAAAACAACCCAACAATTTTCTCTCGGTGTGTTATGACTATCAAATTTGTCGCTAAGGTATGTCAAGTTCATTACCAAGTTAAAATTACTAAAATCTCAATATCATTAAAACATTCAAATAATTTCATTGAAAAAGGCATGCTAGTGAAAAAGTAACGTAATTATGAAAATACATAGAACATGAACTGATTTCCTTATTTATCTAGAAAGCTATGAGGTCAATGTTCCATATGCAAATGAGGCTATGTACTGAAGGAAATTCCAGGAGAGTATTATTGAGATATTTCTTTAAATGGCTTCAAGGTGATGGAGGTGACTAGAAACCCCAAATATAATTTCCTTCTTCATGAAATTGTATTATTGCTAATGTCTCTACAGTTTTTCATGGTGAAATTTTCGTTCTTGTTAACTTTTAATAACCTTTCTAAACATTAACCTGATTTTTCAGTGGTACAAATTTATATTAGAATAAGTTAGATCAATACATCAGAAGACAATAATTACAGTTCTATTAATTTAGAAATCCCACATTCATACATCAATTTAAAAGTGAAATTGAATCTAACTTGATGAACATTAGAGTACTTCTCCATAATACTTCCTTTTGAGATTACTTTCAATTTTTCCAATTTCATATGTAAATAGGAGAAATTAAAAATCTGAAAAATGTAAATATGTATCTATACATACATATCTTATGTGTATGTAAATGCTTACAGTTTTATCTTATTTCTATGGAGTTGCTTGAATGTGCGTATAAACATATTTGTGCACATATACATGTGTGTATAGATATGTATCTATATATGATATATACGTCTTGCTTGTATGTAGTTACTTGGACATTTTCATATTGTTTCCTTTTTAAGACTGAATTTCTTGAGAGTAGGAACTTTTTTTCTTTATATCCTCAGCATTTAGCACAATGCCTGGCACAGAGCAAGTACTTAAATGCTTGTTGCCATGACTTGATTGCTAGTAGAACCTGCCAAGGAAAAGCCTAGATTTTTTAATTGCATAGTCAAATAGAATTTTTTTTTTAATCCAGAGAGAGGTCCACGTTTAACAATTTAAGATCTATGATATAGCTTAGAAAAACTGAAATAGTAGTAACTAATATTCATCAAATTTCATGATAAGCCATCGAGGTTTTACTTTGTAGTTCATCTTTCATAGGTAAAAAAATTGGGATTGAAAAGGCTGGAGACCTCTCAGTGGCAGCAGGATTAGTATATATAGGGAAGTGTTTATGTGAGTATCAGTGTGGTAGGAAACCTCCACCTGGGCTAGTGGGGCCTACTGAATAAGTTTGTCTTGGTGTGGACAGCTCTCTGATGTGTGCTATCCATCTATGTTATATATGCTTCACATGGTGGTGAAGCCACAATTAATACATTAAGACAAAAGAATCATTTTCTATTGATGAATAAGGCATCACTGAACTCAATCAGAGAGGTATTTTTTTAAGTGGGGTGTCTGTGTGGGGAGCTTTCCAAATATCCTGAGATCATACCATACGGACAATTACTTAATCTGCCTTAAAAATCCCTGAATGATTACCATGATGCTTTTGTTTCAGCATTACAGCCCCACATCACCTGACAAGCATCATAATGTATGGGGAAGTGCATGGGGGAGGCATATTTACTTTGTGTTTCAATGCCTTGCTATATTAGAGAAGTGAAGAATTTGCGCTTTCACAAGTGAAGGAGAGGAGCACCAGTGAAAATACCAACCTTAATGATTTAGTAGATACACCCCAGAAAGTTGTCTGAGTTTGAGAGAGATTGACTGACTTTGCCAAGGTAAAAAAAACTAGTAAGCAGAAGTAGGATTTGAACTAAGGTCTTACTTTCTCCAATCTCCTCTACTGTCTCCTATGCTGGGACTCCATTATCTCAGGCTGCCTCTCTATCATTCTCATCTATTTCCATAGGATAATCTTCTAGAAAGGTATCCAACAAAAGCTCTAATATGTAGCCAAAATCCAGTAATAGCACATATAATGCTATTTAATATATGTTCCTGAACCTCCAACCTGCATATCAGAGACTAGACTGTCATCACAAACTTTACTAGTTTGTGCAAAGAGAAATGATGTACATAACTCCTCCTCTAGAGGAAAAAAAAAGCCAATATAGTTCATTTTTCTTTTTATGTCTTTAAAGAATATGTTTCTTTTGTTTTCAACAGTGCTAGAACATGAGAAGTGAGGTCACAGAACAATAATGAATCATCTTTTCTGTATGACATTGAAGCTAGATATTTTCTTCAGTAAAGTATGCCCATTGAGCTGATTTTTATTTGTTTATTGTTTTCTGGTACTGGGGACAGATTTGCAATAATTCACTCCTAACATTTTCCTCATGTTCCTCATGTTCCTCATAATAACATATTTGCAGGATGGTATACCTGGAGTAGTGTCTAGATATAGAACAGAAAAGGGCTAAATGGTTTTTAATTGGAAAGAAATCATGAAAAAGAATCACAGAATTTTAGATTCAATTGTTAAGCCCTATGACTGACTCAGAAGATCAATATCCATGACTAGTCCCCTTACAGAGTCTTAACCTTTCATGAAAATAAATCAGTGGCTGTTATGAGTGTCTAAATATTCTCAAGAACAATTGCAACTATATTTATGTACATGCTTATTAGTAGAATGAAAATCAAAATGATTTTGCACATAACACAATATTTATGATAATTTTGTTATAAATAATCTTGAGAAGAAAGTGCAATATTGCCAATTGAGTAATTCTTGAACAAATTATGGTATAATAATAATATTCAATTGTGTCTGGCTCTTTATGACCTCATGGCCCATAGTATGCCAATCCTGTCACTGGAATTTCCTTGGCAAAGATACTGGAGTGGTTTGCCATTTCTTTCTCCAGTAGATTAAGGCAGAGGTTAAGTAACTTGCCCAGGGTCACCCAGCTAGTGTCATAAATAAACTTCTGGGTATGATTTATCAATTTATTAATAATGCTTACAAATAATCAATAAGTCATTGTCAGTTGTTTCTCTTGGTGACCAAAGATGCCACAGGAATGTCCCAGGCTAGTTCAAATCTAGATCTGCCTTCTTGACAGCAAATTCCTACTACTTTCCCTGACAAGCAAAAGACAACTCTAATTGATGGACATTTAATGAGGAGGTAGACTAAAAGCTCTCAATTCTTCCTTGTTGGGGGGAGGATTGCTGAGAAAGTGATCTAGTCATGAGATTCAAGCCTCCTCAGGCAATCTGGGCAAGGGAAGCCACCCCAACTAGGCGTTATTTGACTAACTTTCTTCTTTGTAGTCCAGGTAACCTCAAAATTCTAATTTGAAAAAGGAAGAACACAAGGGTGACTCTTGGTAGCATGGATAAGTTAAGTTTGGCTTCTGTTCATGGAAATGAACAGAGAGGTCCACACCAGGCCTGGGGCAGGTTGGGAAGGGGTCAGCTGGAATATGATCACATTCCTCAGCCTATATCTAGAAACAGTTTTTCTATGTGAGCTAAACTAAAAAGTAGGGATTTTAAATAAAGGAGGGAATATTATAAATTAATATTAATAAGCAAATGATGCAGCATTAAAATTAATTTTCCTCGGTACTGTCTGAGGCCAGATTTAAACTCAGGTCTTCCTGATTCCAGCCCCAGTGTTCTATCCACTGAACCACCTAGCTGTCTCATATTAATATAATAGAACATTATTATGTTTAAAATGAAAAGTATGAATAATTTAGAGAATCTTGGAAAGACATGACCAGTACTTCCTTTAGGGTCACTCCCTAAGCTACATGCAAACTCACAGTTTTGGGTGCTCAGAGTATAGCTGACTATAAATATTCTTACAGTTTTAGGCACTATCCTTCTAAAACTCTATCTCTGAAGCTGCCACTGGTATAAGTTACTCTCCCACAAATACACACTGCTCCATGGAAGAGTATTCTCAAACCTAGAGTATGATGATAGTGGGACACATGAGTGAAAATGGGGTAACTCACAATTCTTGGCATATCATGGCTTGATATTCCTTTTCAAGTCTATAGATGACATTCTATTTTGGTGCAAGTGATCCTGTTCCTTGAAGCTGCAACCCTTCTCCCCAGCTAGAATCCTCAACTTCTGAACTTGGGGTGTCCCTTTATCATTTGATTGGGTCACCACTAGATTGGATCGTAACTCAACTTATATTAACATATAAGATCTAGGGGTCTATCTTATCCCTTAATCCAATCACAGGATGTTTCTAGCATTGTCATCTGGGGCCATCCAAAGACTAAAGCCCAGTAGTCTTCTCTAATTTTCTCTAATTGATTGAAGACTTTTTTTTTCACACTTTGTGATGTTGTAGGTAAATTCCTTAACACCTCTTTTATATTCTCTGACTAGACTTGTCACATGATAAAGGGATTAGGGCTCAGAATTTAGTGCCTGGAGATAGATTCTGCCACTACCTCCAGTAAGGAATGATCACCTCCTTCAATTACATTAATTGAGATAGGAGTATCTCCCTACCACACACACACACACACACACACACACACACACACACACTACACTACACTTTTATAAACTGATACAAAGTGAATTAAGTAGAGCCAGGAGATCAGTATACTCAATGACTACAGTAAGAGAAGTGAAAACAACATTGAAAAGTAACTGAATTTGTGTAATTGTGATGATTAATATGGCTCCAAAAGAACAGATGAAAAAATACACTTCCTTCCTGTCAGTACAGAGGTGGTACAGGACAGCTACAAAATGTTGCTATAGTCATTGGTTTAGCTTAATCAATAAATATTTGTTAAGTGCCCACTAGATGCTGTACACTGTGTTAAGCAGTAGGATACAAAAAGACGTGACAGTATGACTTAAAAAAAAAACAAACTTACAACCTAATAGAGAAGACAACATGAAAATATATAAAATCAAGTCACACAGAGGATAAATAGGAGATAATTAAGAGAGGAAAGGCATTGGAATTAAGAGGGGTTAGGGAAGTCTTCCTGTAGTTTTTCTTTATTACATGGGAGGGTTCAATGGAAGAAGGGTTAAAAATTACTATAACATAATTTTCTCTCTCCTCATCTCTTTCTCCTGGCTCCCTTTGCTTCCTTCAAGTCTCAGTTGAAAACCATCATTAAATGAGAAGCTTTTCCTGATTCTCCCTAATGCCAATCACTCTCCTCTTAAGACTACCTCCAATTATATGTCTTGTTTGTTCTTACCTGTTTTTATATTGTCTTCCCTATTAAACTATGAGCTCCTTGAAAGGGGAAATTGTTTTCCTCTTTCTTTGTACCCCTAGTACTTAGCACAATGCCTGGCATATAATAAGTGCTGAATAAATGCTTATAGAAGGACTTAAATTAAATTTAATTGAAAACAACAAAAACTTGTCTAGTCTATGAAAATACCGGTTTTGAGGAGCAAAATCAACTAACAGGGTGAAGTATGTTTTACTTTCAGTGTTCTTTCAGCTATCATTCTTTATCTTTCTTTCCTCCATAAATATCCCTTAGCCAACTGGATAATATACTTCATAATGCCTAGCATCCTTATGCTGCCCTTGGGTTGCCCCAGGGGCTCTCACAGTGGCACCTAGCCCAGGCTATCTTTTCAGGAATGGGAGAACTACAACTACAAAAATGCACTTAAATTATGTCTTGAAGTTTATAAAGCTCTTTACAAATATTTTCTCATTTAATCCTCACAACAATCCTGGGAAGTAGGTTCTATTTATTATCTCCATTTTACATATGAGAAAACTGAGACATATACATTTTAAGGGACTTACTTGGCCATGTCCTGAAAGCTAGTGAGAGTCTGAGGCTGGATTTGAACTCACGCCTTCCAGACTCCAGATCCAGCACTGTCTCTACTGTTCCATCTAGCTGCCTAGAAAAGTTGCATTATTATTACTGTTCAAACAGGAAAATTCAGGAATAGCAATGGAACTCACCATTATTTCCTAGACATGTTTCATTGCTGGTGCCTTTTTGCCTTTGCCTTGCAGTTCCTCCCAACTTGGAATAATTTTTCAGTGAAAGTGCTGTCCATCATTCAAGTCCCAACTGTAGCCCCACTTTCTACATGGAGCTTTCCTAGATAACTTTAACCCATGGTCATCTTACCATCATCTTAAAATAATCCATTTATTTTCAATACAACTCATCTGACAACCAATCGTCAGCAATGGTATAGCTTACATCCTTGTCATCTATTCTAATTCAACAAGCATACCTGCTATGTATAAAGTGCTATTTTAGGCACTAGGAATAAAAAGACAAAATATCAAACAGTCCCTATTGGACAAGGAGCTTACTTTGTACTCAGGGGTTATAGCATGTGATTAGATAAGTTTATGTACAACTTTGTGAAGAGACAGAGCAGGAACAAGGCAAGATTAGGAAAGACTTTTATGCGCTACCATATTATTACTTTATTGTAATTTTTTTTAATGTTAATAGATTTGTCATCTCCCAACTTGACTATACCCTTCTGCTTCTTATTTCCAATAGCATCTAGACTTGCACCAGTAAAATAAATATATGTTAACAAATTAATAAGAAGATAATATGATTCCTTAAAAAAATGGTATATGCAATCCATGGAATAGTGAGGAATTCAATCTCTCAAATTCTGAAACTTTACCAATCAGCAAATATTTATGGAGTTCATACTTGTATGTTCAACACTGGACTGTGCACTATGGAGACTATAAAAGTTTGTAACTTGGTCCCTGCCCTCAAGAAACATATAATCAAGTTAACTTCTTCATATCATTATTTTAGCAAGTGATATCAGAATATGATGGATACATACGTAGCAAATTAGAATAGCTATGCCTTTAGTTTTAAAAATGAAGAAGCATTTAAAAAATGCAGAGAGCAAGATTTCCTATTTCTCTGTGGAGTTTTTATAATGAGCTATCCAAACTTGTAATCTGCAACCTCAGGAATTTTCTTTTATCTCTTGGATGCTATGGCAAGAAGGGAAGAACCAAAATAACTCAATCACCTCCAGTCACTGTATATTAGTGCTTGCCACTGGATTAACACTGAGGAAACCAATTTGAACGATGAGAAACCAGCTTTCAAACAGGGTTATTCTCCTTGGAGGGGGCAAACATGAATCCTGTTGACAAGGAAAACAACCTCTGACACTTCCCATGCCCCGCAAAAGGATAAATTCTTGCTTGCTCTAGACAATAACTTCAACCCTCCCAGAGGCCAGAGGGCACAAATTGAAATTCATGGTTAGCAGAAAGAAAGGTTCAATGTTTCCTCAACATGGCTTGTACAAGTATTCAAATAGAGAATCCTGAGGATTTAGGCGTTACCTATTGTCTCTGGAGGCCCTGTGGCTCAGTTCTACTACTAGCAGAAAGCAGCTAGTGTTAGAAATTACAGGGACTGTGATAATATTTAAAGTGCTCAGCTTTCTCAGAAATCTTTATGTTTCTCCTCTTTTCACAGGAACCAGAAAACATGATGTTTTGTTTTTTTTAAGCTTTTGTCAGGTTGGATTTGCAATCAAATCCTTATGGGTTTTTATTTTCTTTGCTTTTTTTGTTGCTTTGTTTCATTTATTTAAAATTCTATTAAACAATATGGTGGGGGGGAGGGGAGAACGGGCCTTCATAAACATAACCTTGTTCAAGCAAGTAATTCTTTTGATAAGCAGAAAACTGAAGGAATATATTAAATTAATATCTCAGGGAAAAATAGTAATTGACTGACCATCTGAGTTTTACCAGTTTGGTTTTGATGGATTCTTTCATAGGCTATGCCTGCTATTTCCTAGACAGAGGTAACTGTTTGGAACTCAACTAAAGAGATCACATGGATATTGTGTGAATCTTAATGACTAGTAGTAAAGAGAGAGTGTAAATACTGCAGTACACATTCTCTGTGAACTTTATGCTACTTTTGGAGAATTGTTGGCATTTGCTTCATTTCACTTGGCACTATAAACTATTTTTAATAATGTTTACACTTTTCCTCTGCTCCCTATCTCAACAAGCTGTTGGAAGAGCCACATTAAAACAAGCATCAGTGCATCTCTAGCAGCTAGTAGGAGAGTGTGGCAGGCTGTTCTTCAGAATGGCTTTTAAAGGAACCTTTCTAAATACATCACTTTAATGCTAAGAAAAATGCCATATATGTAAAATAGGTAAGGACAAGTTATAGAAAATTCTCCTTGAATGAAAAAAAGAATGGAAATGACTTAGAAGAAAATAAATTTGTAAGCTTGGTAAGTTCCTGAAATAGTTACAATAGTTGTTGGAGAAGCTTAATACCTCCATAGCTATTTGCTTTCTGAATTAGCATCCATTAGCCTGTGTGAAAAACAACAACAGCATCAACTTAGCAACAATTTATTTGAACCTCCAGGGGTTTATGGGACATGCCAGGGGTAGTTATTTAGAGATTCAGTGGTCTTAAGAGACCTAATTTAATCTTTGTGTCAAACACTGTTACTTATTACAGCTCCCTACCCCCACCCATGCTCAGGGAAGCTTTTTTTCTGCATCTTTGTAAATGTGTTGATGTGCAGTTGGGAAATCATCCCTGAGTTATAGATCTCACAGAAACAATGAAGTGTGTATGTGCTTTCATGTAAGCAAGCTTAATTCATCCCTTACAGCTGCTAAGAAGACCTGGGGAAAACAAAATAAAATAAAACACAAGTAAAACATAACTTTTAGAATTAGAATTTTAGAGTATGAAGGGACCATACAGAGCATTTAGGCCAGTTGCCTCATTTTACAGAGGTGAAAACTGAGACTGAGAAAGGTAAAGAAACTTGCTCAAGGGCACACATTTATTTGATTGGCAAAAGGACTAAAACCCAGTTTGACTTCACTCCTATTCCTGTGTGTTCTTCTCACATTTTACCTCCTAAAATCCACATCTACAATTTAAACATAAAATCCCAAAACAAATTTCCCAAAGTCGCTAGCTGTGATACGGTTTATAATACATCCTATTTATACACGACATTAGAAAAGTCTTGACTATTTACTTGGACCCATTTATTAACTAGTATTGTTTGGTATTAAGCTTATATTAAAATGTATAGATCTATACCTTGAAATATCTATAATTTCTAAAGTTTATCTGAAAATGTGACCACTGAATAAAAATTATCTTGTAAGTTGGTTTTCACTTGATCTTTACTATGTTAAAAGTTTAGGCAAAATAGTTAAAATACTGGGTAAATGAAGAATTTCAGTGATCACTATTTTTAATTTCCTGAAATTAACAGAAATTATTTATAGAAATGTCTGTAAGTATATATCTATTTGTGTATGAACATATATCTACATAGAAATATGTAAAAAGGCCAGAGATGGCTACATCTATGAACACTATCCATGGTGCTGACTGTATAGCCTTTACTTTAGAATAGTGCTATCAGTACAAATTATTTTGTTAACTACCCTTGATATACCTCCCTTTTGTATGCACAGTATTTGCAGTGTCAGTAATTTCCAGAAATAAGTGCCTAGATATACCTATATATTTCTCCTTAAGTCCAATAAGGGTAAAAATTGAAGCTTTAAATTCATTTTAGGGAGGAAATGACAAAGAAGGAAGAGAAGGAAAAGAAAAGCAAGGGGACAGAGATTGGAAGAGAGACAGAGGGTATATACAGAGAGAAACAGAGAGAGACAGAGACAGAGAGAGAAAGAGAGAGAGAAAATGATTTTAAATATGTGACCCTTAGGATTTGTATGATTTATTTTAGTAATTTTACCGACTATTTTTTCAACTCATGAAATGTGAATTCTGGGAGAGGATTCTGGGAAGATGGTGGAATAGGGTAGAAAACTTTTAGCTCTCCAAATTTCCACTACAAAAAAAGAACATCTCCTCAGAGGGAATGTAGAACAGCAGAAATAAACAAAAGTTAGGGTTAAACAGTTGTTCTCTTAAGACATCTTGAGATGACCCCAAGAAAGACCTGACCTCCAGGTGATGAGTTTCAGCCTCAGTGAAGCACGAATACCTCTAGGCTGACTCTGCAGGATCAACAAACAACAAGCCTAGGAGGCAGCCTCAGCCTTAGAAACTCATATCATAGACAGTATATGAGGTCTCACAACTGAAGAAGAGGAGATTGAAGGACTTTCCACTCTTGAGGGATGCCAAGCAACAGCTGTGCTGACCAGAAATGTTTGGGGCAGCAGTTGTTGAGGAGAGAGAGCTAGCAGACACCTGGTGAGTGCAGCCCCAGTTGTTGCTGGTAGTGGGCACTTGTAGGAAGGCAAATTCTTTTGTTTCAATTCCAGGGCAGAGAGGATAGCTGTAGTTTGCAGCCACCTGAGGGATCACATAGAGCAAGATCATCTGTGGCACAGTGTGACTAGGGGTCCTAACCATGGCTTAGGAGTGGAGAGAAGAGCCCAAGGCTAACCCCAGGACAGACCTCAGAAAATGATAGTAAGAAAGACCTGAGATTTGGGAGTTATTCCCCATACCTTGTGACTGTAACTTTATTATGCTAATAGCTACTAAAACCAAAATCAAATGAAAATAAATACATACATACATACATACATACATACATACATACATATATACATACATAAAGATGAGTAAGCAAAGGAGAAAGAACCTAAACATAGATAGCTACTATGGGAATAGAGAAGATCTGGGTTCATATTCAGAGGAAGAAAATGGAGCAAAAAAAGCCATTCCTTTTTCAATAAGAAATAAGAATTCTTCAAGGAAGTGTAAAAGGACTTTAAAAACAAACAAGAGAGATCAAGGAAAAATAGGAAAAAAAATAAGGACAATTCAAAAAAATCAAGAAAATTATGAAAAAAAATCAACCAACTTGAAATAGAAAATTAAAAACTTAAGGAATAAAATAATTTCTTGAAAACTAGAATTGAGCAAAAGGAAGCTACTGACATTCTAAGACACCAAGAAATAATAAAATAAATCAAAAGAATGAAAAAAATAGAAGAGAATGTGAAACATCTCATCAGAATAATAACTGATCAAGAGAACAGATTGAGGAGAAATAATGTAGGAATACTTGGAGTAGCTGAAAATTATGAAAAAAAAAGAATCTTGATACAATATTACAAGAAATTTTCAAGAAAAATTGCCCTGACATTTTAGAATGAGAAGGCAAAGCAGAAATAGAAAAGCAAATCCACCAATTACCACCTGAAAGAGATCCCAAGAGGAAAACTTTCAAGAATATCATAGCCAAGTTTCATAGCTCTTGGGATAAGGAAAAAAAAATATTGGAAGGAACAAAAAAAAAACAATTTAATTATCATGTAGTTATAATAAGGATCACAAAGTTCTTGGAATACCATATTTCATAGAGCAAAAGAGCTGAGATTATGACCAAGGGTAACTTGCCCAGCAAAGTTAATTATAATCCTGAATGAAAAAAAGGACATTTGGTGAATTGAAATACTAAGATATTTGTGACAAAAACAGAAGAACTTAAGGGGAAATTCTATACATAACATCCAGGAAAAATATAAGGTAAACATTAAAGGCCAATTATAAGGGACTCAATGATGTCAAATTATTGACTTTGTATATGCAAAAATATTAGCAGAATTCTTAATGACTTTCGTCATTATTTGGATCATTTAAAAAAAGTTGTGGGCTGAGCAGTTTATGATGAGGTGATTGCAAAAAAATAAAACTGTAGGTAGAGATAAAAAGGAACAGTTATCTCATACAAATGATGCCTAAAGGGAAAAACTGATACAGAAAAAGCTAGTGGGGGGAAGGGAAGGCAGGTAGTGATAGAACCTCACTCTCTTCAAGAATTGCTTAAAGAGGAATGACAGATACGTGTGTGTATATACATATACTATTTATGTATATTTACACATATGTATAAAAGTCTTCTAAATAAGAAGGAATAACAGGGAAAGAGGGTAGGGCAGGGGGAAAGGATAAGAGAGGGACTCTTGGAGGGACACTAGGTGGAAATAAAGCAAAAGAGTGAGGAGGGATAGGAATAGGGTGAGAAGGATAGTGATAAGAATAGGAAAGAGGAAAATATACAACAAGTAAATTATGGCTTAGAATGTGAATGGGATGAATTTGCCCATAAAATGGAAATTGATAGCAGAGTAAAAATTTGAATTCAGTAGTATGTTGCGTTCAGGAAATTTTATAAAAATGAGAGACACATACAAAGATAAAATAAAGGTCAGGAGCACAATCTATTATGTAAAAAAAAAAGCAGGGCAAATAATCATGAACTAAGGCAAAATTAAAGCTAAGATAGATTTAATCAAAAGAGAAAAATAGAGAATCTAGACTACATGTCAGTAATATTATTTAGCATTCTTAATGCTAATTTAAAATAACTAGAGACTATAAAATATTTGAGAGTATACTTGCCGAAAAAGACACAGGAACTAAATGAACATAAATATAATATAATTTTTATACAAATAAAGTCAGATCTAAATAATTGAAGTAAAATTTATGTTCATGGGTAGGTAAAGCCATTATAATTAAAAATGACAATTTTACCTAACTAATCTATTTGTTTAATGCCATCCCAATTAAGTGACTAAAATTATTTTACAGAGTTAGAAAAAAATAATAACAAAATTCATATGAAAGAACAAAAGGTCAATGACTTCAAAAAACCCAGGGGGAAAAGATGTAAAGGAGACAACATTCATCAGTATCCAACCTTAATTATTATAAGTCGAGAGTATTGCTGAAGTATAATATGGATAATTTCAATTTTTTTAAATTAAATTTTTCTTGTATAAATATAACCTATGTGGCTAAGAATAGAAGGAATGCAGAAAATTGAGTGAAAGTTCTTTCATAGACAATCTCTCATAGGGGGGGCGAGGTGACATAGTGAATAGAGCACCAGCCCTGGAGTCAGGAGGACACTCTCTCAGGTAGGATGTGATTGGGTGGGGTATTGCTGTGGTGTAGGAAACAATGAGTGGGTTGATTTAGAAAAACATGGTAAAACTTGGACTTAGGAAGGAAAATTCTGTCCACCTTCAAAGAAACAGATGACAAGGAAAATTAAGCATAGTACAGATTTACATATATGTGTACATATGTGTACCTATATATGTTAATAGATATCTATCCATGTATATACATGTGCACGCAAACATATAAAATTATAGCCTTCTTTGGAAGGGGGGGAGAGGGGAAAAAATAAAGTAAAAATTGCACAGCAGAGAACAAAAGGAAACCTACAAGCAAGCAAAGAAAAGCTGGGCAGCTTTGAAAACAACGTGTAGTATTTATTATATAGGTTTTCTTGAAATGGAAATTTATTTTTTATATTGAATTCTCTCTTATGTTCTGCTGTGTACGTGGCAATTTTTTTCTTTTCTCATTTTGCATTTAAGTTTAAAATAAATAACAAAATTTACCCAAAAAAGTGTGAATTATGCTTTATTTTTAAGTCCCATTTGACAATTAAAATGGAAATACATGGAAAAAGTCATTGGGTTTTGTTTTTTTTTCCTATAGAGCTATCAATTTGGACTACATTGAACAATAGTCAGGGCACAGCAAACAAAGACTTTGCCCTGTGGAGCTTATAATCTAACAGCATGATATGATGTAGAACAATGCAATTCAGAACAAGCATGGGGTGATTAAAAACATTTCTAAGTAGCATTCTTTAGTGAATAGGGGTGTGTGTGTGTGTGTGTGTGTGTGTGTGTGTGTGTGTGTGTGTGTTTTCATGGTTTTTTTTTCTTATTATTAGGTGGGGTTGGATGTACATTAATTGAAAAACAGCTTTTTCAGGAATTGTGAAAGAAGGCTCAAATCAAATGAGAATGACTAGATAAAGGTAGGAGGCACATTGAAGACAAAAAGATCAATAGCTAAAGATGCTGTGCTGGACTAAATAAGTACTGGTGGATAGATAAGAGAGTTTTTAAAAATGAGAGGTATACCAATTATATGAAAGCAATGCAGAACCTGTGAATTTAATACTAACATGGTCTTTAAGCAACTGCAAAAAAAAAAAAAGGAACACTGCAGCAGCATCACTGATGGAGTGAAGGGAAAAGAGTGGGTGGTAGGTGCTGCATAGCTTGAAACTTTACTTGTTAACTCATAATGTCAGCAGAACATGTACAGAAACTGTGGCAGTCATTTAAGAAAAGAATTAGTTCTAGGTGGGTTATTGAGGAAGAAATATTTCAGTTTAGCTAAAGCTCGTTGTGAAGGAAAGATGAGTCCAAAAATGGCCAAAAGTATGAAAAAATGTTGGAATATAAATCCAGCATAGGGATGTTCATTATTTATATGTTCATGAGTTCTAGAATTGTGGCATTTCAGTGAAATAACCACAACAAGCAAGTAACCATTCTCTTCAGTTATTTCATTCCGGTCCACCCAACAGACAATCTTAAAATCACTATGGAAGCAAAACTGGTCTGTTTATTGCTCTCTTTTTGATGGAGCCTGGGAAGAACTAATTCTCTAACCTTCAAGTAACCTGTGTGGGATTGCCTTGCATGAGTCTGCTGTCCCCTAGAGCCCACTGGGTGAGAGTATATGAATGAATATATTAAATGGTATGAAAATTTTCCATATTATAGATTCAGTAATCATAGGATCATAGATTTGTATCTGGAAAGGGACCTTAGAGATCGTGTTTTCCAGTGTTCATATTACAGTAAACTGAGGCCTAGGGAAATGAAAAAAAAATTTCTCAGAGTCTCTCAGGTGTTAAGCAATAGTGATGAAATTTAAACCCAGGTCCTCAGATACCAAATCTGAATCTCTTTCTATTGTATTATGGTTTTTCAGCATCCAAAAGTCAGGATGAAATAATAAAAAGTTAGGGGAAAAAAAGGTTGTAAATCCTCTCTTCCCCCCATAGAATAGCACAAATGGGAAAATAAAACACATAATAGATTAAAGATTGAGCTCTTGAAAATATTAGCAAATGGCTTTTGCTATATTTGCTTCATTGCAGAGGGACCCAGGACTGATTATGCTGGCCTGAGTCCAACAATAATGTACCCAAGTGGCTTACAACTAAATATGGATCTTAAATATTTCCACTATTGTCTATCCTTAAGGTGATAACTAGGGTGACAAAATTAGACTATTATTCTCTCAACCTTGCTTTTGTGGCATTCAAGGTTACCTACAATTATCACGTCAAAAATTATTAAAATTCAAAATCTGATTATTTTAATTCACTTCTTAAAATGTCATTGAGCATTTAGATAGATACAATCAGTCAATCAGTCATGAAATACACAATTACTGACAATGCTTACATTATAGTCAGGCAATAAGCATTTATTCAGTACCTACTATGTGCTAAACACTAAGTTAAGAACTGGGCTTACAAATAAAAGTAAGAGACAGTGCCTGCTCTCCAGCAGCTCAGAGACTAATGGGAGAAATAATTCACAAACATCTATAGGCAAACAAGTTATACACAGGAAAAACTGGAGCTAATCAATAGAGTGAAGGCAGTCACATTATAGGAGATCAGGTAATATTCCTCATAAAAAAGGGATTATAGCTGGAACTTGAAGGAAGCCAGTGTATTAAGCACTGGAGACACATACAAAAAATTTTTTTTAAAGTTTCTGCCATCAATAGGTTTCCTTTCAAATAGGAGAGGCAACATGTACATATTATATACAAGATATACTCAAAGGGTAATATCTATACACACACTGGTCTTAGAGAAGGTGTTGTTAATCTTGTGTGTGTGTGTGTGTGTGTGTGTGTGTGTGTGTGTGTGTGTGTGTGTGAAAGAGAGAGAGAGAGAGAGAGAGAAAGTTACATATATGCAACTGTTGGGTATACACATGCATACATATATATAGTCCCATATTTTTTGGCCAGAAAAGGGATGGAGGGAGGCAGTTTCCAAAAACTGACATACAAACAATTATTTTACACCTTCTCGGAATACTATTTTTAAAAATCCATACAATAAAACACCTAGGATTATAAAGGCAACCAGTTATATGGGAAATAGACGTGTGTGTACATACATATGTATGTATTTAAAGATAATGAAAGATTCCCAACTTTAGGAAGTAATGTACCATAAGGTCCAACTTCCATAAAGAACAACTGCCCATGATTCTAAAAAGTTTGAAAACCACTGCCCTAACGAAACAGAGAGTATTGTGTAATGAGCAAGGTGACAATGAAGGCAAGGCAATATTTCTATTGAGAAGACTGATATTTCATGGAATTATCATAGTTTGTAGTACCTAAAAACAGCTTTACCTTCAGGGTCCAAAGACTGAAAAGAATGTGTCCACAAGCCAAACACAGCAAAAATCAGTTTTTATTGTTAAAGTGAATATAGCCATATGTGGTCATCATAAAATTCTCCTGCAATTTGTGGTAATTGGATGCTTTACTTTTAATTTCTAATAATTCAGGGTTTGATGAAAGGAAGAATTGGGTTCAAATCCAGTCTCTGACTTTCTCTTAGCTGCATGACCCTGGGCAAGTCACTCAACCAGCATATGTACAGAAAATTCCTAGGATTCATCTGCTAAGTTATAGATTCATTGGAAGTGCCATTAAAGGGGGAAGTGTGCTCCCCAAGAATTTTGCACACCATTAAAATCACAGGTACAACTTTTTGCATTGTTATAATATGCTGTAGATATTGTAGAAATAATCTCTATGTAGATTTGAAAAGCAAATTGAATTTTCTTCTCCCAGCTGATATTCTCCTCAATTTTGCCAATCACAGAAAACAGTTTACCTCCTCATCCACATTAGCCATTTTTCCTTTGTCACAGAATCTGAACTAAGGATACTCTGTGTTCAGCTATCTAATATAGATGTTCTAAACTGCAGTAAACTGACTTTGAAATGTCATTTTGGATTATTTCCATCATATCTATAACACAAGTTGTTAACATTTTTAAAGTGCCAGCTTATTTGAAATGCCTGATGACTTGGATCATCTACATATATGTAACTGTTGGTGTATACACATGCATACATACATACTCCCATATCTTTTGGCCAAAAAAGGGATGGAGGGAGGCAGTTTCTAAAAATTGACATACAAACAACTATTTTAAGTGTTCAATGAAATTGTAAAGAATATAAAATACCTCAACATTCCTCAGTCATGCTGTGAAAGAATTATTTTCCTTCTTGTCTCCAGTATCTGCTTTGTAGGAAAGGTAGACAGAAGTGAATAAGCACCTCCTATCCTAGTATAGCCAGAAGTCTATAATAATGAAATAACAATGATGGTAATAATAATAAATAATGAAATATAATAATAATGAAATTAATAATGAAACAATAATAATGAAAAGAAATATAATAATAATGAAAAATGATAATGAAATAATAATAATGAAAATAGCCTCTTTCTTAGAGAAGATAAGAAAATGAATTATATCAAAACATTGGGGAACCTTTGGAATCCATGGCTTCAACTAATACCCGTATCACTCTACTCCTTAGGAATATGTGGTCTGTTCATGTGCAGCAGGATTAGGGCCAGCCAATTCTCAAGCAGCACCCCTAATGGGACAGAGACTACATATTTCACTATATATCTCCCTCTAAACACCAACATTAGTATGAAACCTGAACTCATAGCTTTTATTACCAGAAACAAAAGCACTTCAAACTGAGAGAACACATTTTTCACACTTAACTGGAGACTTTACCTTGAGGTCCCACATCATTAACACAGCACATAGGCTTCCAAAAGAAAATCAGTGCTCCTGACATTATCCACATCTCCATTCCATATTCATCTGCATAGCAGCATTTCTTCTGGTATGAGGCATTTTCATATGACTGTGGCTAATGTTTTCATAGGTGCTTACCCTGCTATTCTATCATTACCATCCCAACTGAACTCTAGGACCTTAGAGAGTTTCTATTTCTCTCAGTCAATCCGCCTGATGGTTCCTAACATTTTGTGACATGTTGATGTAAAAGAGGGAGTAACACTGTTTTTTGGGCACTCATAAGATCATTAAAATTATAGAACCAGAACTAAGAAGGACCTCAGAGGCCACTGAGTCCAATTTTTTTTTTCAGTTTTATAGATGAGAAAACTGAGGTCCATGGAGGTCAAATGACTTAAGGTCATATAGCCAAAGTACACAAAAGTGTCAGATATCCAGGATTTGAATCCAACTTCTCTGATTCCATTGTTAAAGTTCTTTATATACTGTCCTGGAGTCCTTCTCTTCTTTTATGAAAACCAGAGAATATTATTTAGAAAATGGGAAGAAAGATTTTCCATATAGAAAAATGAAATACTAGTCAGAATTGCTTCCTTGGGATTTTACTGTTGTGATAAGCAAAATAACAATAATCCAACTGCTAGCTATTAATCTCCTTGACATCCAACTAAATATTGCTACCAATTTCCATCAATGGAGAGTTCATCAGCCCCTTACTAGCTAGTAACTTTTGGTCATCTTGAGATTTCAGTTTTCTCTAGAGGCCAGATATGACTATTTCTATGTCCATTAATATCCCATTTATATGATGCCATCAGATAATTAGCTGTTCCACATAAGGGAATGTTCTGTTTAATAACAATAATACCATTTTTGTAGCTCAAGTTTGCAAAATATTTTACATTTATTATTTTACTTGAGTTTCATGGCGATCCTATGCCTGCTTTACAGATGAGATTCAGAGAATCAAAGTTAACTTCTCCATTGTCAAACAGCAAGTAAATTCTAAAGGCAACATTTAAACCCAGGTCTTCTCATTAATGAAGTTTATTATTTAAATGGTAGAATAGCAAAAATTAATCATTTTTTCTCCAGGTATCATTCTTAACTCTATTGTATATCCCTTCTGCCTTCTTAAAATGATCAACACAATTTAAACTTATTTTGATGACTCAGTCATCGTTATAAATGTTCATTGTTGTTCAGTGTTTTAATGCAGTGATTTTCTCAGTCCACTGAGATATAGAATGGCTTCTATGAATGGCTTCAGGGTGCTAGACTTTGCGGGCTGATATCTTTTCTTGTTCTAGTTTCTCTAACTCCTCTGTTTCACTTTAAGACTGCTAACTGTTGGACTTTTTGTTACTCTTACAATGCCTGCCTCTTGCAGTATGTCTGATCCCTTTTATCTATGTACCTATGTATTTTGAAATCAAACAATGAGTTTATTACAATTGTGCATGAAAGTCAGTTGGTTCCAAATAAGAAGACAAGGAGTTCCCCTAAAGTGCATGAGCTTCAGTGGATATACCTTTGTGATATAGTGGTGACATAGTGGATAGGGTACCAGGCCTGAAATGAGGAATACTCATCTTTCTGAGGTCAAATCCAGCCTCAGATACTTACTAATTGTGTGACCCTGGGCAAGTCACTTAACCCTATTTGCCTCAGTTCCTCATCTGTAAAATGAATTGAAGAAGGAAATGGTAAACCATTTGTATCTTTGCTAAGAAAAGCCCAAATGGGGTTACAACAAGTCAAACATGGCTAGGGATAAAAATAGGCTTTGTTACTCTGGGAGAAAGATAGGTAGAGGGAAGAGAGGGAGAATTAGTATGATCTTAGGCCTAAGATAAGTCCCTTACACATTTCTCAGTTTCCCTATATGTAGAATGAGTTCTTAGGGTAATGCCCGAAGAAATGGCAAAGCACTCCAGTGTCTTTGCCAAGAAAATCCCAAATGGCATCATAAAGAGTTGGACATGACTGAAATGACTGAGTAACAATGAAAAAAACCTAATCTTACACCTCTAAATCTACAGTCTTTTTGAAATAGAGTACTGTATTTTCTATAGGTATTGGATAAGCATTATTGCTATTAATATTAATAGTAAGAACTCAAATTACATAATATTTCAAACTTCACAATTTGTTTTCTCAAAACAACCTTATAAGATAGTAGGTTTAAATAAGATGAATCCTCTTTTATTGACAAGGAAACTGAGAGGTCTCAAAGGAAGTAAGTATCATGGTGATAATTAAACTATGTCTCATTACCGTAAGTCTAGGTTTTCCACTATACCACATTGACTATTTCTGTTCACTGTGAGATTGGGTCAAATGCAGACAACAATCCACTACATACACTTAATTTCATGATTGCATTTCAGGCCCAAGTGTTCCATTAATATTTTCAGGATTTCTTCAAGGAAAGTTAAACTTATGTTGTAAGTGCTTTGAGTGGGGTAGGGGAAAGGCAAGAGAAGCCAAACAAATGCCCAAAGCTCTTGTTTCCCAGTTCCTACTTTATTATCTTTCAGAAGTTGTTAATAAAATTACTGAATAAATTCAACCTTGAAAGTTCTTATTTCAGTTCCTACAAAGAGCTACTAGTAGGAGAATAGTTCATATATATACACCAAGTAATATGCCTGACAATAAACACAAAATTGAGTGTTATGAGAAATGAGTCAATTTCAAAATGTATTACATGACTATTTAGACTTCAAATCGAGGACAAGGTCAATTTTCTAAAAGAAATTTCATGTTAGTACATTTTTTTCCATATAAAATTTTTTCTCCCCACAAAAATAAAAATCCATATAACTTTTAATTATACTTATTATACACTTTGAATTATTGACTGCTTAAACCAACATGTTGAAAACATTTTGCTTTCCTGGAATTGATTCTTGTTTGATTTTTTTTTCCCCCAAAATATGTGTATGGTTTCCTGCTGATATTCATCCACAGGATTGGAATTCATTAGCCAATTAATAGGATACTGTATATGCAGTTCAAAAAACAAAACAAGAAAACTGCTAACAATCTTCAAAAAGCAGGACAACAGAATCACAAGTATTTAAAGTTGGAAGGGACTTCACTCATAAACTGCGTGGTCCGTCCTATAGCTGCCCAAGAATTTTCTTGCCCACATACCCAACAAATGGTCATCTGACCTTTGACGCAAGAACTTTGGAGAAGAAGAAACCACCTTGTCCTGACGTGATCCATTCTGCTTTTGGATAACGCTAATTGTTACTGATTTTATCCCAAGTTCCAAATCTAACTTTTTACAGCTCCTACACATTGTTCCTAGTTTTGTCCTCTAAGGCTAAATAGAACAAGTAAAATATTTCTTCTAAGTGACCAACCTCTCCTTCCCCCAATAAAACAAACAATGACCTTGAAAATAGCTAATATACTCCTGACCCCATTCTGCTCTTTCTCAAGCTAAACATGCCAATTCTTTTACACATTTCCATAAAAATTTGAAAGAGTATTCAAAAAGAGAACTAGAATCTCAGTGTTGTAAATGATAGCATTATACAATGACCTTTGTGTCTGGGTTGGAGGAGGTGGCATGCAGTACTGTTATTCTATTTGGCTATAATATAAACTTCTCAAAGTTCTCAAAGGAGATGAGACATTAAGAATTGGTACATTTCACAAACAGGTGTGAATATTCATGAATTAATTGGTAAAAATCTTAATAATAGAAAACTAATTGAGATAATTTGTGTAGACTCCATGAGAGGAATAGCTTTATCTTAGTGGCTTCCTTATTTGGATTTTTTAATAGTTTTTTGATTAAATGGATGATTATTGGTTAAACATCATATGCCTGATAAAACATATAATAATTCTCTAAAAGCAAAGTGAGCAATGCATTTGGGTAACATATATGCAAATATGAATTATCATTTAACAACCTTGAGTATCATTAAATTTGGAAGGAGAAATAGAGAGGTTGTAAACCAACCTCTAGAAGAAGTAAGATTAGGGAAACACATGTGGTAGCAACATCTGGAAACAGGGTTCTTAACAAAGTCATCATGCTCAAAGCAAGGCCCCAGCAAAATAAATGTATCTTCCAATTCCTCTTTGCCCATCATTTGACACTATCTTTCACTCTGTCGGCAACCCATTTCTCTTCTTCCCTTTCCTCTCTCCCCTCCACAGAATTTTCTATCATTAAGATAGAAAATGTTCTTCCATGCTCTATGCACTTATCTAGACTTCCTGATTACGTGCCATTAACCCCCTCCCTGACAGATGCGGATCCTCTAGACCTTTCCATAGAATTCTTAGAGTATTAGAAGTGGAGCTTAGAAGCCATCTAGTTCAATTTACTCATTTTACAGATAAGTAAACTGAAACTCAATATGGAAAAAAATTACATGTTCAGTGTCACCATGAGTTAGTGGCAAAGCTAGTACTATATCCCAGTTCTTCTGATTTCTATACTAGTGGTCTTCCTGTCTTCATCAGTGTCTGACCTGTATTTATATGTGTTTTATATCTTGTTCCCCAAGTCCTGTTCAACAAAGCTACTTATTCTGATAAATTCTTTAACAATAATGTTTGTGGTTGCATGTGACTTCCTGTCCTATAAAATGTATGTGCATTTTAAGAGGGCTATCCAGAATCAATGCCTTAATCTAAAGCAGTAACTTTTAATGGTGGTAATTTTGGGCACAGTGAGTAGGATGGGTCAAACAGGTCTTTCAGAATATTTTGTCATTCTACTGTGCAGTAAACAGGCCCTAACCATCTTTTTTCTCCAAGAAACTGCTTTTCTAGGTCCACAGATACATAATTCCTAGAATGATGGCATGGATATATGGGATTAAAGAAAAAATCTCAAATTTCTGAATTCTCAATTTATAAGTTTTGAAGCCTCTAAAATATGGACTAATAGATTACACATTTATCTGTGAGACTAGGAAAAAAGGAGAGAATTTTTCCCATACATTTATTTACTCCAGTTTCTTCAAATCATTGTTTTTATGGTTGTTTTTAATCAGTTGTATTATACCATAGGTTCATAGACAAAACTAGAAGTATAACTCATAGACATAGAAGTGATTAAGTCAAATCCTCTCATTTTTACAGTAGATGTAACAGAGTTCTAGAGAGGCTAATTGACCTTCCCAAAGTCAGATACCTAAAAAGTTTCTAGAGTGGGATTAAAACCCAGGTTTTTCTGATTGTAGATCCAGCATTCTAACAGGCCTGCACAACCTGCAACGGGTCACTTGCCGCACACCAAAGGATTTTGGGCAGCCCATGAAAAATATAGGGGAATTCCTCTACATTGTTCATGGGCTGCCCAAAATCCTTTGGTTTGCCCATGGACTCCCTACCACCTGCAGCCATAGACTGTGTAGGCCTCTTACATTACATTGCATTATTGTAATTCCCATTACATTGTTCATTCCTTCGGATTTTATATTTTACTCATCTGTATAAATGCCATGCTTCTATTTCCTAACAAAAGTGAACCCTTTCTTGTAAATAATAACAACAACAAAATAAAATGGTTAAGCGAAACCAACTAATGCAATCCCTTCAATTGATAGTGTATGCAACATTTCTTACACTTAGTTCCCATCTCTTTCCAAAAAGAAAAAAAGTGCTTCTTCATATCTTACCCAGGTCTAATATTGGTCAATTAAATCATTCAGTGTTCCGTTTCCTTTTAGTTTTACAATGTATTTTAATATCAAACTTTTAATTTCCACTGTTCACAGAAAGTCTATGGGGTAGCTGGATATAGGACAGAGGAATCCCAGTTTCCAATTCTAGCCATTAGGGAATACTGCTGTATAATTGACTACTTAGAGATAGGAGGAAAAATGGAAATGGGTGCCTCTGCCTCTGTAATGAATCAAATTGTTTTCCATAGCATTAGCAGTAAATGACATAGCTGAATCGGCGCTCTCTTTCTTTTGTAGGCTTCATTTAAACTTCTGAATAGTTTTAGAGGTTGTTAGGGATTAATCTCCAATTAGGTATTCTGACATCCAAAAATTGTCAAAGGTACCCCTGGCCACACTTTTACTATTAAAGAGATATTGAATTAATAATGTTTTGCCATCTTGTCGGACCTTTAGACTCCTGTGACTGATGTCCTATCATTTAGGCCACTTAAACAGAATGTCACACTGTAAGACTTCCATTTTGAATAGGTCACCATTGGCGAGCACTCATTAGTGTTCAGTGTCCATTTCAGAGGCTGAAGCAGTCACTTAGCCCTGTGTTTTAAGAAAATAAGTAGAAAATTGTTTTCTTCCAAATGGTAGAGGTTATGTTGGCAGTGCCATATGTCATTATTATTTTGACTAAAAAAAGTCATATAGGCTCTATAGTGCTGTATAATGCTCCAACAGAAGGCCATAAAATCATGTTGGGATAGTGAGTGAGGCTTATGGCAGGGTTCCCAGGCCCATCTGGAGTGCTGCTGCTTACTGAATAGGACAGAGTCCAAAGCTTTAGTGTCAAATCCAGGAGGGGCTGGGCAAGGCACAAGTGATTTATGTGTGATTTTCATCAACTGAAAGCAAGATGCAAGTGAATTAACCAACTATTTATAGAGTGGATTAAAGGGTAAAATGGTGGGGAGGTAAAAGGGAGAGAAACTATTTCCAATAAGAATAATTCACTAAGAACTATCTCCTTTATTTGGTTATACAGAAAATTCAAGAAATTATTTCCTTTTTTTGTTTATTTGGATTTTATAACCTTACTGGGTCAGAGAAATATATCTTTTACCCCTTAATGATATATATATATATATATATATATTCGTTTTTTACACATTTCTTTTTCTTCCCTTGCCATTGTACTTAAAGGGCTGAAAAGTGGAGCACACTCTATGTAATGATAAGACTCCCAAGAGGATATGTTGGGTGGCCAATCTAGTTATAATGATGAAATCACTGATGAAAATATGCTACTTTTTCTTATAACAAACTGCTGTTTAGGTACAAATATAATTATATTGGTACATTTAATAAGAATTATTCCTCTGGACACATTCCCTTGAGACAACAAAAGCTTCATAGTCAATATTCATTCACATTGTCTCAACAAATATTTATCATACAACACAGTCCTAAAGTTGCGCAGTGTTATAGGGATTGCAAAGAAACGTGGGACACATTTCCCATGCTTGAGAAGCTAACAGTATAGTTGACAAAGGAAGATATATGTGAGAAATTAATTAACAATTTAGTCATTGATATAGACAATTCTTAAAGAATATCAGAGAAGGGAGATATCACTATGGCTAAGCCACTATGACCATGCAAGGGTTCTTATGGTTACTAAAAATTGATCTAGGCCTTCAAGGATAGATAGAATCTAAATAGGCAGAGAGGAAATTAATGGCATTCCAGAGAAGGGGAATATAATGTTATATATTCCAGATCCCCAACCAACAAGATGAAAATAACAGGGCTGAACATATAGATCAAACATATTAATAACCAAGGTAGAGACTGGGGGAGAGGGGGAGGGTGAGAGCTGACTTGCCAACAACAGTTCACATGTAAAAACTGTTTGTTTGTCAGCTACAAGGAGAGTATGCATGAACCTTATAATTCATTTGCTTAAAAAAATAAAGTTGGTTTTAACTTAAGCTGCCCAAATCTCAATATAGAAGTTTTGGGACATCAAAGCACCACCAAACTCTGAGGTTGCATAGACCACATTTAACCTCATTTAGACAGTAGTTTCTATGCTTCCCATAAAACTTTGCCTAGGAACAAAAATAATTGACTGATTTGTCCTGCACCAACTTAGTTTTGCCTGTCTGCTCACCAGCAGAGGAGTCAATGAGCTGTGAAATGACCCAGAGGTGTGATCAGTAAGGAAATAGAGATCCATTTGATCTCAGAGTGGGCCCTAGATCATCAGACCTTGATAATGTGGAGATGGCTATGAGGGTGTCTTCCAACATTTCGCTGGTGTGATGAAGTGTCAAAATGTAAGTCAGTATTTCAGCATCACATGGTTAGTCTCACAATGAACACAAAGGCTAGTGCTGATTGTTTTAATTCCCTTGGAACTGAAATCAAGCAGGAAAAAACATATGCAAAGAAAACACCAAATGAAGAGCATTTGTTATCCTGAAAAGTGACTTTTCTTTGGGCTAAATACTCCCTGCCCTCCCCTGCTCCACCATCTTTTTCACTTCTAACAGTCCTTCTGTCCCTCTTGGCTATCAGTCACTATTCTAAAGGGATGATATCTATTGAGATGTAATCTGGCAAAAACTGTGCCTCTGGACAGACCATGAATCTCCCCTAGTATGTGATGTAGATGAATTAAATGGTGTGGAGGAAGCTTAATAGACATAGAAATTTGTTAATTTATTTCAGGGACATGCTTTTGCAGGACACATGTATATCAACACCTCTGCTTTTAGTTTTTCTATAACTGTCTTTATTTACCTAATCAAGAAACTTCTTTTAATTGAAGGTGTACTGTGAATCAATTTCAAGCAGCAGAATATTCCTTCCAAAATCCAGGAATATGTGTGTGTGCACGCACGCGTGTGCGTATAGGCTTTTTTTTTTGTCATGTACAATTTCACTCATGTAGGGAACTTCTGCTGAGGGAAGTCCCTCTATCAGTGTGGATCAGCAACTATTCTGTAATTTATAGTCTTAGAAAAATGTTGGCATAACTGAGAGGCTAAGTGCCTGACCCAGGTTCACACAGCTAATATGAAACAGAAAAAGGACTTGAACCCTGTTTTTTCTTAGTGTAACATGAGATCTTTATCTACTAAAGTGGGCTTCCTCTCCTATATGTGTATGTCATGTGTGCACATGCATGTCCATATGTGTATAGGTACATGATTATATGTGCATGTATGCATATGCGCACACCTCTCAGGCTACATATATGCATGTGTGTACACACATATTTCAGAGTCAAAATACAGAAATATATAATGTTTTGGTTGTTTTATTTGCCTTTATAATTTTTTTGGCACCTGTACTCCCCTCCGCCCTCCCGCACACACACATGAAGTGTTCAGAAGTGTTCTAGAATATTCCAGATAATATCCCTAAGATACCCTGTCAGTCTATATCCACTGAAAGAAAAATGTGATTCCCCCTTCCTCCTCACCACCCCCCTGCCATAGGTTTACTTTTTCTGTGGTCAGAGGACACAGTCCAAATAATGAAATTTAATACTATAGTGTAGGGTTAATAGAATATAAGATCCTCCCTGTCCATTAAAAGGCCTATGTGACCACACGGGCCTCCTCTTTTCCTTGAACAGGGGTCATGTTCCCAGCTCTAAATGTACACAGGTATTTCAATCATGCATGTCTTGGTGCTTTGAGCTCTGGTTCAATTCACAGCTGTGACACATCCTGAGTCACATAGAACCCATATATTGTCTTGGGGGAGGAGCTTACTTAGGGGGAAGCTTGCTTACAGGGAGGCTTGTGTGCTGGAAGTCTTTCACACCTTTTGGTACTAAGCCAATTAGGCACTGAGTTATGGGTTGTGATGCCTTCTGGCTCTGAGCCTATTAGTTGAAAACTATGTATACTGGGATGTTGATATTTTACTCGCTTATAGGAAGAATGTTTCTTTGTGATTTGGCCAGATGAGACTCTGGGTATCCCTGCCCCCAGCTTTGTGAACTCAGGTGTTGGTGCTCTCTGATCTGGTGATTATGTATCTATTACTTTGTTTAGACAGAAACCTGTCTATTGGATTCTTTCTTGGAAACTCATTTCTTTCTACTTATCTGTCTGCATTGTTTAATTAAAGTAAGATTGTAGACCACTTGAAGCTGTCTTTCCTTTAGAAAAGGAGATCAAAGAACCTGTGCTAGCATCCCTTCTGTGCGTTGGTGTTATTGGTCTGACACCTCTGTAGCAAGTAGCATTAACAATACATATAGTAAGAAGATATATAATATAGTGTCATTGCCTCATAAATGTAGGACATATCATCCAGAAAGATGTACCACCATCTGATAGAGTGAGAATTCATGAGAGGCTCCCCACAACTCTAATGTGATAGGATCCCTGATGTCTTTTTGTCATAGATACCATCCCATTCATTAATCAATAAATCAACTTTTGTTAAGTGACTATTATATGGCAGACACTAAATTTAGGGGATACAAAAAGAGGCAAAAGACAGTCCCTGCCATCCGCGGAGCTCTCACTGTAACGGGATAGACAAATCAGCAAATACATACAAAACAAGCCATCTAGAGAATAACTAGGAACATATCAACATAGGGAAGGCATTAGAATTAAGGTAGGTTAGGAAGGACTGTCTATAAGATGAGGTTTTAGCTGGAACTTAAAGGAGACCAGGGAAGTTGTTAGGCAGAGCAGAGAATCCAGAATATTCCAGGCATGGGGGACATGCAGAGAAGATGCCCAGAGCTGAGAAATAGTGTCTTGTTTATGGAACAGCAGGGAAGTCAGTGTCACGGATAGAAGAGCACATGGCAAGGAGTAAAGTATAAGACGACTGGAAAGATAGGTTATGAAGGGCTTTGAAGGCTAAATAGAGCATTTTATATTTGATCCTGGAGGCAACAGAGAGTCACAGAAATTTATGGAGTGCTTGGGGGGAATGACGTGGTTGGTTCTGCACTTTAGGAAAAATATTTTGGTGGCTGAATGGAGAATGTATCAGAATGGGGAGAGACTCGAGGCTGGCAAGATTCACCAGGAGGTTATTGCAATAGTCCAGGTGTGAGGTGATGAGGGCCTGAGCTACGGCGTTGGCAGTGTCAGAGGCAAGAAGGGGGAATGTTTCAGAGATGTTGCAAGGTAAAATCAACAGATCTTGGCAACAAATTGAATGTAGGGGTGAGGGGAATCCAGGCTAGGTTGTGAACTTGACAGTCTGGCACGATAGTATTGCCTATCAGAATGACAGGAAAGACAGGAGAAGGTAGGATTTGGGGGAAAGAAAATGAGTTCTGTTTGAGACACGTTTAGTCTAAGATGTTAACTGGATGTACAGTTTGAGATGTTTGAAAGGCAGTTGGAGCTGTGAGATTGGAGGTCAACAGAGAGTTTTGGGCAGGATGGGCTGATTTGAAAATGATCAGCTTAGAGATAATTAAATCCACTGAAGCAATTGAGATCATGAAACGAAATAGCTGTAGCACCAATACAATATTCACAGCGTCCACAGTCACTATAAAGATGCCTGTGTGGTACTCAATGACAAAATATAACAGACTCTCCATATAGAAAACAGAAGCAAAACATTTATCCTGATACCAGAAAACTGAATTACGAAACCAATAAGACTATTCCATCATAGTAGCAAGGAAGTCAGTAAGCCATAACAGCACAGAGAGCCATAGCAGCCTTTAGCCTTCCCACAAACCAACACAAAACCAATATTTACTCACAAGCCTATCTTGCTCCCTCAGAAGCATGCTTTCCTCCTAATCATCTAGCTGGTTCTGACTCCCAGCTTCCTTTGGACTCTGCTTCAGCAAACTCCTCCCACCACAGGCTCTGTGTGATTACATTCAGCCTATTAGGGCTGAATTTCCAAAGCAGGGAAGGTCTTCAAATTCCCATTACCATTACAGTAGCATAGAAGGACAGGAAAAGAAGGCATACGACAGAATCTGAGAGACACCATCAGTCAGAGGATGTGATCTAGATGAGGATCCTCTGAAAAAGACTGGGAAGGAGCAGTCAGATAGTTAGGAAGAGAACCAGGAGAGAGTGACAACCTAAAGAGAAGAGAACAACAAGGAAGAGAGTGAACAAGAGCATAAAATGATGCAGAGAGATCAAGGACAATAAAGACTGAGAAAAAGCCATTGGATTTGGCAACAAAAAAAACATTGGTAACTTTGGAGAGCAGTTTCTGTGGAATGATAAAGTTTAAAGCAGGATTTTAAGGGGTTAAGGAGAGAGGAAGAAGGGTGAAGATGAGCCCTGCCCCTCATTGGAAAGAGTATCTCTGTAAGGTGTGTTTCTCCACCAGACTCACTGGGCCTGATCTTTGCTAGGAGCCTTGATCCATTCTTCTCACTTGGGTTTCTCATCACTGGGCAAATTCTCAACTGGCAAACTCTTATGATTCAGGCTAGCTCAGCAATCTTAGCTTCATTCAGGTAGAGTAGAGTGGCGAAAACTTTTTCCTTAAAAAGAACAAATTGATAAGTCTTTCATCATAGTCACCACATTCAACTAACAAAAGCCAGTAGAGGGCCCCTAGGGTAAGAGTAGGTCTTTCCTTTTTAACTTGTCTGCATCAGAAATCAAAGTCCTATGTTACAGACACATTATCTAGCTTAGAGCTTAGAGCTCCTACGATTTGATACTCCCAAGATCTTTTCAAGCTTACTAGCTTGAACAGAAAAAAATATAGGCCAAAGGGGAAAGGTCAATGTTCTCCACACATTTAGTCCTATTCCTGTTTTTGTCGGTGGTAAAGGCCTAGTACTTGGGAAGTTGTATTTTGGCCACAGAAAAACCTCAGTCCCTCTGCATTCACATTTATCTTGCCAAGACATCAGAAGAAAGAAAAGTACTAGAACGCCAGGAAAAATAGTAAATAGATAGCAGATGACCTACTGGAAACATTTACCTGAAAAGTTCAGATGACAATCAAAACTTTTGGAACTTCCATGGTTTTTACCATCACTAAAGTTGTTTTTTTATCTCCAACTGGCCAGATTTTCTCCAAATGAGAAGGAATGTTAAAAAAAAAAAAGCTGTCATTGAGATCTACTTCCCCTAAAAAGAGTCAAAGCAGCACCTAACCTCCCTGAGCCCATTGGCCAAAGTATTAGCATCAAAAAAACAGTGTTCATTTATTCCAGATAAAAACATCTTAAGGAATTGTCTTTAGGAAGCTTGGTGAGTAGAGCATGAAAACATGCCTGTTTTAGGTCCCACGTAAGAGGGTTATCTGCATGGTTGTTACCTTGGGTGATAATACTTTAAAAAAAACAACAAAGACCTTTCAAGTTTGTAAAATCAGAATTATTTTAATGTGAGATTCTCATTCCTGTGCACGTGCACACATTCGCTCTCATTCTCCCTCTCCTTTTCTGTCTCTGCCCTACTATATAAAAGGATTGATGTAGGTAATAAACCTGACCTAGTTGCTAGTTTTAAAACTGCATCTGTCAGTAACTTGTTAAGGAGTTTGATCTCTGATGAGCTAATCAAGGCTTATGCTATCGCCCCAATAGGGCACACATGGTGTCATAAAAACACTTCACCCTATTACTTTGTAAATTGGAATAAAGTCACCAGGAGCCTGTCAGCATAAATGCTTCCTTCCCGAGCTCTCTTACTTGAAGGGACTTATCTCTCCCTATGACATGAGTCCAACCCAAAGAGCAGGGCACCTGAAGCGCCATTATCCTTTCACTTTCTTGGACTAAAACACACAGAGATATTCCCCAGCCCCAGCTGATCAGAATAAGAGGAGAGAGTGTGTGAATTTTTTCTTTCTTTTTTTTTTAAACATCCAAGAAAAAAGCAGGCATATATTGCTAGATTGTCAGCAGCTTACAGCAAGAAAGGAACTGCTTTAATTGGCCCATTTGGATACATGACACACATCACTTCTTAAACAGAAAGAAGTGTCCTCATGTAAGTGCCACTTTCATTTATGACTAGGAAAGGCTGAGTTCAGCCGTTGGAATGTGCTGGTGGGCTAACTTGGATTCTGTGGCCATGCTGATTCCTCAACTGTGATTAAAACAAATGTAGCAGCACAGAATTTGAAGACAGGCAATATACCATAACGTGGAAAATTAGCACATGCCCCTTTTTAACACTGATAAACAAAAGCAGTAATCGAAGTTCCTAATCGGGAAAACTAAAGGAAAAGGCATCATTTGTTTAGGTAGCGAAATAGCATATCCTAATCAAATTCTTGTGGGGCTGGGGAGAACGGGAGAGGGAAATGAGCTTTTTAACTCAAGTAGTTTTAAAATTGTTCAAATGAATTTGTATTATTAGTTGAAAAAAAGAGATCCCCGCTTACCTACCCCTCCCCGATCACACTTTCTTCTTCCTGTGGGTTTGCTAGTTCTAAATAGCAACATGCTTTCGTTTCAGCTTCATGAGTGTCCAGAGAGATGTTAGACAGCAAGTCACTGTTTACAATTTAGAAGTCTCTGCTAATTGTTAAAGGTGAGATGTCAAAACTGTTAACAGTGAGAGAATTGATGCAAACCTTCAGCACTTTACTCCTGGATCCCAAGCCTTGGAATAGAAGCATAAGCTGTATACTTGGTTCTGGACTTGAATACCTCAGGCAGAAGAACAAGCTTCAGGGTTGAATAGAGATTTTATGTCACTTCCTTTTTTTACATCTATCCACTTGGGTCACAATTGGGGAAAAAAAACCAAATAACAATTCATAGAGGAATGTTAATAGTAAATTATATTGCTTTTACTGTTCAGTTCTATCAATTGTGTCCAACTCTTTGTTGACCCCCATTTAGGGTTTTCTTGGCAAAGACACTGGAGTGTTTTGCCATTTCCCTCTCCAGCTCATTTTACAAATGAGGAAAGGAGGTAAACAGGGCTTAGTGACTAGACCAGAGTCACAAAGTTAGTAAGTACCTGAGGCCAGAATTGAACTCAGGAAAATGAGTCTTCCTGATTTTAGGACCAGTGCTCTATCCATTGTACCACCTACCTGACCTTTATAGAATTTAAAAAAAAAATTTCTTGGTAATGTCTTTTTTATCTTTTAAAAGAAAACAAAGAAAAGTTCAGTTTATTGAGTTCATTGATCACCTACACAAGAGAGCTGGCAGAAGGGGGTTAAATTGTACTAGGCTCTTTGAGGAATATAGAGACATAGGCTTTGCTCTCAAAGAACTTATAATAGGGGAATGGTGATATAAAAAGAGTATTAAAGCACACAGAAACTATAATAGAAAACAGATTGTCTGTTATAGGACAGAGGTACAGAGCAGTATAATACTGAGGACAAATGGATAATTTGCTTCCTAAAGAAAGCAGCATTGGGGCGGCTAGGTGGCACAGTGCATAGAGCACTGGCCCTGGAGTCAGGAGGACCTGAGTTCAAATGTGACCTCAGACACTTAACACTTACTAGCTGTGTGACCTTGGGCAAGTCACTTAACCCCAATTGCCCTGCCTTCGCCCTTCCGAAAAGAAAAAAAAGCCAGTATTTTAGCTCGGTGCTAAATAATGGGTAGAAATCTAAATGAAGGCATTCCAAGTAGAGGGACAAACAGTGAGAAAAAAAAAGCATAAAGTATGTTGGGACCAATTTTAGGTTCTTATTTTATAAGAAATATTTTATTGAATAGAAATACCTATGTAATAGTGGAATACCTATGATATTGTTTTGCTTGCTGTCCAATTCTCCTCCCAATTTCATGCTGAAATATTATGTTTTTTTTAATGTTTGATTAATGACTTTTTGTCTTGAAATCATAGCCATTTCTGAATATATTTACCCCTACTCCCTTAATCAGGAAGGCTTACTTTCTTCAAATAAAATGGGAGGCAGGGAGTGGAACATTTTAGTAAAATCAGCTCACATATTGTTGACATCTAATAACATATGCATCATTCCACACCGGTAGCCCTCCCACTTCTCCTGTGTAAAGAAGTCTCATTTCTTCTGCTGAGATGATTCTGATCATTATATCTGCACTGTTTAGCTATTAGTTTTCATTATGGTTCAGGAGTCAACACAACTAACATTCTAGTCCTACCATAATAGTATGATTTTAAAAAATTAAAAGGAAGATTAAATTTAACAAAAGAACCATAGCACTACTGCCATAGCTCCCTCTTATGGCAGCTCTAGAGAGCTGTAGCTAATGCGGTGTAATCCAGGTCCTAAGGAACAGTGCTCAGTCAAAGTTCTCCCTCTGCTAAGTAAGCAACAATTGGAAGAAGTGGGGCAGACATCAAGATGGAAGGTATCTGCCTTGAGTCTCTGGGGAGAGAGCTTTTTATAAAGAGCTTTCAGGCAGTATTCTGCAACAAATGTTGTATACCAAACAATCCTTGGTTAGGTTAGGCCTTGAAGCTTAGCAGTTCAAGAGAAGGGGAGCAGGCATTTTGGGGAAATTAGATTTAGTAACAAGAGGTTTTTTGTAATAAGGTATGCTCAAGGATTTGAGCAAGAAGACAAGGGGAAGCCTAGCAAGGGGAAACAAAAAGACAAGCCTCCAGTTTCTAGAGGCTCTCAACCTCTGGGTAAAAAGTAGGAGGCGATCAGGAACCACTTCTTTAAGTAGAATGTAGTTTTCTTGGTTTTCTTCCATGCTATGTGAATGCTGAGGGACTGGTGAAGGACAGGAGTTGACTGAAATTCAGGAGAAGTCACAGCATTATGCAATATTTCCCCTTCTGTTGCTAACTTCTAGAGAGAGTAGCTAATTAACTGCATTGTTTGAAACTCATAAGCAAATTATTGAGATGTTGACCTTTCCTCTGCCCCAACAGGGATGCCCTTAACATAGCTTAGGAACCCGAAAGTTTTGAGTGTCAGTATCCTTTATGAGCTCTGCATCTGTGGGGTTCCAATTGGGAAAAAAGCCATAAAATACAGTAACAAGTGAAAAGCCATAGAAATTTAAGCTGTGAAAGTTGGAAGCCCAGATATGGTGACATGTTAGAAATCATACCTTAGATACTAATCATAACTTAGACACTGAATCATAATTTAAAATTACTACAACCTATGAAAGACAAAACAAGAATATCATGACCTATATGTTACATATATAAATATAACATTGTTTTAACTCCCAAGCTCATTACTAAGCAGAAAATCAAAAATATCCACCAATCAGTAGTGATGCTCTCTATAGCTCCTCCTCCCTTTGTCCACTTCCTATAATTGCTATAGAGAATTTGGGGGTTCTTGACGGAGATCCACTAAATTGTCTGACCGCTGGCTCAGACCAAATATTATAAGTATTCATAATGATTGATTAAACTACTACCTTTAGTCAATCTGGAGATACTTGGCCAATTTGTTGGGCATAAAAAAAAAACATCTCACAGTTTTGAGGGAGGTACAGGGTTCCCCAGCCAGGGCAATTCCAGACCTTATAGCATCCCCTGAGGTACTTGTCAAAAAAAAAATTGGAGTCCTTTGATTGTCTTCCCTTGCCTTAAGGTAATGCTTTTTTTTAATTAACAGACCCAGAAAGAACCTTTCAGCATATACTTACCTTTGTTCACAGAAGACACATTAATGTTACATTGAATTCCAAAGTTTTTTTTTTCTATTTCTTCCTTTCTTTTCTCTCTTTTTTTTTGCCATGAGATGATGTAAAGGAGTTCATTCCAATACTAGAGTACTGCCAAATTCCATGGGCAGAACAAGGTTAAAGGGACTTCCTTTCTTCCTTCTCAAGTGTAGAACAGATCTAAGTTCTTACTATAAACAAATATTCACTGGGTTGTATTTGCAATATAGGATTTTCCATTAATAAGTCTTTTGTTTTATGGCTGCCTTAAGACACAATATAGATTCCATCTTACTGAATAAAGACCAAAGCCAAAGTTAGAAAAACCAGTACAATCAAAATGTGTCACATGAGCTAGGATATGGCTTAGTGAATGCCTGTTATACCTAAATTTTTCCTTTAAGATTCTTCTAACTTAGCCATCTTAAAATGTCCAATGCTCAATGAGCTAGGGAGGCCTATTTCTTAATCTGTGGCATTTATTTGTACAATACAGAATACAAAGTTATCTTTAATTATCACTATATATGATATCATATTATCTTTAATTATGGCTACAGAATGGTAGCAAAATCAAATGCTGCTAGTAATCAAGAAACTTCATACAATAGCATGATTGCATCTGTTCGTATTAACAGAGAAGCACAGAAAAATCAAAACAGTGTCTGATTTATCCACTAAAACTGTCTGTGCAAAATATTGTCTCTAACACTCCTAATATCTTGCAGTAACTTTGATCTGATTAAAGTCCAAAGAAACATAACCACAGATGCAAATGTTCTTGTGCCTCTGAAATTAAATATCTCTGTATTTCTGTGGACTGAATAGCTGGAATCCTACTAAAGCTGAAGTGATTATAGGCACAGTATAAACTTATGATAGGAGGCTATCGAAATCTCTGAGGCCGCAGGTGCAGGATTATAGCAAAACCCCACTGAAACATTCAGTATTCTGTCTAAATACCCCAGTACAAAATTAATTAGGCAGTTGATCACATAATAAAACTATGATGGATGATCTAATGGAAACTAGCAGCCCAGAGTCAATAACAAACTTGATTCCCTTATTAGTTGCAGTTGGTTTTCAATTCTGCCATTTACAAGACTGTGCTTAATAGAAGATAAAAAAAAGGAGGGAAATTTCTATTTTGAAAATGAGAACTCAGTTACAGTATTTATCTCTGCTGGAAACTATAATATGTAAGCAATGTAGAATTTGTAGATAGACATATCTGCAAGTAATTCTCTAAGATACTTGGCTGAAAAGCACATCAAAGCACAGGGAAATAATGAGACAGGCTCCAGCTGTTGGATTCCTATGGCTTTTGATTTGTGCTCCACTAGAAACTCCAGGTTTTGATCCTATGTTGATTATTTCCATGGTACTGAAGTTGATTTGTGCATTATTTAAAAATAGGCAGTAGACAGCAAACAAGGAAGAGTTTGCAAACTGCCTCTTAAAGGACATTTTGTTTCTGTCTTGTCATTTATTGCCTTCCATTTGGGGCCTCGGTTGATCCACAATGCTACCTGTTCTCTTCAGTGTTTGTTCTAAAAAGACAGTACAGAATATATGTAATCAACAGTTTTTAAAGAAAAACCTGAATCAGATTGTTGATAATACATCTCTAAGATGCTAGATCTGATGATTTGGAATTGTCATATGGAACAAATTGTGCATCGGTTTCATAGAATGAGAGAGAACTATGGAAATGATTACAGGTGTGTGAACTCAGCTGTCCTTTTTGGAATTTAAATCTTCACTTAAGGAAACCTAACATTGCCTGAAAGATGTGTCGTTTTAACAGCAGTTAGGTTATGCTTGGGTCCCTCTGTCTTCTGACCTAGTTCTCCTTTTGGATTTGTTGTTTCAATATCAGTGACAACACCCATTTAAAAAGACAGCAACAACACAACAACTTTCTTCAAAGTTTATATGCCCCTCTTTAAAAAAAAAAGTGTGTCCTTTAAAATCATCTAGGAAAACACATGACACTTTAGAGATTCACTGACATAATCTGCCTCTCTCCACTCCTGGGACAGATTGAAACTAGAGGCAGAATTCCATAATTACTGATAGATTTGAGAAATGATATTTCCCTCAAATATAGGGCAATATGTTGACATGCGTTCCCACTTTCAATTTGAGATTGTTATTGTTTTATTTCATTTTTGTCTACAGCCACTGATGTTTAGGTTAAGAAATGATGGACAGGTATTGATTATACATATTCTGTTTGGGTGTTCAGGGTTTACTTCTGCTAACTACAAAAAGAGAAATTCATTTCGGAAGTGGCTATTATTTAGCTGTTTGGTGATTTAGTGGATGTCTTAGTCAAGACATCACCTTTCTGGTGTCTCTGATCCTTTTCAACAACGAATGACAAACAATAATGAACAGTCTGTGGCAAATGTGTTTTTTTTCCTTTTGCTTTCAAAAGGCAACCAGGTGATGAAATAAATAGAAAATAGGGACTCATAATATCTATTTGAATCCTACCTCAAACTAATTAATTATATGACTTTGAGCAAGCCACCTAATCTCTTTGTGTGTGTTTATTCATCTGTAGAATGGGGATACCAATAGCATGTACTACACAGGGCGGTTTGAGGATTAATTGAGTTAACATGTACAAAACATGTAGCAAAACTTAAAAGTGCTATATAAATGCTAATCATCACTTTTATTATCATTATTATTATTATTACATTTTCAGCAACACATACCTCTGCACACTAAAGCATGCACACAAAGTTAAGCATGTGACCTGGTTCAGTGAGATTTTATTCAAGGATAACACTTTTGGCAAAAATTCACAGCTGACCAGTATGTTCTCTTAAGGGTTGCCTTTTGAAGTGATGCTTTTCTCTATCCCTTTATCATACGGCAATTCCCCAGCCCACAATGGGCTTCTGTCTGGGTATAATATTCCTGGATTGCTGGGTGGGGCAGTGGGTAGAGTGGTGAGCCCGGAGTCAGGAAGTCTCATCGTCCTGAGTTCAAATGTGGCCTCAAACACTTACTAATTGTATGACCCTGGGCAAGTAATTTAATCCTGTTTGCCTCAGTTTCCTCATCTATAAAATGAGCTAGAGAAGGAAATGGCAAACTACTCCATTATCTTTGCCAAGAAAACCTTAAATGGGTTTTCACAAAGAAACAGACATGACTGATAAATGACTGAACACATATTATGTTGCCAAAAATGGTATGAGAAATTGACTTATATGTTCAAATTCCAAGTTACTGTTCATCTATGATTATCTATGGAGAATTTACTATGTCATTGGGATTGTGTTATTGGGTACCATCAGCTGGAGAACATCCAGTGGTGGCCAACCCAGATTATAAAAGTTTCAAATTCATATTATATGAGGATTATTAGTTGAAGAATCTTGAAATATTTAGTGTTAAGAAAAGACTTTAAGGGTGGGGGTGGAATATTATAGATAGCTGAGTTCAAGCCTACTGGGAAAAGAATTTAACGTATTCAGTTTGAACATAGAGACACATTTAGAATTTGTATAAGGGAAATGTTCCTAACAACTTGAGCTATCCTGAAGTGGAATGGGCTGCTTCATAAGGGAATGGGTTTTCCTCGTATCGATGATCTTTAAGGAGAGGGTGTTTTTACCACTGGCTGGATATAGCATAGTGGGCATTAATTTTCTAGTATGATTTGGACTAGGTGGCTGCTAAGATGCCTTCAAATTCTAAAATTACGTGATAGATGCTATGGAGGATACAAAGAAGCATAGAATGTTTACACAAAAAGAGGTGGTATAGTGTAGTAAACTGAACACTCCTCTTGGCATCAGAAAGACTTGAGTTGCACCTCTCTACATTTACTAGCTACATGAATTAGTCAAGGCATTTAACATCTCTGTGCCTCAATTTCTTCATCTATCAAATGAGGAAGTTGAGCTTTCTGACCTCTAAAATCTTTCTAAACTTTTATATCCATGATGCTATAATCCTAAATGGTCTCTGCTATCAAAGAGTTTATATCCTAGTTGTCAAAATAAGGATAACACATATATAATAATTAAAGGACAATATAATAACACATTTAATTAGGTGATAAATTGGCACAGCTAATTAATGTTACGGGAGTACCAGTAAAGGAAAAATCAGTGTGAATACCAGTAAGCAACAAAGAAAAAGGTAGAACTTCATCTGGATTTGAAAGAGTACTGAGGATTTCAGTAAACAAGGGCAAATAGGTGAGGATACTTCAAGACAGAGGAATAACAGGATCAAAGAAATACTCAAAGAAGAGAGGAAAACATCTTTTTTTGGACTCTGTTCCTCTGAGTGATGTCAGGATAATAGTTTCTTTTATCAGTGTTGTGTCAATCACATTGCCAGGTATAGCTAGATAATGTAGTGAGTGCAAAGAGTACTGGGAGTCAAGAAGACCTTGTTCATATTTGACCTTAGACAGTTAATAGCTGTATGACCCTGGGTGAATCACCTAACCGCTGTCTGTCTCAGTTTTTATCAACTCTAAAGTGGGGACTATTATAGCACCTACCTCCCAAGATTATTGTAAGGATCAATGAAATAATCCTTCTTAGCATAGTGTGGTGGTACAGAGATGCTTAATAAATGCATGTTTCTTTCCTTCCTACCTTACTCAGATTCAGACAGCCACAATGGTGGATAAGTAAATTATATGATGATGGTTAGAGGTTAAAGATAAGCATTGCCCTAATATAATAAGTATGATATGGAATTGAGTACTTTTGGCAATTGGTATTTATACCTGGGAAATGTAGATTTAATTATTTTTAATCAGGTTAACACTAATTTGAATTATAAAATCTCAGAATCAGAAATGACCTCAGACACCATCTATTTCAGCACATCCCAGAACAGAGCTCTTCTCTACCAAATCCCCTAGTAAGACAGCCTCTCCCTGAAGGCCTCCAGTGAAGGAAAATCCATCATGTTCTGAATGAGCCATTTCACTTTTGGAAAGTAGTAATTATTAGTAGGCTGAAAAGTAAATAGATTATGCAAATGGGACAATTATTCTGGCCTCTCCATCTAAAAGCCACTTTGTCTCTTTTTTCTTCCTTTCTTTCTTCATCTTTTTCTTTTTTTTTTTGGTCTGAGTATCCCTATTGTACCCAGGCTGGAAGTATAATGACCATTCTTAGGCCCTATCCTATCGCTGATTGACATGCAAGTTGTTTTTTTGGGGGGGGGGGAGAGGAAGGTAGGGCAGTTGGGGTTAAGTGACTTGCCCAAGGTCACACAGCTAGTTTTTGTGTTAAATGTCTGAGACCAGATTTGAACTCAGGTCCTCCTGATTCCAGGGCCAGTGCTCTATTCACTGCACCACTGAGCCACCCCAAAAGTTTTAACCTGATATATGCTGGGCTAATTTATTCTTCCTTAGGCAGGTGTATTCCATTCATCTCTTAAATCCCTCTCCCCTTGTTACAGTGGAGGGGAAGAACAGGAAGGCAAAAGGGAAAGTGTCAACCTTACTCTCATTGAATTTGGCTCAGGGAAGGAATGACATAAACTCTAAACTGAGTATTTTGCCACACAGGACAGTAGGGAGAGATGGGGATGAGAGGTGGGATGACAGAGAGGAGGGCAGGGTTGGGGGGAGGGTTGCTGGAAGTACACACTTCTGTAAAGGGACAGGGACAGGGTAGAGAATAGAACAAGGGGGGGAGGGATAGGAAGGAGGGACATATAATCATTCTCTCACAATATGCCCACTATGGAGATGTTCTGCATAATTACACATGTACAGCCTGGATTTCATTGCTAGTCCTTCCAGTGGGGGTGGGTGATGAGGGAGGAAGGGAAAGAATCCAGAATTTAAAGTTCTATAATAAAATGTTAAAAATATATATGTATATATAATATTATTATTATTATTATTAACTACATCCAACTGGGAATTAAGATATACAGGCACTGTGGTAGGGAGATCCATCCTGCCCTACCAGCAAGGCAGAGGGGCGAGGGGGAGGACATAGGAGAGAGCCGATTGGGGGAGAGGTTATACAGTGGGATGGCTGTTTTGAGGTGTTGGGTAGGGGAAAGATGGGGAGAAAATTTGTAACTCAAAATCTCATGTAAATGAATGATGTAAACAAGAAAATAAATAAATTAAATTATTTTTTAAAAAAATCCCTCTCCCCACCCATCCCCCTCTTCTGGGCTCACTATGTTGGTGCTTGACTTAGTTTGAACACACAATCAACTTTAGTCTTGCTGCAACACAGAACTCACAAGCTCCAATGATCAACCCCTCTCACCTTACCCAATAGCAAGGATTATAGGTGTGCCCCTCAAGGCTCAGCTTCACTCCTCTTTTCCAAATGCACCTATCAGGACCCATGTTGTCCTTGCTTGACTTATTTTCCTCTATAAGACACCTCTCAAGGTTTATTTTAACCTTCACACATTTGTATGCATTTTGGATAAAAGGCTTCGCACAGACAGCCTGGATTGCAAGTGGTAAGTCAAATTCTGAAAACCTTAGAAGAATATTAACTATGCTTCCTTTCACTCAGGAAAACTCTTACCTAGAGACAGCAGATATAGGGGTAGAAATTGGTAAAGAGAGGGAAGGCGCTAGCAGTTGGATGGGTAGAGTCAGGAAAGGCTGTATTGTCTAAGGTTATATCGGTTAAGTCTTGAAGGAAGTAAGGGATTCCAGGAGGCAGAGATTAGGTAAGAATGTTCTGGCCAAGTCAGCAGCCAGTGCAAAATCACAGAAATGGGAAGGATCATGGCCACTTTAAGTGGACAATAGAGTATGGGAAGGGCGTGATGTATAATGTGGCTAGAGAGGGAGATTAGGGCCAGGTTGTGAAGGACTTTAGAAGATGAACAGAGGGGTTTATTTTTTATCCTAGAAATGTAGGGGGCAAGGAGAATTTATAGAATATGGGAGTGATATGTTCAGACTCGGCATTTTTTGAGGATGGCTTGGGGAGTGAAAAGGTTCAGATGTGGAAACAAGTCTAATGTGTTTGGAGCTATAACAGAGCCAGATAAATCTCTTATGTATGGATGCTATGATTCTTTGGGTACCTGGAAAGGATTAGATGTGAGCAGAACTGTAACTAAAACAGAGCTACCTAGGCTGCCCCTGGGGGCTGACATCTGGGGCAGGGAAGACATCTGTCTTGCTATCCTACAGCAATGCTACCTGGGACTGCAGAGGACCTTAGGATAAAGAAAAGAGCAACAGGGGAGAAACACCCCCACCCAAAAAACAAAAACAAAACAAAACACTGCATGTATGCTGTGTGTGTTTGGGGGAGGGGGAAATTCCTTCCTTACCTAACTGTTGCATTTTATCAAACAAAGTTTCATTACTTTCATGCCCCTCTCCTGGAGTTGCCTTTCCTAACATCATGCAATTGTACTACACCTGGCTGTACTGCTTACATGCTGCCTTTCCCAGGGACCTATGCCATAGATCCATGCCATATCAGAGGCAGCTTTAGCATATGCTCTCCCTGGAGTGTCCTGGGGTATAACCCACCTCCACCCTCAAGTGCCACCCAAATTCCCAGTTATGTCTCTGATATCAACCACAACATGGAAAGATTTGAATTGCACAATAAAGGTATTCAATAAATGTTTGTTGATTGGATTGAGTGAAGGCCCTATCCTCCTCCATTAAATTACTTGGGGGCAATAACTGAGTTTCTGTTTCCTTTGTTTTGCCTCACAATGCCTGGTAAACAATTCTACAAACAGTGAAGGCTTGATAAATGCTTTTGACTGACTGACTGACAAGGTAAATTTTTCATACTATACCTGGAAAAATAGGTGGCAATATGAGAGCAAGCACATACTTTAAAATACCAACAAATGAATTTTGCTGAAGCCCTCAAAATACTGTGGTTAGAGATCTGCAAAACAGCCCAAGACAATTTTTATTTAATCACAGTCTTTCCCCATCCTTGTCACAAATGGTGGATAATGAGTATCACATTTATTTCTAGAGTAATCAACTATGGTATCCCAAACAGAAGATTATAACTTCAGCTGGAAATTGAGCAGCAGGACAGTTGAGGGCTTAAAAACAAAAATCTCATTTTATTTGCAAGTGATACTTAGCAATAAAGAGAGAGGGTAGGGGCAGGGAAATTAAGAAATTATCATACATGAGCAGAACTGTATCCCAACAGAATATTAAAGTAGTCATTACAGGAAGTGCCAGAGAGAATTTAAATATCAGAGAGAAAATACTTCAAAAGACCTGGGATATCTTTAGTGTGGCTACCTCTTTTTCTGATGCATATTGCATCCCTTCCACATCTTCCTGCTTGGTTTCCTGGGATGCTGTAGACAAAAAGACCTTGCTTCCTGGGGTCCAAACTTCTAGCTTGATGAGCATCTTCAAACTTAGGCTGGTTCCCAGATGACAGCTCATCATTGGGTACTAACTCAAAGGTTTTCCAATTTGACAGGTTATTTTGAGGCTGGTGTTCCATTGCTATAATCTTCAATATCCCAAGGTTACATCCATATCACAATGAGAAATCAGTCAGGTGTAATTTGAGGCAAAGAAAATATACATACTATAAATCAGACCAGGATTGGTAATCAAACCATGGAATGTAGCATATGTGTTGAGTTGCAGAGGGAGAAAATATGTTAAATATTTGAAAAACAATCACTTCTTGTTGGACTCAAATCTTCCTATATCCTTCTAGGATCATTTCCTTTCCCCTCAGTAACTGAGATTCTTTTTTTCCCTTAAGCATTGGGAAGGAGGAGCTTGCTTGGTGGTGTGAATAACCAAGAAGAATGCAGTCTCTGAAATAATAGAAATAGATTTCTTCATGTTGACGCCTCATACTCTTCCTTAGCTACACAATTGTATAGCTCTGGTCTTCTTGTGCTAACTTCCATGTTCCTCTATGCCTGACATCAATTGCAGAATCTGAATGAGGAGCACAGAGCAGAGATGAAAGCCAAATTTACCCTGAGTAGCAGCATAAATGGAACCCCGCATATTCTATTTAAAGATAAAAATAATAAAAGGAAAATACCTCATGAAGTAGCAATCCATCTGCAATTGCTGAACATTTTCCTCCAACTTTTCTGTGTTCTTCAAGCAATTTTCTTTATTTTCCCTGGCTAGAAATGATAGAGTCCTGCAATTTCTCACCTCTTTGGTACAAATTGTGTGTCATTTTCTAGTGGCTCAGGTATTTAGTGTTTCATATGTATATATATATATATACCGAGGAACAAAACATAAATATTTCTTGACATCAATCCTGTATACTGTCTTTTGTAGAAGATAGATGGTATATCCTGAAGGACAAATCTAGGTGCAAAGAAAACTCAATCACAACAGAAGCAACTTCTCAGTCTTGTTTGTTTTCCCAGATGCAATGTTATGAAATTAGCAGAATTCAAGACCATTTTTTTGTTATATAGTGGCTGATTTTGAATAGGGCTATGATTTAATATAACTTTGAATGTCTGAGTTCAAAAATGCTTTCATATATGACTTTTGTGCCATGTAGAGGAAAGCCCAATCTATATTTTGAGCATCAGAAAACCAAATGCACACACACACACACACACACACACACACACACATATGTACATTGATTATAGTTGAAATGCAGGTCATAGTAATCCAAGAATATGATGCTAATAAATTGCTGATGAATTGGTAAGCTTAGGAAGCTGGCTAAATTGGTCAGTATCATATTCTGGTTTTCCCAAACAAATATTATCATTCTTATTCATTCTTATTCTCTCTCCCTCCCTCCTTCTGTCTCTCTCTCTCTCTCTCTCTCTCTCTCTCTCTCTCTGTCTCCCTCTCTCTCTCTCTTTTTCTCTCTCTCTCTCTCCTTCCTCCCCCCTCTCTCTTTCACAGACATGTACACACACATGCCATAGGTGTATTATGTATTACCTAAATATAACATATGGCTATGAGAAAAATGTGCCAATTACTACAGAATAAACCTGAAGTATTTGGTCATGTAAAAATATGGCATGATTAATGCCTATGTGCATATTTTAGAATATCTTGCATTCTGATGTGAGTTGCAGTTCTAACATCATTTAAAACATATATATATATATATATATATATGTATACACACCCCCCAAATATATATGTGTGTATATTTATGTGTATCTCTGTGTTTTACTTTAGAATAACTTGATGCTCCTGTGCTCTAAATGCATTAAAAATAATTAACATAATATTATGTAGTCCAACCTACACTGAACATACTAGAGGTCCCAGATCATCCAAGTCTTCGGAACAGTTATCATGATGGAGTTCTTAAAGCAGGTATATAGTATAACAGCAGAATTTTAACTAGTCATTTCTTTACCTGGGACAAGTTGATAGTAGATAGGGAAGAGGTGGAAGTGCTACAGATGAAATGAGGCTGAGGCAGAGGGAGCCTATTCCAGGATACCATTTTAGGCTGCTGAGAGGGAAGATGCCCACTCTTAGACAATCAATCCTAGGGAGTTCCCTAAAATTCCTACCTGTGGCAAATCCTCAGGGGCCCACACTAGTTATAGATTCTCCCAGAAAATAAGTAGACAGATAGTGACTGAGGGACCTGGGGGTGGGGATGCTGGATCCAACTCAAATCAGCTCTTAATAACTGATTTTTACATTATCATTGTGAGCATTTACATCTTAGAAACAAGCCTAGTGCTCCAAACCATGACTTGATTCATTGATCATGTAAGTCTTGATCTTAAGTCTACTTAAGAAAGTTTTGAAGAAAATGTTAATGTAGATTAAATTTAGAAGAGTATAGTATGCACTTATGGGAAGGAGTTAAGGGATCAGGGAGAGCCATTTGTTAAAAACATTTATCAGTGCCCACTTGGATCTAGTAGACGACAACAGATGAATATCTAGCCAGGTAGTTGGCAGGCTTCAAGGGGGGTCCAGTTGCAAATGGTGGGAACCACACTATGGATCTTAGAGCTCAAGTAAGGACTTTGATATCTAGAATGACTAGTGATAGTAAAGCAAGATCCCAGTCACAGAGGAAATGAGGTATTGGCTGGGACACCAACATAGCAGCCTGATTCTAGTATGTCTAACACTGACCTAATTACTAGGATTCATAGGATCAGAGAGCTAGAGCTGGAGAGGTCATCTAATATAATTCCTTCATTTTAGAGATAAGGAAATTGAGGCCCTGAAAAGTAAAGTGAATTGCCCAAGTTCAAACTCAGGTCTGATGACCTGAAGTTCATTGCTTTTTAGCACAGGAATATAACCAGGCCTTGGTCTTAAGAAACAAAATAAGAGCATGGTTACTAGATCTAGCTTACAAAATAAAAGCAGGACTAAAAAAAAAAAGGCTGACTGGACTCTAAGTCACAAGAGCCACAACGGGTACTTTCTCAAAAATTAAAATTGGTGTTTGAGTCTGGGAGTGGTTTAAGCCTGTAGGTGGAATTCAAATAGCTATAGCTATGGGAACTGAGGGACTAAGGGTAGAAGAAGTGGAGGGAGGAAATGTCAACCATATCACAAGCAAATTTGTTTCAAATAGTTTATATCTTATCTTGTTTCACTTGGCTGAAACTAAATAAGTAGGCAAATAGTCGCAAAACAGGATAATAATAAATTTTTTGTTTGTTTTTAATATTATTGATGGTAGCAAAGATTATCAAGCACCAGTAAGCACCAGAGTATGGAAGACTTTTGTAAGTTTGCTAGTTTTGCTTTGAAATAGTTACCCCACTAATCAGAAGTAAAAATCCATAATGCTTTGTAGTTTAGAACAAAAAGAAAAGGAAACAAATAAATGGTTTGTACTTATGAAAAATGACTTAAACCACTGAAGAAATGTGTAAAAGAAAGTTTCAAAAATACTCTCCCTAGTGATGAATTATGAGTTGTAATGGTCAACTGTCTCTTATTAATCTTCCTTCTATTCCCTATCTTCCCCCTTAATCTTTGATTTAGTGCAATAACTGAAACTGAGAAGAGACTATGGTATACAACATTTTAGTCTTCAACTTTCCACTTTAATGTGATATGATCCCAGAATTAATCCGTATCCTTGCTTCAAGAAGATATAGGATTCACTTGCAGGCCTCTGAATAGTATAATGACAAGCAACACCTGTCAGCCCAGGTAGTTGTTCACAGTATCCAGCCCTGCAGACAGGTTAGAGAAAATTAGAACTAAGAAAAGGGCATTAAATTGTCATTATGAGATCAGCAACAACTTTTGAAAGAGCAGTTTCAATAGAATATTGAGGGAGGAATTCAGAATGCAAATATTCAA
>CM053581.1:297690885-297717416 GCA_028627135.1 Pseudochirops cupreus | reverse complement strand
ATAGGAAGAAGGGACATGTAATCAGACTCTCACAGTATGCTCACTATGGAGAGGTTCTGCATAATTTCACATGTTCAGCCTGTATTTGATTGCTTATCCTTCCAGTGGGGGTGGGTGACGAGGGAGGAAGAGAAAGAATCTAAAATCTAAAGTTCCATAATCCAATGTTATAAATATATATCTATCTATATATCTATATGTCTATATATATGCAATTATTATTATTATTATTATTGACTACATCCAACTGGAACTTGAGATGCACAGGCACTGTGGTTGGGAGATCCATCGTGCCCTACCGAAAAGTGACATAGGAGAGAATAGACTGGGGGAGGAGGGACACACTGGGATGGCTGTTTTGGGGCGGTGGGTAGGGGAAAGAAGGGGAGAAATATGTAACTCAAAATCTTGTGGAAATGAATGATGAAAACTAAAATAAAATTTAAAAAAAGAAGAATGAACCCATATAGAAAAATATTCGTAGTGGCACTATTTATAATAGCAGTAAAAGACTAGAAACAATCTTTGCCTCCAGAGATTGAGGAATGGTAAAACATATTGTGATATATTAATATAATATAATTTTGTCTTGCTGTAAGGGTAATGAGTATTATGGAATTCAGAGAATCATGGGAAGACATTTAAAGTTGCACAAATTGAAAAAATATGCAAAAGAACAATGTTCATTAAAAAAATAGTAATTTAAATAAAGTCTGCCTAAAATGGCTATATATAGGTCAGATTAAATGTACTGTGGTGATAGCCAAATGATTATATTTAAATCACTCATCCTTTATGTTAACTAATGATAAACTAAGAAAATATAAAGAGACATGTACTGTTGTAAGAGTAACTAATTTAGCAGGTACTTGGTCCTTAGTAACTAAGGGCTAAGGACTTCTGTGAAAGAGGCAGAGGGTGTGAACTCTGTCTCCTGTGTGAAAGAAACAGAAGGTGTGAACTCTGTCTCCTGTGTGAAAGGGACAGAGGGTATGAACTTGGTCTCCTGTTGCTGACTTGGCAGGAGGGGGTTGGCTGAGACCAATGTGTGTGTATGTATATATAAGAAGAGTTCCAGGGACAGAGAAACAGAATCAAGAATTTCCCTCCTGGGAGGGAAGAATCATGGAGGAAGAATCGTGGAGGCTGAAGCCAGCTGAGAGAGAGAGAGAGAGAGAGAGAGAGAGAGAGAGAGAGAGACAGAGAGACAGAGAGACAGAGAGAGAGAGAGAGAGAGTTTCTCTCCCAGCATCTGGAATATGACTGACAACTGAGTTGGACTTTTTCTTGAGACCAGAATCTGTGAAGGCTGAAATTGCTGCCCCCTGGAAGGCTGAGATTCCTTCTGGGTCCTAGGGCCAGCTGAACTGCTGGAGTTCTGAAGAGGATAAGCCTTTGTTTGTTTGTGGCTTGGTTGATCCTTGAGTTCTGGGCAACAGAAGTTGTGAAGGGTTTGAGATGTGCTGGACCCTGTGAACTTCAGTGTGTAACAAGAACTACTTGGAGGACTGGACAAGGAGCTTTATAGCCCCTTTATATTTTTGTCTTTATCCCTATCCTATACCCTGTAATAGCTTGAAATAACTTAAGGCATAGTCCTGGGTATTGCCAAAGGCATAGTCACCTAACCCCCTCCTTCCTCAAATCAGCATTACTGTATGTTCTCCCTGAATCAGCATAGTGTACAGGTTCAGCCTAGGGTTATGGTGCAAGACTATCTTATGAAGAGACCACCCTGGTCTGTTCCACTGACCAAGCAGGGACCCCACACCCTTCACCCAGAACATGACCTGGTCTATTCTGGGGGATTCCAGTCCCCCTTACCCCATGACCCTCCACCCTGTTCTAGGAAACTATCACCCTCCACCCTGTGCCCTCCACCCTGTTCTAGGAGAGACCCCCATGTCACAGGAAGGTTGCACCCTTAGACCCTTGTACCATATTCCCAAATTAGCCCTCAGCTATAGATCTAACCAATGGCTGTTCTTTGCTTCTATATGTCATTGCTTTTGCTAGCTCTCCTCCCTGATTGTGTTTTTTGTGGTTTTAGACTTTTTAAACAATGCCTGTACCTTCAATGGATACTACCAAATTTGAGTACACACTCTGGGTTGTCACGCGCTTGATCAATAAATCCAAACCTAAATTTACCTTGAACCCAGGTCTCGGCTCACTCTTATTATTTGCATGACACTGGGAGCTGTCTGCCTCTGAATCCAGGTGACTGTTTGGTGAATTCAGGTAGGAGCTGGGACCATGGAAGGGGATCCAGGGAACCTGAGAGACCACCTGAGTCAAGATGAAGAAAAGGCCTCCCCTTGAATGCATGATGAAATTGAAGTATACTAGACACTGATGGGTGGAGGGTTTGTATAATTTTCTAATGATTGTATTTAGTGATTAACAATACTTAGTGACTGATTGCTAGATAAGTGATTGATTAAGTTAATCTGTGATTGCCCCATGAGTGGAAGATTGATTATTGTATTGTGAAATGACTGAATGATTAAGTAAGAAGACTTTCCCCCCTTAGGAAAACCAGATGATTATTCTTTTGTTCTTTGTTTTAAATATTGTGGCCACTGTAGTGAAAACTATGTGGCCATTCTAATGTTAAGCTGTTGTGAACACTATATTGTGATTTTCTGTGATAAGATGTAATGTTGTGAATATTATACTGTACCTTGATTAGTTGTGAATGTTTGCCTTGACTTGTAATGGAATAAATGAAGTGTTCACTATACTGTGTAATCAGAACCTTAAAAGCTGTTCATAGTAGCATTCTTTTGGGAAGCTGCTAGTGCATGGAGTTACAACTGTCAATCAGTATATTAAGTAATTTTTGCCATTTTTAAAAGAATGTGATTTATAGAGGGATTGTTTAGCAACAACAATAATAACAAGGTTAATAGAAGGCCAAGTACGTTTGTAGGTAGAAAGGAAGGAGCCAGTAGAAGTGGAAAACTGAAGATACATGGTAGAAAGAGGGTGATAAAGAAATGTGCTGGAAAACATAAGAAGAGGTGAACTTAAGAGCATAAATGGAGAAATAAGTCTTTTCAAGAATGAGAACTCTGTCATTTTCTAAAACTAGCAGAAAAGAGGAGACAGGTGAAGAAAGAGAAAATTTAAAGTGAGAAGGGGAACTGAAGAAGCCCACAGAAGACAGTTTTAATCTCCTGGGTTCACATCTGGCCTCACACACTTACCAGCTATGTAATCCTGGGAAAGTTGTTTAATCCTTGGTTGTCTCAGTTTCCTCAACTGTAACATGGGATAATAATAACCACCATCTCAAAGGGTTGTTGTGAGTATCAAATGAGATAATAATTGTAAAGTGCTTAGCATAATGCTAGGACAGTGAACGTGATAGAATTTAGAGAATCGTGGGAAGACATTTGAAATCACACACATTGAAAACTATGTAAAACAACAATGTGCACAAAAAGCAATTAATGTTTTGGCACATTTGGTACATAATAGGCACAATAGAAATGTTAGTTATCATTGTTAATTTAATTAATTAATTAATATTAATTAATAACATTATTATTATTAAAAGAGATAGCATTTGTAAAGCACTTAAGACACTGCCTGATACACATACTTCGCACTGTATCAAAGTTTATTTCTTTCCCCACCCCTCTCTTAAATAAATAGGATATCTCTGTCAGTGTGTGAAGAGGTGGTGAGGTTGAGACTTAAGGAAAGAAGAAATTAATTGGAATTAATTTGGATAATATTATTCAAAGTCTCTAGTAGTTGAATAAAAGGATTGTCAAGTTGTATTGATGACTTGGTTGACGTTATAGACCTGGAGTTTATCTTGAATATAATCTCTTAGTTTCATGACCAAGCAACAGCTCTGAAACCCTAAAATGAGAACAAAGATTTGGAGCTGGGGATTGAGAATTAGCAGGTTAAGAGTGGTAAAAATCCTAAATGGTGGAGGTTTTATGATGACTTCCAGTGAATCATTAAAATAGTTGATTTCTGAGGCCCAGACTAATTTGGGAGGCAAACAAAGTTAAAATCAAAGCGAAAGAATGAGAGACTTCAAATTCAAACAATAATAAACATTCAGTGTCTACTAGGTACTGGGCACACAAAAATTAGGTAGGCCCTGTGCACAAATAGCTTATATTCCACTAAAGAAATATAGCATGTAGAGGGATTAGCAAATGTATGATCATTTTAGAAGGGAGAGCAATTAGGAGTGGCTTCCTTTAAAAGGGATCACCTGAACTGAACCTCAGAGAAAGTTAGAATTTAAAGAGGCAGAGGTGAGTGTGTTCAAGGCATGGGGGATTGCCTCTGTAAAGGCATGAATATGGAAGAGTAAGTGTCACATTCAGGGAACAGAGAGTAGTCTAGTTCTGATGGAATGTAGAATGAGTGAAGGGGAGTAACAAGAGATATGAATACATGTATGAAAAGTAGACTGGACTCAGATTGCACAAGGCTATAAAGGTCGGACTGAGGCATTTATATTTTATCCTGGAGAAATTAGTGGGCCACAGAAGAGGTTTGAGTAGGTTAGTAACGTGGTCAAATCAGTGTTTTCTAAATATTAATTAGGCAGCTGAGTGAAGGATGAATTAGCAAAGTGAAGACTAGAAGCAGAAAGACTGAGTAGAAAACTATTATAGAAGACCAAGTGAGAGTCAATAAGAGCCTTAATTAGGGTAGTAGTCAAGTGAGTTGAGAGAAGGGCACTAATCCCCAAAATGTCGGAAGTAGAAGTGGTAAGGCTTGGCAACTTAATTGGATATGGGTATATGTATGGGGAGATGTAGGCAAGGGAAAAGTCCAGGATACTATTTGCATGTTATAAACTTGGGTAATCAGAAGAGTCTAGTGATGCTGTCATAAAAAATTGAGATGTTTGGGAAAGGAATAAGTCGTATCTAGGGAAAAAGTTGTATCTTACTTGGGAGATGTTGAATTGGAGATACCAATGGGACATCCTGATGGAGATATCCATTAAGCATTTGCTAAAATAGGACTGAGTTCAAGAGTTAGATTAGAGTCATATACATTTTTAGAATATAACATAGAGATGAATCCATGGTTGACAATGAGGTCATCAAGAGACTGTAGAAAGATAAGAGGAGAGCTAGAAAAAAGATTAGAAAATAGAGGTTATAATCAAGTTGAACAGCAAGTCTTATAGGACAATTAATGGGGAAAATGGAAAGACAGGAAAAAGTATTGTGAAGTGGAAAACCTTACTTATGAATGTGGAGTCAGAGCACCTGGGTTTTTATCTTTTTTTTACCATTCACGTTGTTATGGGATGACAAAATGTCAGAGTTGGAAATGACCTCAGAGTATTAATTTAACCTGTATTTGAACCAGAATCCCCTTTCTACCAGAAGTTTTTACCTAGCCTTCATTTGATGACCTCTAATGAGAATTAAACCCCTAGCTTTGAAAATAGCCCATTCTACTTTTAGATACCTCTAATTCAGTGGTTCTCAACCTTCCTAATGCCGCAAACCTTTAATACTCATGTGTGGGCATATCTGCAGGTGAGTGGACTTGCCTGGATACGGATAGAGGAGCGATGTCTCGGTTCCTAAGACCATCGGAAATACATGTTTTCCGATGGTCTTAGGCGACCCCTGTGACACCTATGAAAGGGTCGTTTGACCCCCAAAGGGGTCAGGGCCCACATGTTGAGAACCGCTGCTCTAATTGTTAGGAAGCATTTCCTCATAGCAAACCGAAGAAAACCTAAGTTTATTTCTGTGCTGTTTATACTTCTTGCTTATTCCTTTGGCGTCAAGAAAAAATTCGGATTCCATATGTTCTTCAACAACTTCTTACTCTGGGCAAATCACTTCATCATTCTTTATGCTCATTTATAAACCTAGGAATCTCTGTTAAAGAATTTCCCAGCTTTAACATTTTGTGATTCTTTTGTGGTCATAGGGCAAAATCTTCAGAACTTAAGGTCTTAGAGGGAAGGCACAACAAGGTTATCATAAGCTTTATGGTGATATTGCTGTCTAACTGAAGTGGGGTAAAAATGAAGCTCACTGGAGTAGAAGAAGTTAAGGAAATTTGAGTTCATTAACACGGATATTAATGTTTCTGAGGATGATGTAATTGCATGGGATAGAAATGAAGCTAATGTGCCAGGTGTTAAAATCATTGAGGAAGGTGGAAACTTGTCTAGGATATTGATGTATGACAACAATGAGGACGTGATGAAGATGGTGTAATCATATTGTATGAATTTTGAAGGACAAAAAGTTGTTAATGCATGGTGACAGAAGAATGAATTTTAAGAAACGCTGTTGGGGATGGATCTAAAAGGTAGGTTCATAGGATGCAAAGCAAGAAAGGAACTTAGAGATCAACTCCTTTCCCCTTTGTTTTGCAGATGAAGAAACAGGCCAGAGAGGTTAAATCATGAGCTCAAGGTCACACTGGCAGAAATGAGAAGAATCAAGATTGGAACCTAGCTGTTCTGACATCTGTCTTCTAGTCTTGTGAATTAGAGGAAGTGAGATAAAGGGCAGCTTCCATTGTAGAGTGATTTAAGTGAGATGAAAATCTCAGGGGAAAGCCATGTTTCTATTAATGAGAGAGAGAGCAGTAAAATAATGCTAGGAAAAGTTCAAGGGTGTAAGAGGTTTCTCTACCCCCTACCCCCCCATATTTATTTATTTAGTTTTAGTTTTCAACATTCACTTCCATAAGATTTTGAGGTTTAGGTTGTCTCCCATTCACTTGCCTCCCTCTTTCTCCAAGATGGCTTGCAAACTGATATAGGCTCTAATTATACATTCATGTTGAACATATTTTCACATTAGTCATGATATAAAGAAGAATTAGAATTAATGGGAGGAACCACAAGAATGAAGAAGCAAAACAAAAACAACAAAACAACAAAAGAAAAGTAGATTAAATAGTATGCTTCCATCTGCATTCAGACTGCAAAGTTCTTTCTCTAAATGTGGATAACATTTTCTATTGTGAATCTTTTGGAGCTGTCTTAGATCTTTGCATTGCTGAGAAGAGCTGGGTCTATCAAAGTTAGTCACTGTACAGTGTGGCTGTTACTATGTACAATGTTCTCCTGGTTCTGCTCATTTCACACAGTATTGGTTCATATAAGTCTTTCCAGGTTTTTCTGAAATCCATCTGCTCATCATTTCTTATAACAAAATAGTATTCCATTCTATTCATATACCACTACTTGTTCAGCCATTCCCACATTGATGAACATTCCCTCAATTTTCAGTTCTTTGACACCACAAAAAGAGCTGCTATAAATTTTTTTTGTACACGTGGATCCTTTTTCCATTTTTATGATCTGTTTTAGATGTAGATGTAGAAGTGGTATTGCTGGGTCAAAGGGTATGCATAGTTTTATAGCCCATTGGGCATAGTTCCAAATTGCTCTCCCTAATGGTTGGATCAGTATACAGCACCACCAATACATTAGTGTTCCAATTTCCCCACATCTTCTCCGACATTTATCATTTTTCTTTTTTGTCATTTTAGCCAATCTGACAGGTGTGATGTGTTACCTCAGAGTTGTCTTGTTTTGCATTTCTCTAATCAATAGTAATTTAGAGCATTTTTCATATGACTATGAATAGCTTTAATTTCTTCATCCAAAAACTACCTGTTCATATCTTTTGACCATTTATCAATTGAGGAATGATTTGTATTCTTATAAATTTGACTCAGTTCTCTATGTATTTTAGAAATGAGGCCTTTATCAGAAACAATGGTTGCAAAAATTTTTTCCTACCTTTCTACTTCCCTTCTAATCTTAGTTGCATTGACTTTGTGTAAAACCTTTTCAATTTAATGTAATTAAAAATAATTCATTTTGCATTTTATAATGTTCTCTATCTCTTGTTTGGTCATAAATTCTCCCTTTGTCCATAGATCTTACAAGTAAACTATACCTTGCTCTCCTAGTTTACTTATAGTATCAGCCTTTGTATCTAAATCATGCACCCATTTTGGCTTTCTCTTGGTATAGGGTCTAAGATGTTGGTCTATGCTCAGTTTCTGCTTAGCTATTTTCTAGTTTTCTCAGAAGTTTCTGTTAAATAGTGAATTTTTATCCCAGAAGCTGGAGTCTTTAGATTTATCAAATGGTAGATCACTATAGTCATTGTCTATAGTGTCATGCATTCCTACCCTATTCTACTGATCTACCACTCTATTTCTTATCCAGTACCAAGTAGTTTTGATGATTGCTGCTTTGTCTAGCATAGCTAGGCCAACTTCCCCTGCATTTGTTTTCATTAATTCCCTTGATATTCTGTTTGTTTTGTTCTTCCAGATGAATTTTGTTAGTGTTTTTTTCTAGCTCTACAAAATGATTTTTGCTAGTTTGATTGGTATGGCACTGAATAATTAAGTTATTTTAGGTAGAATTGTCATTTTATTATATTAGCTCAGCCTACCCATGAGCAACTGATGTTTTTTCCAGTTACTTAGATTTCTGACTTTATTCATGTGAAAAGTGTTTTTGTAATTGTGTTCATATAGTTCCTGGGTTTTTTTTGACAGGTAGACTCCCAAATATTTTACATCTATGGTAAATTTAAATGGAATTTCTCTACCTCTTGCTGTTGGGCTTTGTTAGTAATATACAGAATTGCCAAGGACTTATGTGGATTTATTTTATATCATGCAACTTTGCTAAATTTATTTTTTGTCATTTCAAGTAATACTTTACTTGATTCTCTAGGGTTCTCTATGCTTACCATCATATCATCTGCAAAGAGTAATAGCTTTGTTTCTTCTTTGCCTATTCTAATTCCGTCTATTTCTTTTTTTCTCCTCTTAGTGCTAAAGCTAATATTTCTAGTACAATGTTGAATAATAGTGATGATAATGGACATCCTTGCTTCACCCCCAATCTTATTGGAAATGCTTCTAACTCATCCCTATTACATATAATGCTTGCTGATTGTTATAAATAATTGCTACCTATCATTTTAAGGAAGACTCCATTTATTCCTATGCCTTCTAGCGTTTTTTAAATAGGAATGGGTTTTGTATTTTGTCAAATGCTTTTCCTGTATCTTTTGAAATAATCATATGATTAGTTAATTTGGTTATTAATATGGTCAATTATGCTTAGAGTTCTCCTAATATTGAACCAGTCCTGCATTCCTGCTATAAATTCTGGTAATAGTATTATTATCCTTGGTATAACTTGCTATCATCTCTTTGCTAATGTTTTATTTAAAATTTTTTTCAACTATATTCATTATGGCAATTGGTCTATAATTTTCTTTCTCAGTTTTGGCTCTTCCAGATTTAGGTATCAGCATCATATTTGTATCATAAAAAGAATTTGGTAGGACTTCTTCTTTGCCCTATTTTCCCAAATAGTTTATATAGTATTAGAATTAGTTGTCCTTTAAATGTTTGATAGAATTCCCTTGTGAATCAATCTGATCCTAGAGATTTTTTCTTAGGGAGTCCGTTGATGGCTTGTTCAATTTCTTTTTCTAAAATGGGGTTAAGTATTTTATTTCCTCTTCTGTTAATCTTTGCAATTTATATTTTTGTAAATATTCATCAACTTCACTGAGTTTGTCAAATTTATTGGCATACAATTGGAAAAATAACTCCTAATTATTGTTTTGATTTCCTCTTCATTGATGGTGAATTTACCCTTTTCTTTTTTTGCTGATAATTTGCTTTTCTTTGTTTTTAAAAATCAAATTAAGGAAGGGTTTATCTATTTTATTGTTTTTTCTTTATAAAACCAGCTCTTAGTTTTATTACTTTAACAATTTTCTTAATTTCTTTTTTGTTTGTTTTCTGCTTTTGGGGGTGGGGGGAGAAAGCAGGGCAATTGGGGTTACTTGACTTGCCCAAGGTCACACAGCTAGTAAGTGTTAAGTGTCTGAGGCCAGAATTAAACTCAGGTCCTCCTAACTCTAGTGCCAGTGCTCTATTCACTGTACCACCTAGCCACCCCAATTTTCTTAATTTCAATTTATTTAATCTCTCCTTTGGTTTTCAGAATTTCTCATTTAGTATGTAATTGGGAATTTTAAAATTTGTTTTTTCTAGCTTTTTAGTTGTGTGCTCAATTCATTGATCTTTCCTTTCTCTATTTTAGTCATGTAAGAATTGAGAGATATAAAACTTCTCCTAAGAATCATTTTCACTGTATCCCTTAAGTTTTGATATGTTGTCTCAGTATTGTCATTCTCTTGAATGAAGTTATTGATTGTTTCTATCATTCTACTCATTCTTTAGGATTAAATTATTTACTTTCTAGTTAATTGTTGGCTTATCTTTCCAGGGCCTTTTATTACATGTCATTTTTTGCACCATTATCTGAAAAGGATGCATTTAATATTTCTGCCTTTCTGCATTGGATTGTGTGGTTTTTATGTCCAAGTACATTGTCAGTTTTTGTGTAGGTCCCTAGTACCATTGAAAAAGAGGAATAGTATTTTCTGTCCCCATTCAGTTTTCCCTAGAGGTCAACCATATATAACTTTTAAAAAATTCTATTCATCTTCTTCTTTCTTGTTTATTTTGTGGTTAGATTTATCTAGTTCTGAGAGGGGGAGGTTAAGGTCCCCCACTAGTATAGTTTTGTTGTCTATTTCTTCCTGTAACTCCCTTAATTTCTCCTCTAAGAATTTGGATGCTATACAACTTGGTACATATATGTTTAGTAAAGCTATTGCTTCATTTTCTATGGTATCTTTTAAAGAGATGCAGTTTCCTTCCATATCTCTTAATTAAATCTATTTTTGCTTTTGCTTTGTCTGAGATCAGGATTGCTACCCTTGCTTTTTTTTTTTTTACTTCAGCTGAAGCAAAATATATTCTTTTATCTTTACTCTTTATATGTTCCTCTGCTTCAAATGTTATTCTTGCAAACAATATATTGCAGGATTATGGTTTCTAATCCACTCTATCTGCTTCTGTTTTATGGGAGATTCCATGCCATTCACATTCACAGTCATGATTACTATCTATGTCTTTCTTTCAATCCTAATTCCTCCCTGTACCCCTGTTTGTGCTTTTATCTCTCATTTTCCCCTTTCCTTCTTTGCTAGAGTTATGCTTTTGACCCTTGCCTCCCTCAGTCTGCTCTCTCTTTTATCAGCTTCCTCCATTTTTATCCCACTTTCCCTTACTTCTTCTTTCCCTTCTATCTACCTTCTCCCTTTTCTTTCACCTTTCCCTTCCTACTTCCTATAGTGTAAGTTAGATTTTTATCCCTAACTGATTATGTTATTGCATCTTTGAGCCAAAACTGATGAGACCAAGGTTTAAACAATGCTCATTCCCTTCTCCTTTCCCTCTACCGTAATAGGTCTTTGTGCCTTTTCATATGATGTAATATACCCTTATCTGTCTCCTTTCCTCTTCTCCCAGTACAATTCTTTTTCTCCACTTAGTTGTTTTTTTTTTAATCCTAACATCAAAGTTAACTTATACCTGTGCCCTTTGTTTATGTAAACATCTTTTAAATGTTGTGATAACAGGGCGGCTAGATGGCGCAGTGAATAGAGCATCGGCCCTGAAGTCAGGAGGACCTGAGTTCAAATCCAGCCTCAGGCACTGAACATTTACTAGCCGTGTGACCTTGGGCAAGTAGCTTAACCCCAACTGCCCTACAAAAAGCAAAAAAAAAAAAAATTAAAAAAAAATAAATAAATGTTGTGATAGTGCTACAGTTCTTGAGATACAGATGTCATCTTTCCTTGTAGGGATGTAAACAGTTTGCCCTTTTTAATAACATGTTGTTGTTGGGTTTTTTTTCTTTTCTGTTTACCCTTTTATGCCTCTCTTGAGTCTTGTATTTGAAGATCAAATTTTCTGGTGAGCTCTGGTCTTTTCATCAGGAAGGTTTGGGAAGTCCCCTATTTCACTGAATATCCATCTCCTCCACTGAAAATTTATGCTCAGTTTCCCTGGAGGGTGGATCCTTGGTTGTAATCCAGGACCCTTTTGCCATATGGAATATACTATTCCATGCCCTCTGATTTTTTAATGTAGAAGCTGCAAGGTTCTGTGTAACCCTGACTGTGGCTCTATTGTATTTAATTTTTTTTTTCTTTCTGGCTGCTTGCAGTATTTTCTCTTTCACTTGCTAATTTTGGAATTTGGCTACAATATTCCCTGGCATTTTCAATTTCAATTCAATCTCTTTATATGACTATTTTACCCTTTGGTTCTAGGGCCTCAGAGTACTTTTCCTTCATGATTTCTTGAAAGATACTGTCCAGGCTCTTTTTTTTTTAAATAATAACTTTCAAGGTAGATCAATAATATTGAAATTATGTCTCCTAGATCTCTTTTCTGAGTCAATGTGGTATTTTGAATTTTCTTCTATTTTTCATTCTTTGGTTTTTATTTGACTGATTCTTGAAATCTCATAAGTCATTAGCTTCTACTTGCCCACTTCTCATTTTTAACATATATTTTTCTTCAATTAGTTTTTGTACCTCTTTTCCATTTTGTCCATTTTACTTTTTAAGAAGTTGTCTTCAGTAAGTTTTTGTGCCTCCTTTTCTATTTAACCAGTTCCACTTTTTAAGAAGTTCTTTTCTTCAGTGTACTTTTTTTTTTTTACCATTTGGCCAATTGTACTTTTTAAGGACTCGTTTTTACTGTTAATTTTTGCCCTTACATTTCCAAGCTATTGACTCTCTTTTGCATACTTCTCATTTATTTTCCCAGTTTCTCTTCTACCTCTGCTATTTGACTTTTAAAATCTTTCTTGAGCTCTTCCAAGAAGGCTTTTTGGGCTCGAGACCAATTCATATTCCCCTTTGAGGTTTCAAATGTGGGTATTTTGACAATGTTGTCCTCTTCTGAATTTGTGCCTTGATCTTCCCTGTCCCCATGATAAGAATCTATGGTCATTGTCTGTTTCTGCTTTTTCATCCTGGTACTTGCCTATTTCCTAGCTTTTAAAGTTTAGCTCTCCTGCTGGAACACAGGGGGCACTGACCCAAGCTTCTTGTGCTGGGAGCCCAGAACCTGGTCGCTGGCTTTGTGTGCTGGGGTGGTAGATACTGGTAGCTGGAGGTTGTAGAGGTCTGGCAGCTTACCTGGTGCTGAGCTGGAGTCAGCAACACTGGAGCTTTTGCATTGGGAGTGGGGAGTCTGGCCCTTGAGGATGCCTACTCACACAGCTTTTTTAAAGCACTGCACAACCTGGAGTTGTGCTTCCTGGAGTTGTGCTGAAACACTGGGAGGTTTGGGTGTTGGAGAATGCCTGCTCACCACAGTGTATGTTGGTTTTCCAAGCTGGGGTCTACCAGTTCCCTTGCCCGTGTGGAGCACTCAGAGGTCAGAGTGTTAGGGCTTTCCTGTTCCATCATCCTGGTGCTCAGGATCTCCCCTTGGTTTACTGAAATGGGGCTTGCTGCTGGCTTCTTGGGATGCCTTTTGTCCTGTACTGCTCTCCTTCCCCCATTAATCCTTTCCTATTAGTCCCCCAAGATTCTTGGGCTACAGAACTACTGCACTCTTTCTGCTGGCTCAGCTGTTCCAGGGCTTTTCCTGAGGCTATATTTTCTGGGCTTTCAGAGGTCAATAAAAGAGTAAGAGTGACTTACTTCTTACTTTGCCATCTTGGCTCCTGGAAATCCCTGTGACTAGAATTTTTTTAAAAAATTAAATGGACCCATTCTCCAAAACACACATCATAAATAGAGTTACTTATATGACTGAAGTCAGGCTGAGGAGTTAGGGGTCTAAGTTAGACAATGTTAAAAGTTTGGCAGGATGGAGTAGGAACATGCTGCTTATACCTTAGATTTGTATTCTTTGAAATCTTTGGTTGTATTTTCTGTGACAAGAATGTATTGCCCAGCATGTTAAGAGTAGACAAGGAAGGGAGACACACACACACACACACACACATACACACACATACACACACTCTCTTAATATCTAGGGGATAGAAATAAGGAGGGAGGAAAGACAGAAGTTAGGACAAAATAGTCAATGTAGTTAATGGAGAAAAGTTGAAATCAATATCCTCACGTTTCCACATAGAATTTTTCCTTCCTTCCCTCTTTCCTTTCCTTTCTCTCTTTACTTTTCTTATTCTTCATTCCTTCCTGTCTCTTTTCTTTTTCTTTCCTTTTCTCCCATACTTCATCTCTTTCTTCCCTCTTATTCCATCATTACTCTTTCTTCATTCCCTCTTTCCTTCCTTCGTTCCTTCCTTCATTCCTTCCTTCCTTCCATCTCTCCTTCCTTCTTTCTCTCTTTGTCTCCTTCTCCCTTTCCCTTGGATTGCAACATTGTGAAAGAATTACTGTGAGGGAAATCCTTTTAACAAGGCAGTATTGCTTCTTTGTTTCATAGTGTTAGAGAATTGCCTGAGATAATGGAAGTTAAATAACTCATTCAGCATAATATACTCACAAAGTCAGTATGTATTTGGGTTAAGACTTAACCTCAAGTCTTTCTGAATCCAAGACCAGCTCTCCCATCCCACGATACCTCTTTGGAATGTTTATAGGATGGAATGTTGTAGGACCGTATCTCTGCAGATGGCTGTGGACCTGTTCTCATGTAGCATTCTGGCAGTGCAATGCTGGGATGGGTTCAAATTTTGTCCTTGCAAACCTTGTCCCTTAGATGCATTTCCCCTTTTTTTCCAACAATTTTACAGTTGTCTTTGGGGGAACATCTAGTCTTGATCCCCACAATCCTCACTCTCCAGTGGGTCTTAGTCCTAACCTGGTAGACTTTTTGTTCATGTTATTGAGTCATTTCAATCATGTCTGACTCTCTGTGACCCTATTTTTTTGTGGTAAAGATACTAGAGGGATTTGCCATTTTCTTCTCCAGTTAGTTTTACGGATGATGAAACTGAGGTGAACAGTGACTTGCCCAGGATCACACAGCTAGTTAAGTGTCTGAAGCCAGATTTGGATGCAGAAAGATGAGACTTCCTAACTCCATGCCCAGTATTCTATCCACTGTGCCAACTAGTATACTTTAGCACTTGATAACTATAAATTTCAGTCTGGCCTCAGTCATTTTCTTTAAGTTTCAGCAAAGGGACATTATGCTGAATGAAGCCTTTCCTCATCTTCCTAACTTCACTTTCAAACTATTACATGTAACCACTTTGAATATGTTAAAGTTAATTAATTTTATATCCATACTACATAATGTGTGTATAGTTGTCTTTTGCTATTAAAATGTAATGCCTTAAAAATAGTGACTGTTTAATTCTTTGTTTTCTTATCCATAGCACCTAGAACAGTTCCTGGCACATAGTGAAGCTTAAAAAATGAGTGATTGATTGAGAGCTGGTTCCGTACAAATATGGCTTCAGTGTTCTCATTTTCTATGATTATTCTTAAGGAGATCCTAAATTTTTCTGACAGCATTTATTTGCTAGCTTAGCTGTGTTTGGTTAGAAAGCGCAGTAAACAACAGCCTATCCAACATGTTGATAACAATGTCACTGCTGGAGTGGATCACAGAGTCTGTGAGGGAAAGAATAGGCCCATAATCAGGAGTCAGAAATGGAATCTTCAACCCTGACGGTGATATTGGCTTCTATTCTCTGAGGTTCCACAGGATATTAAAAAGAAAATACTACCAAGGTATAATGTTGCTGAGTTTAGTTTTAATTGATTACATCCATTAAACGGTATTGGGAAAAGGGATCCCCTGAATTTTTTCACATGCTAAATTCTATATATCCTATCATCTGCCTAGTCCAGTGGTTCTCAACCTTCCTAATGCTGCGACCCTTTGATACTCATATGTGGTGGACCCACCTGGAGACAGATAGAGGAGCAGTGTCTTGGTTCCTAAGACTATTGGAAATATGTGTTTTCCCATGGTCTTAGGCGACCCCTGTGAAAGGGTTGCTCGACCTCCAAAGGGGTCACGACCCACAGGTTGAGAACCACTGCACAGTCCCTTGAATTCTTACTCAGGCCTGTTCTCTTCCCCTACCTTAATTAAAATACTAAATTCTTTAAACTCCATTCAGTCCAAATCAACAAGTACTATTGGACATACCATATTCCAGTCACTCAGCAGGATAAAGAGGATACAGAATCATAAAATAATCCCTGTCCTCAGTATTCCACATTCTACTAGGCAAGGAAGGACATGTATACAAGTAAGTTAATATCAAAAGCAAATGAATTTTGCTTTAACTAATGCAAAAAACAGTGAGCAGAGCCAGCAAAATGTTATTCACAGTGACTACAACAATGTAAATGCAAAGAACAACCACAAAACACCAGAAAATGAAAGAAAACGTTGCTAAACGTAGGACATTTCATCTAACGAAAAAACTCTTTATTATGAGATGTGACTCTCTCTGTGAAGGGTAGAGGGAAGGATACCAGGAGAATTCCATAGAAGCCAAAGGGACCAATAATGATACGTTTTTAAAACCAAAGAAATTTGAGGTGGGAGAAAACGCTCACTTCTGTAGGGATCGGGAAGGAACTCGTGTAGGAGGTGCCTTAGCTTTGTCTTTGGAGGAAGCCTAGGGATTCTGTGAGGTGGAAGTGAAAAAGGAAAGCGATCCGGGCTCGGGGCGGGGAGGTGCAGAACAGCATGTGCGAGACCAGAGGCAGAGGAGAGGAGGTGTTGGCTTACACACGTCTTACGCAGGTGAGCCATTTTGACTGCAGCGTGACAGGAAATCATTCTGAAGACAAAGAATGGACTTCAAATGTGAAAAGCTTAAAAGTCAAGTAGAATCGTTTCTATTTTATCCTAGGCGGGGATTATTAATGTTTCTGTGTACTGTGTGTGTGTGTGTGTCTGTGTGTGTGTGTGTGTGTGTGTGTGTCTGTATGATGGACACTTGACATTGTGATGAAGCCTATGTATCCTATCTTAAAATAACATTTACATGCATAAAACAAAATACATAGAATTTAAAATGCACTTCGCAAAAAAAAAAGTGTTTGTGTGTATGTGTGTGTGTATGTGTGTGTGTCTGTCTGTATGATGGACACTTGACATTGTGATGAAGCCTATGTATCCTATCTTAAAATAACATTTACATGCATAAAACAAAATACATAGAATTCAAAATGCACTTAGCAAAAAAAAAAAGTGTGTGTGTGTGTGTGTGTGTGTGTGTGTGTGTGTGTTTTAATGTTGAAGGACTCCAGGTGAAGAATACCTGAAACTAGGGGGAAACAGGAAACTCATAAAGATTCTTAAGCAGACTGGTGACATAATGGCAGCTGTATGGAGAATAGATTTTTTAAAAATCACTAGCTTTTCCTTAACTATTTCCCTTTTTAACTTCATAAATAGAGAGAGTCGATATATGCAATTGATCTGAATAAATGACAAGAAAAAAATATCTATTTGTGGAATAGCATGATTTTTTTGCTTACTTGATAAAATGTTTCTTTTTTTTCTTTCGACTGTAAATCTAACCTGTTTCAAAACAAAGTTTATAATGTCTCTTTAGTTACACATTTTTATATATAATGAATAAAATGTTTATGGAAGCAAGAGAACCATTAAGTCTCCTTAATTATTATAGTTGCACAGCAGTGCTAATCAAATTTGAAGCAATATTGATCTTTTGTAAAATAATCTTTACTCTTACAGAAGTACACCTTAACTATAGTGAAAGCAAAAGAAAATCATTTTTCAGGTAAACTTTGCCAATGTTTCCATTTTGCAGTTACATGCATTTTTAAGCCTGGCCTCATTTTAACTCATATAATAGAAAAACAGCTAAAATATTATGTCAGCTGGATTATTAGAAAGAAGAATTGTCTTATTCATTGGCAAAAGAAAATAATTCAAGATTAAAGGAAAGATTTCCTTCAATAAAAACTTAAAGTAATAAATCTGTAAAATTCTATTTTTTTCAGAGTATTTAGCCAGTCAGTAATGTTGACTACAAAATACCAATTTTTTAAAATGACCTTTTAAACATGCCATACAAAATTAAATTTTAATGAGTCATAATAAATGGTGATACTTCTTACAGGAGGAAATACAATGCTAGCCGCAAGCCTTTAGTGCATGCCATCCACTTCAGCTCTACGTTATTATGTTCCTTGCCTTTCATTATTTTTAAGAGAAGATGATGGGAATGCAGCATACTTTGAAGAACTAAAAACAGTTTTAATACTGTACTCACTAAGGCTATCTTCATAGCTTCATAATGAGGCAGATGGACCTCCACTGCTTTTGTGAAGATGCTTTTTTAGATGGCTGTTCTATCCATCCATAATGGCAGTTTGAGGTATTGAAGTATCCCTTTGACTATGTGAACTGATTGAAACATACGTCTTTATCACTAGGATCAAAACGTGGGTTTTTTTTTTCTCATATGGGAACTGTGCCACAGTTTTCCAACATGAGTTGTACATGTCTGGCACAGATCCTCTTTTAGGGAGAGAATGTACTGGCTGCCATGCAAAGGGAGTCAGAGGCGAAAAGAGTAAAAGCTACGTTGAACCATTGACCTTGTAAATGATGTACTATGACTTGTTCCTACAACATGGATGAATCTTGGGCTAACAAGGATACTATGCTTTCACTGGGTAGTATTCATCCTCTGGACCACCTAGATCCATTGTTCATTTATGGAAAAAAAAGCAATTTATCACAAATCTACAATAATCATGGCAAACATAATGATTAATTTATTGTTTCTAGAATAGGAAAAAAGACAGAAGTATAGAGCTTTCTTCTCTTTATGATGGTTCTGTCTGTACCCTTTTTTTTTTGCCCTAAGGATCCTATTAACAGAGAACTGAGCAACTCAGTTTCATCAGAAATAAATTATGCCTCACTTTTTTAAATATAAGTACTGAAGGGCTGTAAAGATTAGAAATCCGTTTGAACCCCTATCACTTGATGTTATTTTCCTTGATGTACAGAGCTTCTTGAGGAAAGTGAAACAACACATCCTTTGAAAGTGAAGAGCAAAGTCACTTTAAAAGAACCCTGGCAAAGATTCTGGCTGATGTGCAAAATAAATCAAAATCCCATGGCAGGGGGAGGGGGAAAGGAAGAGCACAGGGTTCTATCTGGCATGTACAGTGAAAGGGCCTTCACAAGCTATTTCCAAGGTGGGCTACCTGTGTGCAAAAGGGTGGAGAGGTGGCTAAGCTAGTCACCCTCCATTTAAAAATGATTAGAAAACTGCAATTCCCAAGAAATAGGAGGTTAATTCTCACTTTCTTCACAAAGGGGCTGAGGATGAAACAACACCTTTAATTAATAAGCACTGTTGGCACTACTTGGGTAACAAGCTGCTATAAATGAAACTCTAATTGCCTTAGAACCAAGTATTTCATATAAATTCATTTTTGCCTTAAGTACAGTTCTTGGTGGAGCTTTCATTATTTTTGCCCCCTGTCAGGATATGATAGGAGAAAGTGACCCAGCCAACTTTTCATTTTCATGGTGTCTGTTGCCTACCTTACTCAATGGCTATGAAACAGTTCCTGTTTGCCAGATATTAACTTGTTAGTTCTGATAGCAATGGGTCAATACAAGGCTTTTCAACTGTGGCTTAGAATAAAAGTACAATTAGGAAAGAGTTGACTCACCAAAATTTAATGAACCGTGATCATCTCAACCTATTTCTTTTAAATCAATCAATTTCTACTTGCTGTCATGTCACTTTTTGTCTTGTCTATTAATAAGTCTATATGTATTTTAAAGAAAACATAAACTGTGTTTCATATGTACTTATGGAAAAATGTTTGACATGTGTATACATGTTGGTATAAACACAGATACATCTCTATGTGCATATATTCTCTGTATTATAAACACGTTTGCATGTACACACTGTTTATGTTTATGTCTGTGTGCACATATATGCGTATGTATAGTTATGTCTGTGTATATATACATAAATATGTATCATATATATCTATGCATACATACACACAAATGTGTCTGTGTGCTTGTGCTTGTGTGTGTGTACGTGTGTGTGTGTGTGTGTGTACGTGTGTGTGTACCAGGCCTATTATTTCATCAGCATAAAGAGTTCCGGTAAGGAACTGAAACCCTGCTTTTCTTGACTGAATTTGACTTTCTTTCCATTATAATGTGCTGCCTTACTTTTCAATCAGACGCATCTTTGAAATTAACTTTATGCTTTCAAACAATAAACATGGAGTCACACCCTTCCCCACCTCCTTTTGCCAGGATGTAGTTATATTTGCCAAAAATGTAAAAGTCATTTTTCAGTTTGAATTCTGTCTAGTCAGTTGGTGACATTTCACCCTTGTTTTTTTTTTGATTAATGCAGATATGTTTAGAGTCTTGATGATTAAAGCAATAAGAGTAAATGGAAAAATGGTAAATAGACACTTGAAATGAGAGTGATTTTAGTTTAGACATTAAGAGGAGTGTATATTTTAACTTTTCCCAACTTATTTAGGAGATTAAAAAAAAAACACTCCAAAATAAATTTCAGATCAAAAAGTTATACTGGAATCAAGCCTAAGGACAGATGGATCCTTAATTTATAAAAAGTAGAGGGTAAAAAAGGAGCATTCAAGGTTTTCTGAACAGATGTGTCCCGGTCTGCTTTGGTCTACAACTGGTAAAGTGTATGGTTAATGATAACAAATATTAAGACAGGATTCAGCAACCTGTCAGAGATCAAAAAGAAAGCTGACACTCAGCAGTTAAGCTTTGAATCATATGTTGAATCATATGAATTATGTAACTGGTAAGCATACCAGCAATAAGTGTTGTCTTTCTTTTTTCTTTCTTTAGAAATGATGAGTGAATGAATGCAGGAGTTACTGGAAAAGAGGTTAGGGTAAGTCATATCATATTTACTTTATACTTTTGAAGTGTATGGCATGCTTTGTGTGAAATTTGTACAAGAACTCTTAGGGGCTCATGTCTATGGTAAATTAGACAAATTGAGTGTTTCGGAAAGTAACGAAATGCTCCCTGTATCTATGTTTGTGTGTGGAACTGTGCCTCTTGTCCCTGACATCTGGAACCCCATGCTTTCAGCATGCAAACCATTGAACTGTGTGGTATTGTTTATGTGAATAGTGGCCAAAGTGGCAGAAAAGAGAGGGAGGGTGAATTCATTTTTCAAAATGATGCATCTCACATCAATGTATATCTTTAAAAAAAATCAGCAACAGACTGAATGGTCCTGTATATATGAAAATCAGTGACAATGTCATCATACATTTGAATGTGACCATTACTTAAATTCAGCTATAAAAGTTAAGGGACTACATTGAGTCATTTCTTGTTGTTTTTCTATGTTGCCAAAGAGGCAATATGGCATTGTGGGTAGAGAAGGGGCTTTCATATCACAAAGACCTTGGTTCAAGTCCTACCTCTGACCTTTTGTTAGCTGTGTGATCATGGGCAAGTTGCTTAGCCTTTTAGTAAACCAGGCCACATATAAGTTATGGTTTATTTACCAATCTGCATTGATGGGAGGAGTTTCAACAATGGGAGTTTCTAATACCAGTGAGACCACAGGACACCCCCCAATCAAAAAAGAAACTTTTGAAGTGATTCTTTCCTTTTTTTTGTTGTTAAATTTCCTCAGTTTATTTGGCAATTATAGCTTTTTTTTTTTTTACATTTTTATCCAAATGGTGCAAGAATTAAATACAATAATGCTGATGATACTTATTTACTATATATTTATATGTATGTGTGTATATATATATATATACACATAAATACATATAGATGGGGTACCTAACTATATTCATGTTGTCTCATTAGAACAAAAGATCCTTGAGGGCAGTGTCTGTGACTTGTTCTGTATTTCCCAAACTTTGCAGACTACATGGCACATGAGTGCTTAATAAATACTTGTTGATTGACCAACTGACAGACTCACATATTTCTAGTAATCTTAAAGTGCTTCTTTAATAAATAATATTATGTTTGTGCTGAAGAGGGGTGAAAATAAGTGACAAATTTTATATACTTACTGAAGGTCATGCTGATATTTTACATGAATGCCTAGCTACTAAATACTCTTTTTTTCTTTTGTTTTTTGTTTGTTTTCATATTGAATATCTACTCACTTAAAAGAGAAAACAAATGAGCTCCCAAGGTCCAATGAATAATGACAGATGTGTGGTGGATGCACTCTGCTTGTTTGGTTATTTAGAAGTTCAATTTCTAATAAACTTAGAAACAGCTTCTTCTGTCACTGAGGAAAAATCTCCTTGTTCATTAATTCCTTAGAACATGCTACCTGCAAGGCTTCTGAAAGCTGATGGCGTTAATCATGGGTTACACAGGTGATTATTTGCATTTTGATACTTTATCTGCAACAAAGAAAAGAGTGAGAGGGAAAGCTAAAGTCCAGTGACCCACTGATGCAGACAATCTTCTCCTACTAAGGATTTACTTTTGTAAGAGTAGAGACTTATTTTAGGTCATTTAAAATTTCCTCCCCAGGCAATTCCTCCTATTTCTTTTTTGATCAGTATTCAAATGCTACATAGCCTTCTCATCATCTTCATCGTCATCATTGTTGTTCTTCCCTTCCCCACTCTCCTGTCCATGATCCAATTGACAGGCTCCTCTTCAATTTTCTAAACTCCATTTCCATTCCTTAATCCCTTCTCTTTTGCAAAGGGGTTGAACCAAAAGTGATAGCTACTGGTCCATTATGAGTTATACTTCCTTCTAACATTTCCTGTTCTACTCTACTTATTTCCCTCAAACACAAGTCTACTGACTCCCCTTGTTTCTCTCATTCTAATTATGCAATAGATTGGACTATTGAAACAGCAATTTCTTAGAAAATGTCCCATAAAACCATTCTCATTTTGTTTTTGAGGACTCTGTAGGGAGTACTCAGAGGAAAGGCAACAATTCCATTACCTGTGATAATGGAAGACTGACCTGCTAATGCCATATACAACCAGATACATATGTTCTTTCTCAATCTGTGGTATTTGAAGGAATGGGAAAGCAGAAAAGGATCATGGGAAAATAAAGAAGAAAACAACATGTTTCATAAGCTTACCAGATGCTGTGGAAAAATCGAGTTACATGGTACCAGAAACCTAAAAATAATGAGAACTGTGAGATTCTGCCTGTGTGCATTTTTTGACAATGTAGATATTGTAATAATATTTAAATATGACTATTTCCCATCCAAACCAATGTTTACAATACTTTGGGCTTTCCTGTTGGAGCCTCTCTTTGTTGATGCAAGGAAAGAAAGGGAGAGAGGGGGAAAGGGAGAGGGAAGGAAGAAGAGAAAGAGAGAGACAGAGACAGAGACAGATGGCAGGAGTGAAGGGAGCTCATAGTGGATACTTCAATTAAGTTTAGGGCTATTTTTTGAGGAGTTGCCTTTTCCTTGTTCTCTCTTTCATACAAAACAATAGCTTAGAATGCACTAAAGATCACCTTATCTTTATCTGGTCGCAAAATTAGTACACATACACCAGGCAAATAAGCAATATTTTAAAAAGAACAGGAAAATCTAGAGGTGAGCAATGCCAGTAATGAGGCAGAAGAGTGAGAGGAGGTGAAAAGAGAGTATATTCACCAGATCCCAGTATGACAACAAATTCTGTCCAAGTAGAAGTGGACAATTTAGCCAAGCAAACTACAACTGTGCATGATTATATACAGTTTCTCAGAGAAGTGCCTTTTTCTTTTAATTGCTCTCACGTGCATGTCTGCTCCTGGGACTCCAAAGTTGCAGGACTTTTTGCATCCTGCAAGATTTTTGCTTCCTATGTTCCTTCTGTGCCATCTTCCAGCTGGGAAAATCTTTACTTTTTGTCAACCCTTTGCTAATAATGGGCTTCACTAGAAATATACAGCTCAAAAAGTGTTCATTATTGCTTGCAGTGGAGAGGCAGCTTCTGTGTATGCCAGACTCTACATGTAACATAGCATTTTTATATCAGTGAATTTTGCCAAGAGCATTTGTCTGATTTAGTTAAAAGCACCAGGACCCTCTTCTACTAAAACATAGCATGGCATGAGGTGTGCTAAGTTAAGCACATTTCAATCTTTGCAGCATTCTTCCAGGAGCAAAATTAATGAAATATGTTCCATTCGAGTGTTCCCACACAACAAAACAATCTAGTAAAACTGTAAATTAAACAGACATGTTGCAGACTGTAGCACAGGTATGCCAAAATGAGTCATCAGCACATATAATTAACCTGGAGTTAGAACTAAGAGCATCTTGGAAAAATATCTTCAACCTCAATTAAGAAATTTCTTGGTTGCTTTTTAAATTAATATCTTTATAAGGCAGGTCTGTTGGCTGGGTCTTTCACTAAAATTTCCTATTGGAATAGAAATCTCTTAGAGATAGGTGTCCCAAGGTACAAAATTCTAAAGGGATGCCATATAATGATGACTCCCTCATTCCACAACATGACTAATTACTGTATATCATATTCTATTGGTGCACTTAATATTTCAAAATTTATAATTGGAAGGTCAGTCTTATAAACCTATAAAAATTTCTAGAGCATTTGATTTGATTCATAAGCCTTTTTGATAATCATTTTAGCTCATAGAGAGATTTTATTATATTTTGATTGCCTACCTAACTTTCAATAGATCTTAAAAATTCATGGGAGAAATTGATACATTCTTTCTTTTTGTTGGCCACAAATTCTCTCTGTATGTGTGCACGCGCACACACACACACACACACACACATGCATGCACATACACACATTTACATACACCCAGTTGTTGGCAATTTGGGCATATTTCAGTTTTTGGCAGTAGGAAGCATGATGTTTCCTATACTTCAATGAAGTTTATATTGATGTCTTCATGTTGTTTATAGTGATACTAGTTATTTGCTAAGGTTAGTTCAGTATATATGTGAAATATCTAGCAGAAGATAACTCTTCTATTATGAGACATTGAATCTGAATTTGCACAAGCTGGGAGTCCTTTATCTCAGGCCTATAATGGTTTTATTATACTATAATTATTTCCAGTTGGGATAGTAGGATTTTTAAATTAATTTTTTTCTTCTGATGTAAATTTATTTTCCTCCCTTTCATATTCTCCTTCACACTGGAAAAAGAAAAAGAAAACATTAAAAATAGACGTAGTCTAGCAAAACAAACATCCATGTTGACTGTATTCAAAAATGTATTTCTTGTTCTGAATATTGAGGTGCTGAGCTCTCTTTCAAAAAAGGCAGTTAACATTCTTCATCATTAGCACTCTAAAATCATGGTTGATCAGAGATCTTTTAGTCTTTCAAAGTTACTGTTTGATTTATATTATTTTAGTTTATTCTATTTTTTTCTTCTGGTTCTGTTCACTTCACTATCCTTGATTTCAGGCAAGTCTTCCCAGGTTCCTTTGAAAATATCCATTTCAGAGGGGTGGAGTCAAGATGGTGGCATAGAAGCAGCAAAACTCCTCAGCTCCCCCCATAACCACCTCAAATACCTTGATTCTAAACAAATCTTAGAGCTCCAGAATGCACAAAAGGACAGAGAAACAAAGTTCTTGCTGAAGGCAGGCAGATGCAAAGCAGTTCATTGTAGTGCACTGGGAGCCCAGACCAGCACCATACAAACTGGAGGCTGTAACCCAAGGGTGGCCAAGGACAAACCGGGGCTGGAGCCTTCAGGAGAGCAGATCACCAGCAGCTGTGGTGGTTTCCAGGATTATCAACCCATAAGAGACAAGGACAAAGGGAAAGGTCAATGGAACTCAGCTAAATTTGGGGGAGAGCATCCAGCCAAATCACCTCCAGAGATAGAAACAGTCTGAAATGGTGGCCCTGTAGCCACCACCACGTGACTGCTTCAGAAGCTCCCGGCCTGCAGATTGCAGGTAGGCCAAGCAGTCATTCAGAGGTTAAGTGCTTTTGCCTTGAGCTGCCTGGATTGGGATCCCAGTCTTGGGTGCTGGTCCTGAGGTGTGTTTTCAGTGAGCCAAAGCTGGTGGGGGCTGCAAAGACGTTGGCCTCCTAAAAGCTCCAGCAGCTGCAAAAACTCCAGCGATTTGGGACATAGCTTTCCCCTCTGAAAGCAGAGTTCTATGGAGCTCAAAAGCCAAGTAATTGACTGGCAACATGAGCAGGCAAAGGAAGCAAAGCAAGCGCAGCAATCCAATTTTAGATTCCTTTTTTGGGGACAAAAAAGATCAAAGCATGGAATGGCAGGAAGACAAAACAGTCAGAACTTCTACACCAAAAGCTTCCAAGAAAAATAGAAACTGGTTACGGACCATAGAGGAGATTAAGAAGGATTTTGAAAACCAAGTAAGAGAAGCGGAGGAAAAATTGGGAAGAGAAATGAGAATGATGCAAGAAAATCATGAAAAGAGAGTCAACAACCTGACTGAAGAAAATAACACCTTAAAAATAGATTAACTCAAAATGGCAAAAGAGGCCCAAAAAGCCAAGGAGGAGAAGAATGCCTTAAAAAGTCAAATTTGCCAGATGGAAAAAGAATCTCAAAAGCCTACTGAAGAGAATAATTCCTTCAGAATTAGAGTGGAGCAAATGGAAGCAAATGACTTTATGAGAAATCAAGATACTATTAAACAGATCCAAATGAAAAAATAGAAGGCAATGT
>CM053581.1:297672713-297690385 GCA_028627135.1 Pseudochirops cupreus | reverse complement strand
ACAACAAGAATCTGAAGAAGGGCTAATATGAAAAAATAGGAAAATTATAAGTGCTGGAGAAGATGTGGGAAAATTAGAACACTAATGCATTGATGGTGGAGTTGTGAAATGATCTAACCGTTCCAGGGAGCAATTTGGAACTATGCCTAAAGTGCTATAAAAATGTGCATGCCCTTTGAACCAGAAATAGCACTTCCCTGGCTGTGTCCCAAAGACATCACGCAAATGGGAAAAGCACTCATGTGTACAAAAATATTTAGAGCAGCTCTTTTTGTGGAGGCAAAGAACTGGAATTTGAGAGGGTGCCCATCAATTGGGGAATGGCTGAACAAGTTGCGGTATATGAATGTAATGGAATGCTATTGTCATATAAGGAATGATGAGTAGGCAGACTTCAGAAAAACCTGGAAAGACTTAAATTGATATGGAATGAAGTGAGCCAAACCAGGAGAACATTGTACACAGTAATAACCACAGTATGCAGTGGCTAGCTTCTATAGACGTATCTCTTCTTAGCAATGCAAGGATCTAAGACAACTCCAAAGGACTCATGATGGAAAATTCTGTCCACATTCAGGAAAAAGAACTATGGAATCTGAATGCAGATTGAAGTATACTATTTGCACCCTTTTTTTTCCTTTTTTTCTTTGTTTCTTTTTTCTTGTGGTTTCTCCCGTTGGTCCTAATTCTTCTTTACAACCTGACTAATGTGAAAGTAAGTTCAGTATGAATGTCTATGTATAACCTATATCAATTTACCTACCATCTTGGGGCGGGAGGAGGGAGGAGATGGGAAGAAAATTTGGAATTCAAAATCTTACAGAACTGAATGTTGAAAACTAAAAATAAATAATTTTTTAAAAGAATCTGAAGAGGTAGGGAAAAGGTACCTTTGTGGGGGCGTGATGGTCAGATCTGAGGGGGGCAGCTGGTGAGAAATGAAGTGTTAACTGGAGGACTTTGAAGGAATATTTTGCTGAATATGTCTACTTTGGGCAGTCAAATGGACCCTAGGAGGGTCACATGAAAAGAAGTTGGAATTCTGTCTTCTCTGTGCCATAACATGACGAAGACTTGAAATCCACCTATCATATTAGTAGAAGAAGGAGATAATTGAGATATGTAAATGATCTGATAATTATATGGCTTTAGACATTCAAACCCAGAAGATCCTTTTTTCTACTTTATATAGTTGAAATATTACATAAATAATTTTTTTTTTACTGTCAAGATATCTATAGAGAGAGAGGTTAACTCTCGACCTCCATTGTAGTAGCAGCTCTGAAGATGCAGAGTAACTTGGTCTTTTATGGTATAAATTTCCAGGAGAAATATATTTAATTAGGCATGGAGCAATAACATGCCTAACGTATACTCTGATCTCAGTTCAACTTCGTTGATTTTTGCAGATACATACAGTATTAAACATTGCATACAAGTATGCACACCCATGCGAGGCATTATCTTTTACCTCATCCTAACCCATGTCTCCCAGTTAGCCCTTGGGTAGATCATTCTGTCATTACCTATTTAAGGTAAAGGTCCAATCTGTTGCAAATTTTCAGGTATATACTACTAAGCTGTTTGATATACTTAACCCTCCACAGTTTCACTTAACATTTTCTACAGGCAAACATATATTTCTCAGGTATGTGGTGTAAGCTGCCTGCCTTGTACATTTGATATTCCTTTATTTTTTATTTTTATTTTTTTGGAGTGGGGAAGGCAGGGCAGTTGGGGTTAAGTAACTTGTCCAAGATATCACAGCTAGTAAGTGTCAAGTGTCTGAGGCCAGATTTGAACTCAGGTCCTCCTGACTCTAGGGCCAGTGTTCTATTCACTGTGCCCTCTACCTGCCTCTACATTTGATATTCTTAGTGACATTACAAGCCCCACATGATCTGTATGTATACATGATAGCTCATGAAATTTCCAGCACAGTCATTATCTAAATTTTGCTTCCCTGTAACTTTTTTTTGGTAAAGCAAATGAGTACCACTATGTTTTGAATATCTTGAATATGATTCATATACACATTTCATATTTAAAGCACCACAGTTTTCTACCTTGCATTTATTGAGTTGAAAAAGTCCTTTTCCAGGCACCTTGCAATGCCTATTCTGAGTAGAAAATATAGAAGAGGTCATTATTCAGAACACTTTATTCCAATATGAATGGATTAACAGAAGCACTGTTGGGCAATCTCTCATTCAGATTCAAGATGGGCAGTATCTGCAATACAGGGAGACAGGGAAACCTGAAGTGACATTTTTGCCCTGCCAATACCACCATCATTACATATTGCTCTGTTCTTCATTTGCTAATAATGGTCATAGAGAATAAGTGCTGAGAGTGAATGACTTTGGGGAGATGAAAAATGTGTTGTCACAATAGCAAAGCTTGGGTTGGATTCAAAAAGCGAATAGTAATGTGTTCCTCTAGTTGGTTAATGAAAATAAGCCTGGAACCAAAGATACAGAAACGTGGCCTGAATCCTTAGAGAAGATGAGAGATTCAGTAGTTAAAGAGCTGTAGGTTATGAGCAAGCACCTTAAAAAAAAAAAACCTGGAAAGCAAAATGTGAAAGGTAAGGACATATGGTCTTAGGTTTCCCAATCTGAACATGGTGCAGTGGCCAGAGCATTGTATTTGGAGTCAGGAAAGCCTGAATTAGAATCATATGTGTTACTACTGTGTAATTACTCTGTGTAATCCTGGGCAAATCACTCAAACTGTCTTAACCTCAGTTACCTCATCTATAAAATGGGGGAAACTCTTAACACCTTAAAGGTTTGTTGTGACAATAAAATGAGATAGTATTATAAAGTGTTTTATAAAGACTAAAATACTAACTGATTGTTGGCTAATTGTATTATAAAGACTTTTTTTTTTAAAGCAAGAATCACCCAGAACCAAGGGTTCAAATCCCAGCTGGTTTGATTCATCACTTTCTTTCTGCCAAGTGTGATAAATTGAGTTTGGCATTGTCTATGGGCCTTTTGGGAGAGACCTTAAAACCCCATCTGTTCAACGTACTTTAAAGATTCTGCAGCAATTTTTAGAAGAGTAGGAATTTGTACTAAGGCAAATTTGGGGGAGGGAAGATGTAAGCACACTAATAAGATCTCTCTCCTTGAGAAGTTTTCTGTTTCTAAGCTTATAAGCATTATTTTCTCAAACAAATGACACTTTCCCAGAATAATATCTGCTCAAAATGAACAATCTCTGGTAAATGTAGAATGATGGGAAATGTCTAAGAGGAAGTGAAAAGGAAGGGAATTATCTCTAGATTCATTCTTAGAAGTGGCTAAAATGTCTCCTTGAAGCTGAGCCTATCACTATCTAGTCTCAAACCATTCTCCCTTTGTCAGTTCAACCTCTGAATCAGAAAACATGCCTGGAAAAGAAACTTGAAAACATAAGTCTGCATAGACATGCCGTTTGCACAGGTTCTACTATACTGACATTGCTTTTGAAAATACAGATAGTAGTGGCTGTAGATTCTAACTCTGAGTTTAGAGGTAGAGCATCACTTATAGGACACAGTTAATGATGGCTAGGGCTTTTTGTGACATCTCTTTGGTATGTTTCTGCATGACCTTGTCAAAGTTAAAAGCTCATAAAATTCCTATTTACTTTTTATGGCATTACAATTCTGCATAACAGTGCTTAAAACAAAAACACAGTATAATTATACTGTCGATCAAGCAGCTAAGAAAAGCATTTTCCACCAGCCTCATACCTACCAAAGTGTAAATAATTTATCAAACCAGAAGTCATGACTAAGTGGCAGCATTTGGGGGCTAGTTAAACACTTGTCATAGCTCTGTGGTTTAAGAGACCCATGCACAGAACACAGCTTGTTTACTTTTATCCTATGAGTGTAAAGAAAAAAAAATTGTCATTTGTGCTTGTTGGATTTCCATACAGCCTTTAATAAAAATATCAAATTGTCAATAGAAATCTGAACAGGTGTATAGTGTGGGTAATAATGATGTTTTATTCATATGCATTTCCAGCCTATTTAACTTCATCCAACAAACAAAAAATATTTTCTTCATTACCTCCAATTAATGTAAATGTCAAATGTGTTGAATATATTATCACACTGATAATTTGTTGTGTTGATTGATTTGTAGAATGTTTTGGATTAAAGTAACAATTTTTCTTACTCTGCTCCCAACTGCATGTTCTTATCTGTCACCTCTAGATTATGTAAATAATGAATTTATTTCCATTAGATCTAGCACTAATTTTGGTAAACAAGATATTCAAAGTGCTAATAATTTCTGTGTTTTTCAGCCAATTCATTATTTTCATAATAATTATATTAATTTTAACCAGATTTCATTAATTACAAAAATAATATATATCATTTCCAATAATGATAAGATGATACTTTTTAGATTACTTTATAAAATAGAAAAAAAGAATGAATTCTGTATACAGCACCCCAAATTTTACTTGTTAATTACATTTAGCAAAGAGTTTAGCCTTAGTATCCTATTATATATATTAGGAATATCTGAAAACATTTTCTTTAACATTTAATAATAACAAGTCTACTTTATTAAGCATTTTAGAATGCAAAGAAATAGTTCTTTTAGGAGAAAAAAGTGAAAGTTTGACGAGCAGTGTAAAGGATTTCTGCTTTCATGTGGTCCATAGCTAATTGTGTATACTAGGTATATTTTTAAAGTAGTGATAAATATCTTGTGTAATATCTATTCAACTCTTAAATGCATTAAGGTCTACAGGACAGAATCGATGTTGTCAATGGTAATGTGTTGGGGTTTTTTTGTTGTTGTTATTTTGTCTCCTTCCTATGAAATTCAATTCCTTCATCTTTCTTCATTATTTCTGCCTCTTCGTCCTTATTCCACAGGGAGTACACAAAGATTAGGGCTAAGATTCTGAGACCTACAAGTAAAGAAAGGTAGAAAGCTTTTTGATTTGAGAAGAATGAAGGCAGGGAGAAAGATAGTTTAAAAAAGGGGGGGGGGGGAAAGATGTGTGTGGTGGGATGTGTTTGGTGACTGGCTGATTTGATACTCTGCAGCATTTTAGAAAAGAGTTCATTGAAGAAAGTAAACCACAAAGTCTAGCATTTCACATATTTTCTCCAGAAGAATTCTCAGATATAGTATGACGAGAAGCTCATTGCAGTGCCTCAAAACCTGCTCAAACATCACTATCAACTTAATTTCTATAAGTACCATCTAAAGAGAGGCACCAAGTCCAAAAAAAGTAAGATGACAAGCACTATCTATTAAATGGACATAAACATGTTTAGAATAGTTTGTGTCCATGAGGCTTCACACTTATTTGACCCCCTTTTCTCTTCCAACTATCTGTTTCAAAAATAGTGCTTACTCTCTTCCTGGTGTGCTACATCTCTTTGCCAGACTGATTGTATCTATTAGGCTTAAGATCAAGAGCGGGCAGGCAAAAATGACAAAACCCCCACTGCTGAGCTAGCAGGAAACTTTCACAGCTTAGGCCAATATACTGGAGCTAAATGAATGGTCGCTTTCCCAGCTGTGTGACAGCACCATGATCTCCATCTAAATGCACTTTTTCTTTGGTGTGAGTCGTGAGAGATCGTGGTCAGATTTTGTGTGTCAATGAGTAAGTCAGTCAAAAAGCAAGTCAGAAAATTAGAATTATATGAAAAGTGTTATGAAGGGAAACTGTCCCCAAGGAACTATGGAGACTGAGACCAAAGTCATCACCCCTGGTCAGCAGTGCAACTCAAAAAATCTGCTAATGCAAAGGTTTGACTCCAATCTATATCCTGAAAGAGAGCCTAAACAGAGGAGCTCAAGTGTTCATAAACAAATTCATGGATACGCAACAGTGACTAGTAGTTCATATTTTGTGCCTCTCAAAATAGCACCTTTTAAGTGCTTAATATTTTCTCTACCATGCACACCATCATCTTGCTCTCATTTATGCAACCAAGCATGTGAATTCATTCAAGTAAGAGAATGTGCCGCCTTATAGTGCATCATGGCTCACTCCGCTCTTGTGGAAGGGGGGAAAATAACACTGTGCTTACAATTTACTTACCCTAAGACCTGCATACAATCACCTGTTTAGGCTGAAATCCTCAAGGGATGAGTGACATTCTCATTCTGGAAAGGGCATGTTGAGTCAGAGTAGATCAGTGGGTACCTTCTGAAGACTGGGGGAGAGTATGAAACATAATGATTTACTGTTTTGGAGAAATGCTTAAGATGAGGATTGTGAGGAATGGAGCATGGCATAGTGGGAAGAGTGCTGTATGTACAATTACAGATTGATAAATTTTTTTCTATTTGGTAGGTAGATTGGGTTCATCTAGTACAATCCATTCTAAGGAAAGGAACTTGACAGCAACACACCTGATTAGGGATTACCCAGCCTCTGCTTGAAGACTTTCAGTGAAGGGAATTAACCACTTCCTTGTAGTCCATTGTATATTTGGTTAGCAGCTCTAATTGTTAGGAAATTCCTTGCACCACCAAGCCTCAATTTGCCACCATGTTCCCAATTCTGTCCCCCAAAACAAACAGCTTGTCCAATGCCTTTTCCCCATCATAGCCCTTTGAGTACTTGCAGCAACTATCTGCCATTAATCCCAAATCTCTTTTCTAGTCTAAACATTTTAAACCACTTTAATTAATCCAGTTATAACATGAACTGCACACCCTTGACCATCCCAGGTCCTCTTCTTAATACTTTCCAGTTTATCTATGTCCTTTATCAAATGTTCACATCAAAAGATATGAATTGGAATTTCAGGTCTAATACTTGTGTGACCTAGAATAAGTCATTTAACTTCTGTGGACTTCAGTTTCCTCAATTGTGAAATAGTGACATTGGACCCTGAAATAAATGATCTCTAAAATCCCTTTTAGTTCTACTTTCCATGATCCTATGAAATAACTAAAAATTTGCCTATGGAAAATCTCAATTATAAATAAAATTATTTTATTTTTCTTCTTAGAATTGAGTAGACATAAGTCATCCTAAGCCTATGCAGAACTTTGTCTTAATTCTTAAGTTCACCATTATTTACCATCACCAAAATTAGGAATGTGCAAATGAACTAGATAAATTATCAATAGGCTTTGCTACAATTTGAAACATTAACATTCTCTATTATTAAAATTGTGATGAAGACAGAAGCCACTCTGTATTTAAGAAATGTTATGATCCAACTTAGACAAGTACGGAGATTGTTTGAACATTTCGTAGACACCACTTCCATTAAATTTTGTGACACAATATAAGATTTCAAAAATCTTAAGGGCTTCCTACTGAGTAGTCTTTAGTTTATCATATCTTTTGTCCAAATCTATGATTTCACAGAGCTCCTAGTGAGGAAATCCCCGGCAGAGATAGAGATCCCCAACTGTTCTGCAATCTATGAAGGAGGCTGGGGGAACTGAGAAGATGTCACTTGCATAGTAAAGATCATTGTATGTGTCATAGGCAGGATTTAACCTCAGGTTTAGTACTATCTTTCTTAAAATGTGCATTTCCTTTGTAATGCTCCTTGAAGGCAGAGAATGTCATTTGTCATCTTCCTACCCCTAGTCCTAAGGACTCAGAGCTGTTTGGCATCTAATAATGTAATTTGAATTGTGAATTAGTAGAGCAATAATTTAGAAAAGGGGCATGAGTTTGAATCCAGACTCTAGTACCTCTGTAGGCCTCAGTTTCCCCATTCTTCCAAATCAATGAACATTCTAATGCATCCTGAACAATTAAAAAGTATATTATTATTCACCTATGGAGCATCAAGGAAAATAGTTATACCAAAGGCAAAGAAATAGAAATAAACATCCCAGAATGGAAAAATGGTAAGGAGATTTGGGGAACAGAGTGTACATGTACCATCATGGTGAAGGATGAGGTAGAAAAGGTATAATTGATGGAGGCTGTTGAATGTGAATAAGTCAATAAGGATTTGTTAATTACTTAACATGTCAATGCTGAGAAATGGAGACAAAAAGACCTAAAAAAAGTGTACTTGCTCTCAAGGACACTATATTCAGATGGGGGGAACAAGATGTAAATAACTAGGTATATAATTATAAAGAGTGTCCCAAAAGCCTTATTGCAATTTTAAGCAATGAAACTTTAAGCCTCAGTAACCTTTAAACTGTTGAAGCTTAAAAACTGCACTAAGACTTTTGGGGCACCCTGAATAGAAGTGATGAAACATCTTATGAAAGGGAGAATCATTAGCAGGTAAGGGGTCGAGAAAGGGCTTTCTGTTGAAGGCAGACTTAATGGAGGCTAAGGGAAACTAAGACACCAGTGTGAAGGAGGCAGAGAAATCAAGGCATGGAAGACAGTCAATACAAAGGCACAAAGATAGTAGGTTGAGTGTCATGTTTGGGGAACAGCAATTAAGTCTGTGTGATTGGATCGCAGAATATGCGGAGCAGAGTAAAGAGTATGAGAAGACAGGAAAGGTAGGATGGAACAAAGTTGAGAAAGCTTTAAATGTCAGGTGGAGGATTTTATATTTGATTCTGGATGTAATGAATGGTTACTGGAGCTCATTGAACAGAGATCTGGGGTGACATGGCCAGATCTATGCTTTTAAAACAGTTTGGCAAACTATGGTCTAAGGTACCTATGAGGCCTACAGCCTATCTTTGTATATTTATTTGCAGATTCCAACTTTAGAATAATCACTTTGACAGCTAAGTGGAAGGTGGTTTATAGTGGAAAGAGATGAGTCATGGAGATAATTTAGGTTACTACGGTAGTCCAGGTAAGAATTGATAGTGGCCTTAACTAGTGCTGTGGCTATGTGAATACACAGAAGGGTGCATTTTGGGACATATTGGGAAGGTAGCAATAAGATCTAGCAACAGTTTTGATATGTGGGGAGTGAAAGTGAGTTAGTTACCTTACATTGAGGATATAGTTTTGGGTGACTGACAGATTGGTTGTGCTCTTGGCATGAATAGGGAAGTTCAGGAGTGGAAAAGGTTTGAGGCCACAGATGGGTTCTTTTTTGAACATGCTGCTTTGGATATGCCAATGGAATATTTAGTTTGGAATGACTAAAAGGTTGTTGGAGATACATGACTACAGCATAAGAGAAAGACTAGAGTTGGCTATATAAAGTTGGGAATCATCTGCATATTAATAATAATTGAATTCAAGGGGATACATCAGATCAACAAAATAATAGCATAAAGCAAAAAAGACAATGTAAGGCTAGAAAAGAACCTTGAAGAATACTCATTGTTAGTGGATTTGACATGGCTAAAGTGCTGCAAAGGAAAATGAGAATGAACAGGTCAGACAGAAGGGAAGAGAACCATGACTCAAGAGAGAATAGCTTGAAAACCCAGAAAGAAGAGAGTATACTGGTGGAGGAGTGTTGAGTGATATAAAATATAAACCTAGGGAGTCTATTTCACCTCTACACAACAAAGAGACTTAGATTTCTCTATATCATGAAAAAATGAAGTGTTCTATAACTGTTGATAGAACAGTAGTGTGTGGGATTTGGAGGAAGGGAACAAAGTGAAGCCTGGGAGATATAGGTCATTGATAAAACACAGACTTGTGTTGATGAGAGCCCAGAATAGGGGGACAATAGTAAAATTAAGAAAGAAAAGGAAAGGATCAATTCAGTGGATATTGAGCAAGTGAAATCAATGGGATATGAGACTGAAGGTAAATTTTCAAGAGTAGGCGAGAGAGATAAAGGACGGTAAAGTGTTAAAAACCATTCAAGACCCTTCTGCATGTGTGAGCAGAAAAAACAATAGGGAAGTTAGGAAAGGTAGTAGATTCAGTGGCAAAAATGACGAGTTGTGTTCACTCACTCTTGTTTAGATCTTTAAAAAAAACCTAATGATGAAGGAAACAAAATCTAGAAATGTGTTAATCATCCTTATTATGCTATATGATTCTCGATGATCTTGAGTGAGCTACAAGCTCCCATTATTTTCATGAAGAGACATTGATAGGAAGTCAAAATACAGTTCCTGCGAAAATAGTGTTCTTTGCACATTAAGACAAAAAAAAATTAAAGCATCCATTTGGATAAGGGAGGATTCTCCCTCACATACCCAATTGTCTAGGAAGAGGCACATAAAACATGAAGCTTCATTTCCTCTGAAAAAATGGATACTGCATATCCCATTGTCTACTCCAGTCCAGGCAGATCTCATTTCCTCAAAATAAGGACTAGGAGAAATCTCTGCTTACAAAAAAGGCAACTTTTTTTTTCAGGGAAGTTCACATTACATCAGCTTCTGCAGCCTGCAGAATATTGAAGCATATAACATTTTTCTCTGTACTGTCATCATTCAAGAAAGTATCTATTCGTTTCTGACAATGACAATTATTGGTAATGATTTCAAATAAAGACCTTTTGTTATTATGATGTAAAATTGATGTAGGATATACAAGTGCCTCAAGGGGGAGAAAAGCTACTGAAGACTTGGTTTCAAAGTTGATAGTCTGATTCTTAGCAATATCTGTAATTAAAGTCTCTGAAAGGGAGAAAACTTCACTCATTGTGAATCACAACCCTCCAGTAGCAGAAAGTACAATAAATAAAATCTTGAGTAGAACAAAAGAACCAACTCTCAAAGAAACAAAGTGACTGAGAATTGGACGTTGAGCTTGGCCAGTGAGTACATTGATTGACAGATATTGCCGTAGAAAGCAGAAATAGAGTCCAACACAAATAAAACCATTTTCTTAAGTGCCTCTAACTTGACTACAATCTGCATGCAAATGGATTTTTCATTTTAAGGTGACATCACTGGCTGCTCTGTCATGCTCATTCATATATCACAGTCTTCTTTGGAATTCAGATCATGCTATAATAGTGTAAATTATGGTGTACAACACAAATTCAAGTGTACTTGAAAGCTTTTTCTAGATAGGTTTGGGTTAAAGGATATAATGGTCTTATTAACTTGATTCTTAGTGGAGTCCTGGAAGACATTTCCATTTGGCTTTTAGTCTGCTTTGCAATAAGCATGGTGTCTTGATTCTACCTATTACCATCACTATATATCAATCAACAGATTTTTCAATTAGTGATTACAACAATCAGGTAATCACTTAATGTACATTTTCTATCTGTGTTCATGCAAGATAATCTTCTATGTACCATGGACATTTAAAAACTTTGTAAGACAAAGATTCAAGTTAAAGAGTTTAAGTTTAAATCCTGGCTCTGTCATTTGTTCCTTGTGTGACCTTGGGTAAGTCACATAACATATTGGTGGCTCAGATTTCTTATCTGCCAAATTAAGGAGTTAGATAAGATAATCACTTTGATTCCTTCCAGTTTTAAATGTATGGTACTATGGGAATATAAAATATAGTTTGCTCATTTCAATTTATGTCTGTAATAGACTATAAATTTGCATTATGGTGTGTAATATAGTGCTCAGTAAATATCTATTAATTGAAAATTAAATAAAGAAGGACAATTTCACAGAAGGGTCAATGTGTCTCCAAAGTGCCTCAAGCTCCAGCTGTTCAGCCCCTCCACTGCCAACTCAGTTTCCAGCTGCTGCCTGTTCCATTCCTTTAACATTATCTCCTTCCTTAATCTCAGCAATCCCCCCCACCCCTTATCTTCAGATACTGGCTCTGTCTTCCAGATCTAAAGAGGTACAGTGTCCAGAGTGGACAAGGAATTTAGACATCCTACTGCTTATATCTCTAGGGAGTTGCGCCACCTTGTTAACATACTCAACAATCAGAAAGAACCAAGAAAATTTAGAAATATACTTACTGTTGTCATTAGTATTCTTAATCCTACCTGAGCAATGAATGTTTAATTAACTTTTGTTTATTTTTAGTTTACATCATTCATTTCCATGAGATTTTGAGTTACAAATTTTCTCCCCATCTTTCCCCTACCCACCATCCCAAAACAAAGATCCCATGGTATATCCCCTCCCCCAAACTGCCCTCTCCTATATCTTCCCCCATCACCCCTCTGACTTTCTGGTAGGGCAAGATGGCTCTCCCTACCCCAGTACCTGTATATCTTATTACCCAGTTGCATGTAGATACTACTACTACAACTACTACTACTACTACTACTACTACTACTACCACTACTTTGACTACTACTACTACTATATACATAAATATATATTTTAACATTAATGAATTTTTAACAATTGGTGCCCATAGAGGTCAGAAAGTGCCTCTTTCATGAAGCACTATGCCTAAGTGATAATCTCTGAGAAAGTCCATAACTGGTTTGAATCTAATAGGCTTCATTCAATGCTAACCCCACTGTTCTGCCCACAAAAAATATGATTGGGGGAAAATTATGAGTTGTGAATAAAAAAATGAATTAGCAATCTGGTGTGTATTTAGATTGATAGTCCCACCCACCTATCAAAAGATACTGACAGTAACTCAGTCATTTCTTTTCTATATCTGCCCATAAATAGGGGGCCCATCCAGTGTGCTGGAAAAGAGTGGAGGCAGTGGGTACTTAAATCACTTGATAATCATAGATACCATTGGAATGAATGAGTTTTGTATTAGTTAGCCTTTGCTCTCAATATATGACTTTTTCAATTATACATCTTTTTTGACATTATACTTTATGCCTCATTGTCTGTGCATTTCCACATTGGTAAAGCCATTTCATATTCACCATTTGTCTCTCTATTATCCTTTATGAGACATGTAGCCTTAATTCTTTGAAGACTCTAGTATTCAATGATTCACAACCATAGACTATCACCAAAAGAATATTGATTTCTAAAAAGATTGACCTTTGTTTCAGAGAGAAGATTGTGGTCATTACAGTCACTGTACAATTTCCCAAAGGCAATGTCATCTGTTTTCTTCTTCATTTTCAATGCTGGACCCAGCTCATTATTCAGCTAAGTTCTGTTCAGGATATATATTTTGATTGATCTACTCTATTGGCTGTCTATACAATTGTATATTGTACTTCAAATAATAGGCATTCTTCATGTGATTTTTCTTCTGTGAAAAATTAGATTATAGATCTAAACTGGAAGGCTTTGTATTATTCTAGAGCTTAATAAAATCAATACAATGTTACCTGCATACTAGAATATATCAAGGACCATGTATAAAGAATACCTCTTTGAGTTAGTCTCTGTGCTAATCATCTTCTTTGACAACGGCAAACACTTTTGAAAAGCTTGCCTCTGCTTGTTTTATGTTTTACTTGACATGAATAACCAGAGTGTCATCAGGTAACTCTACTGATGAATTTTTAAAAGAAACTTTTATGATCTTCACCTCTGCATGGGGGATATCTTGCTAAAAGAGAACATTAAATATGGTGTTTAGATAGATACAATCTCCTTTTTCATGGTAAATTGGCAATAGGTATAGTGGGATCTTGATCTGTACCTTGTAAGTTATTGTCTGAAATCTCATTTGCAAAAACCTATATAATCTCTGCTTATGCCTTCATCAAGGGTTTCTTTGGTACTTGTGTAGATTGTTCTTATAAGAATTTTAAATAGACAGAGTGGCAATATTTGATATTTCCTTGATTGTTACTTTTTGTAATAATGAAGTCTGGTTTTTTTCTAATCGTTTGCTATTCTTGCTTTTATGTATCTTTAAAACTGGTCCCTCAATGTCATCAAAATTACTCTCCCCCTCCCTCCCCATTAACTTCTTTGGGGAATATTTGTTCTAGTTCAACTGTTTTTCCTATCTTTCCTTCAAAGACATTTCTGTTTCCTCATGAAACGTATCAGGGACAATGATATTACAGTCCAAGTGTGATAATAGTATGATTGATAGAGAAAAGAGTTTTTAATAGACATGTTGATAATTTGTTTTGAAGTTTTGTCCTTTTTTGGCCTCCTTTCAGTTTTATCCTTAAGTATTCCGAGGGTGAGAGCTTAATGAAGTTTCAAACCAAGTGTGCCATAAACATATGCTTCCCTTCACTACTTCTCACTTTCACTTAAAACAAATTCAACTCATGTTCTTTTATGATAATCTTCTATAAGATTTTAGAAATTAATTTATGTTATAAACTGGTATTATACATGACTGCCATTATCTCTCTGGTTGGCAAGAAGATCATGTGTTTCTTTTTTGATTTTATTTCTTACTAAAGAAGTTTCTAAACCAGGGGTGGGAAACCTGTGAACTCGAGGCCACATGTGATCCTTCTAGGTCCTTCAGACCTTTAGATTGAATCCTAGTTTTACAGAAAAAAAAAATCCTTTTGCTAAAGGGATTTGTTCTATGAAGTTTGGATTCAGTAAAAGGGCCTTACTTGAGGACCTTGAGGGCCACGTGGCTAGAGGCCTAAGGTTCTCCACCCCTGTCTAGACTAAGTTGGTCTACTCATTACAGAAATTTATCTACAGTTGTTAGACATCTTTACAAAACTGTGATAGTCCATATTTCTGCTTTTTTTCTTTTTGTTTCTTTTTTCTAGTATCCACAGCTGGTTTAGATGGGTTAGGTGAGGTCAGATCCTAATCTCCTGTCTTATCATATATTATTGCTATATATAATCTCATTTTTAGTTTCTTCTCATTTTATATTCATTTTAATTTTTACTTTAACAAGTTGGTGGTTAGATTGTCCATAAATAGCTGTTTAGAGAATGATTGATTCCTACATTAGTCACTAGTCATTTGATTTGTTAGACTATAACAAATTTGATTTTTAATAATACTATTGTTCATTATGTGTATGTCTTCCCAACTCTTATAGGAGAAATTTTGAGCCTCTAGAACAGATTTTGGTTGATAGACTGTAATTATCTTCATGAAATTTTTTTTTGAATGAGTAAGACATTTATTCAGGGCATAAATATAAAATAAGGGAACAGCAATCATTTTTCATGTTCTCAGCAAGTGCTTTTTCTTTTTCTTTTCCCCATTGGCTTGTTTATTTACTTTTAGTTTACAAGATTCAGTTCCACAGTCCTTTGAGTTTGAAATTTTCTCCCCTCCTTTACCACCCCCTCCATTGGTGGTGTGTAATCAAGTATAGGATCTGCAAATACTTTCACATTGTACAATAGTCTGGTTGTACAGAAGGGTTATAACCAATGGAGTGAACAACGGGAAAAAAAGAAACAAAACCAAACATGAAAAAGAACAATAGCATGTGTTGCTTTAGTCTCCAATTAAACTCTGTTCTTTCTAGATCTTTCTCTGAATGTAGATATCTCCTTCCATCCTGAGACTTGTAGAGTTGTCTTATAGCTGTGCATGGCTGAGAAGAGTCCAGTTTATCAAGGTTGGTTGTCACACATACAATGTGGCTGTGATTGTGTACAAATTTTTCCTGGTTCTGCTCTTCTCACTTAGCATCAATTTGTATAAGCCTCTCCAGGTAACTGTGAAGTCCAATGAGATTCTTTCTGAAAAAGCTTTTCATGGGGAATGGGAAAGGAGAGACAATTTGTTAAACACTATGTGCAGGATACTGTTCGAAGTACTTTACATATGTTATCTCAAGATGCTGTTATCTATGAGCAAAGGAGAATTTCAGTAGCTCAAAGAAAGAATGAGATGTGCAAATTTAGAGACATCCTCACTCGAAATATTTCTATCAACTATTTGTGCCCAACCTGTGGAGAGCCTTCCAAGCTCATATTGGTGTGATCAGTCACAGTCAGACACACTATATCCTGACCTCAACATAGAGATGTCATGTTGGTCCTCTTCAAGAATATAGGACAGCAACCAACCAACATATCTCATCTGATCCTCACAATTCTGGAAGGTAAGTGCTATTATTATCCTCATTTCACAGTTGATGAACCTGAGGTAGGTATAAGTTTAAGTGACATAGCTAGTAGGGTCACAAAGTGCATTAGTGTCAGGGTTCATATCTGAACTCAAGACTTCCTGCCTCCAGGCCCATGGAGATAGAAATTCAATAGAAGAGAGGACTTTCAAGAATTTTTGATGAAAATACCAGAACCGAATGGAAAATTTGACTTTCAGACATAATACACATGAGAAGTATAAAAAGATAAACAGGAAAGGGATATTATAAGGGACTTATTAAAGTTCAACTGTTTACATTCCTACAAGGGAAGATGATATTTATAACTCGAGATTTTTCTCATTATTAGGGTAGTTAAAAGGAGTATATATAGACAGAAGGTATAAGTGTGAATTGAATATGAATGGATGTTATGCAAAAAAGTTAAATTAAGAGGTGAGAAAGGAATGTACCAGAGAAAGAGAAAGGGAGATGTAGAATAGGCTAAATTATCTTACACAAAAAATGCATGAAAACGTTTTTACAGTGGAGGAGAAGTGAGGGGGGAGGTGAAGAGGGAGTGAGTAAACCTTATTCTCATCAGAATTGCCTCAAAGAGGGAATAACATACACATTTGATTGGGAATAGAAATCTACCTTATGCTACAGGAAAGTGGGAGGTGGAAGGGAGAAGGAGAGGTGATAAAAGGAAGGGGGCATTGCAGGAGGAAGTAGTCAGAATCAAAACATTTTTAGGAGGCACAGGGTAAAAGGAGAGACAGAATGGAATAAATGGGGGCATAGGATTTAGGGACATAAAGTTAGCAATAGTAACTGTGGAAGAAAATTGAAGCAAGTTTCTCTGTAAAGGCCTCATTTCTCAAACATAGAGAGAACTGAGTCAAATTAATAAAAAAAGGAGTCATTCCAAAATTGATAATTGATCAAAATATATGACCACTTTTAAGGAGAGTAAGCAAAGTTATTTATAGCCATGTGAAAAAATACTCTAACTCACTATTGATAGGAGAAATGCAAATTAAAACAATTCTGAGATATTACCGCATACCTATTAGGGTGGTTAATAGGACAAAAGAAGTAAATGACAAAAAGTTAGAGGAGGTGTGGGAAAAATAAGACATTAATGCAATCTTGGTGGAGTTGTGAACTCATTCAACCATGATGGCACTATGCTCAAAGCTCTATAAAATCATACATACCCTTTGACCTAGCAATATAACTACTAGATCTGTATCCCAAAAGAGATTTTAAAAAAGGAAAGAACCTATATGTAAGAATTAGAAATTAAAGGGATGCCTATTAATTAGGAAATTTCTGAACAGGTTATGGTATGTGATTGTGATGGAATACTCTTGTACTATAAGAAATGATCAGTAGGAGGCTCTCTGAAAAACCTGGAAGGACTTGCATGGGCTGATGCAAAGTGAAACGTACTGTGTACAAAGTAACAGATTATTTTAAGACAATCAGCTGTGAATAACTTTGATCTTTTCAGCAATAAAAAGATCCAAGATAACTCCAAAGGACTTATGATGAAAAATGTTGTCCATTCCCAGAGAAGGAAATGATAGTGTCTAAATACAGATTGAAACATACTTTTTTTGAAAACTTTCTTTTTTTAGTGTGTTTTTTGTCTGTTTTCTTTTACAACATGACTATTATACATATATATTGCATGACTACATAGGTATAACTTGCATCAAATTATTGCTTTCTCAATGAGAAGGATGGTGGGGAGGGAGGAAGGGGGAGAGTTTGAAACTCAAAGTTTTAAAAAATGAATATTTTAAAAAAATTATCCAGCTGGCAAAAATGTATTAATAAATAAAAATAAAGTAAAAAAGTATGTTATATACATACATACATACATATGTATGTGTATATATACACACACACACGCACACATACACACACACACGCACACA
>CM053581.1:297634616-297672213 GCA_028627135.1 Pseudochirops cupreus | reverse complement strand
ACGACGCTAGCGTACCTTTCAGGAACAGAAGAGTCACAGCTCTGAGGTCTAAACAGAAAAGTTTATTAAGGTCTCTCCATGGGGAAGCCTTAAAGCCATATACTAAGGCAGGCTTCCCAAGATGCCTCCCAGCCCTAGGTCTTAAATAGACCCCAGATCCACCTACCACGTGTGATAGAACCCAGCTGAACAGAATTGTGAGAGGGGGAGTGCAATTACAAGGGTATGAAGGCCTCAAGGTGTGGAGACGCCAATCAGGAACAGAGGGTAACCCCATGCAAGACAGTCCTGAGCAATGCAGTATCCCCTGGCAGGGGACAGTGCAATATGCCCTGACCTCCATGTGACCCAACTAATTCCCGGGCCTCAAACACTTCCCTGTGGCATGACACAACCGCTTGCAATGTGAACCTCACACACATTTTTATAGTCCTTTGGGCATAGTTCCAAATTGCTCTCCAGAATGGCTGGATCAGTATACAACTCAACCAACACTGCATTAGTGTTACAATTTTCCCACATCTTTTCCAGCATTTATAATCATCCTGTTTTGTCGTGTTCGTCAATCTGACAGGTGTGGTGTGGTATCTAAGAACTGTTTTGATTTGTATTTCTCTAATCAACAGTGATTTAGAGCATTTTTTCATATGACTATAAATATCTTTAATTTCTCCTCCAAAAACTGCCTGTTCATATCCTTTGACTATTTATCTATCGGAGAATGACTTGTGTTCTTACAAATTTAACTCAGTTTTCTACATAGTTGAGAAAAGGGACCTTTATCAGAGATACGGGTTGTAACAATTCTTTCCCAGTTTTCTGCTTCCCTCCAAATCTCAGTTGCATTGTCTTTGTTTATACAAAAAACTTTTCAATTTAGTGTAATCAAAATGATCCATTTTGTATTTCATAATGTTCTGTATCTCTTGTTTTGTCATAAAATCTTCCATTTTTCGTAAACTGGAGGGTAAACCATCCCTTGCTCTTCCAGTTTGCTTATAATATTGCCCTTTATATCTAAACATGTACCCATTTTGACTTCATTTTAGTATACATTGTTAGATATTAAGATCTGGCATGGCAAGGCTACCTTCCCTAGCATTTCTTTTCATTAATTCCATCAATATTCTGAACCTTTTGTTCTTCCAGATGAATTTTGTTATTGTTTTTTTCTAGCTCTATATTTTGGTAATTTGATTGATATGACACTGAATAAATACATTTAGGCAGAATTGTCATTTTTATTATATATGCTCAGCCTACCCATGGGCAACTGATGTTTTTCCAATTATTTCGATCTGACTTTATTTGTGTGAAGTGTTTTGTGATTCTGTTTGTATAAATCCTAGGTTTCTTTTGGCAGGTAGATTCCCAAATATTTTATAATGTCTACAGTAACTTTAAATGGAATTTCTCTCTCTACCTTTTGCCGTTGGGTGTTGTTAGTAATATATACAAATGCTGAGGATTTATTTGTGTTCATTATTTATTATTTTTGTGTTTTATTATTTGTTTATTATGTTTATTGATTTATTATTCCAATTAGTTATTTTTACTTGATTCTCTAAGTATATCATCATATTATCTGCAAAGTGAAACGGTTTTTTTTTTCTTCTGTGCCTGTTGTAATTTCTTTTTCTTCTCTTATTGCTAAAACTAACATTTCTAGTATCATATTGAATAACAGTGGTGATAATGGACATGCTTTTTTCACCCCTGATCTTATTGGAAATGCTTCTACCTTATCCCATTACATATAATACTTGCTACTGGTTTTCGGTAGAAACTACTTATTATTTTAAGGAAGGCTCCATTTATTTCTATGCTTTTGTAAAGCCAATCATGAACAGCTCTCCTGAGGACTGCTACAGTGAATAACTTTAAGGATCCTATTGCATAGCATAGTGAACCCTCTGTTCAGCAATCAACTAAAGCAAAGCATTAAAAAAAACTAAAGTGCAACACTTACAATAATATAACTTGTAATAAATAACAACTTCTTACTAAGGCAGCCATATAGTCCTAAACAGAATGTATCATTCAACAAGTCACAATCTCCTCAATCAATATAGAATACCCAAGTTAAATCTTCTTTCATCTTGACTGGAGGCTGACTTCCAACTTTCCTTAAGCCAATCATCCTTAAGGAGGAGCAGAAAGTACAAACACCACCCACCCCATGTCACAGTAAGTCATAATCTCATCAGTCAATACTGAGTACCCAAGTAAAGTCCTCTTTCATTTTAACTGAAGACTGACTTCCAAACCCCTGGATCCTCTTCCAGGGGTTGGCTGCTCCCAGTTTTTACCTGGATTCAACTGACTCTTGCTTGGATTCACAGGTAGGCAGCTCTCCCAGCTCTTGCCTGGATTCATACATAGGCAGCTCTCTGCTTCTCTTTCTTACCTCGGCTTACAGGGACTGCTCTTCAAAGTTTCTGTTTCTAGGAAGACAAAGCTTAACAGAGCTACAACAATATTTATACATACTGCCAACACTATCATCTCAATTCACTTTCTGTCTGACAAAGTAACACAAACCAACAGAGAAAGCTTCTGCTAAGAAATCAAACACAAATCAAGAGTAAAGCCCAAGGACTTCTGTAAACAGCAGGAAAGTCCTCTTTCAACAGACAGAATGCTTTGTTCTTACAAAATAACATCGACATAGACAGAACAGACACTCTCCCTCTCAGTTCTGTTTTGTCCCAGCTCATGCTTGAGCTTTTCTCCACTCTGCTCCTTCCTGTTCCACCTTTCCTGTTTCACCCTTCCTGTTCTGCTCTTTCTGCAAACTCTTCCCACTGTGGGTGGGCACCATGTGATTATATTAGGTCTGTTAAGGGCAGGAAAGGTCTCCAAACTCCCATAGACATTTTAAGGGCAACACAATGTATAATGTTTCCAACAAAGATTGATGCAATCAAAGGCAAGGCTCAAAGGCACTTGAATAATTGAAACAAGCACCAAAGTACTCCCTTGCTTGCCATTACACCTGCCTAGTGTTTTTTTTTTTAAACAGGAATTGTTATTGTATTTTGTGAAATGCTTTTTCTCCATCTACTGAGATAATCATATGGTTTCTGTTAGTTTTGTTGTTGATATGACCAATTATGCTGACAATTTTCCTAATACTGAACCAGTCCTGCATTCCTGTAATAAATCCTACTTGGTCATAGTGTATTATTCTCATGATAAGTTGCTGTAATCTTTTTGCTAATATTTCATTTAAAAGTTTTGCTAATACAGCCTATGCATTAGGGAAATTAGTCCATAATTTTCTTTCTCTGTTTTGACTCTTCCTGGTTTAGGCACAATTACCATATTTGTATTGTAACCTTGACTATGCTTCCACAGTGTTTGAAATGTTTCATTCTGGCTGCTTACAGTGTTTTCTCTTTGTTCAGGTAAATCTGAAGTCTGGCTACAATATTCCTTGGCAATTTCAGTTTGGAATCTGTTTCAGGAGGGGATCAGTAGATTCATTTGATGAACATTTTACCCTCTGGTTCTAGGACTTCAGGGCAGTTTTCCATGGTAGTCTCTTAAAAGATACTGCCCAGGCTCTTTTTTTTTTTCACTATAGTTCTCAGGTATACCAGTAATTTTAAATCATTTCTCCCAGATGTATTTTCTAGGTCAATTATTTTTCCAATGAGGTATTTTTTTTATTGTTTTCTTCTGGTTTTTTTTTCATTTAAAAAATTTGTTTAACTGATTCTTGATGTCTTGTAAAGCCATTAACTGCCACTTGCTCCATTCTAATTTTTAACAAATTGTTTTTCTTCAATTAGCTTTTATATTTCCTTTTCCATTTGGGCAATTCTACTTTTTGAGGAGTTGTTTTCTTCATTCTCCTTTTCCCTCCCATTTTTAAAATTGTGTTTAAATTTTTTTTCTTCTACCTCTCTTATTTGACTTTTATAAATCCTTCTTGAGCTCTTCCAAGAAGGCTCCTTAGACTTGAGACCAATTCATATTCCCCTTTGAGGTCTTGTACATGATTACCTTGACCGTGTTGTCTTCTCCTGCTTTTATGTTTTGATTTTCCCTGTCACCAAGATATTTCTCCATAGTCACTGTTTTTTTTTTATTCTTGCTCATATTGTTTGCTTTTTATTTTCTCTGGCTTTTAAATCAGATCTCTTCTTCTAGGGCCAAGGGGGCACTGTCTCAGACTTCTTGTTCTGTGGTCTAAGGGCATGGTTATTGGTTTTCTGCACACAGGTCTCAGGTGCTGGCAGTTGGATGTTGTAGTAATCTGGTAGTTTACCTGGTGTTGAACTGGAGGTGGTGTGTGCCTGGTTTTGCTTCTTGCTGCTCTTCTACCCTGGGGGCCAGTATCTCCTACTGGTCTGCTGTGGAAGGGCTTGCTGCTGGCTTGGTGGTATACCTCCTATCTTGTCCCCTTCAGCCACAGCAAGACAAACCTTTCCCATTAATCCTCCTAGCCTCCTGAGCAACAAGACTGCTCTATCCAGTCTTTCTGCTGTCTCCTCTATTCCAGGATTTTTCCTGGGGCAATATTCTCTAGGTTTTTCATGGTCAACAAGGGAGGGTGAGAGAGACTTCCTGCTTGCTCCACTGTCTTTCTTCCAGGAAGTTTAAATAGGTGACTTTCAAACATTCAATCTATGGGCTGATAGCCCCAGAAGTAGTTGCTTCCACTGCCTCTGCTAAAGGCCCTACACAGGACCATGCTTCTCTCTCACCCATTTACAACAGACATTCATCCTGTGCTGATTGGTCTGGGAATTACCACTGCTGGCAGTGAATTAGTCCACTGAGATTTGTTCCAGCCTTGCTATGGTTGAGTCTGTGCTAATACAGCCTATGCACTAGACTGCACTCCTCTCCCAGTCAGGTGCAACAGATCCTTCCTGTTGACCTTCCAGGTGGTCTTGGGCTTGAAATCTGCCACACTCTGTCTCTTTGTGGATTATGCCTCTCCAGAACTTGTTCAAATGCACTTTTTAGAGGTATTTGAAGCAGGTGAGTCTCTGCTTTCACTCTGCTATCTTTGCTCACCCCCTCCCCAATCATTCTATCACTCTTAACAAGAGACAATTTGAGGAGTCAGGTATATTGTAGTGGAAATAGGATCAGATTTGGATTCAGAGAAAAAACTAGGTTTGGCTTTTGACTCTATCTCTTCTTAGCCATGCAGGCAAAATCCTTAACCTCTTTGACTTCAATTTAATCATGTATAAAATAATAAGGAAAGACAGTATGACATGATGGAGAGAAAGCCAATTTCAGTGCTACCAGGTGGATAAAATGTTAATCTATACTGATAGTTTCCTTAACAATATTTCCTTTACTAAAGAAATCACAAATTCACTACCCACCCCTTACCATTCCTGGCCAAAATGAGAATAGTAGTAGAATGCATTCACAGATTTCACAGAGTGGTTGATTGGGTCCACAACAATAATTCACATTACTACAGTGCTTTAAGATTGGTAAAGAATTTGCTTCACCAACAGCACTTTGTGAAAGGTTAAATAAAACTCTGAATTAAGATATGGAAATTAATTTTAAGCCATAAAGTAGTATAAAATTTCAGTAATTTTAATTAGCTAGGACCTCTGTAGGTTAGAAGACAGTAGTAATGAGACTAAGTTAATTAGAACATCAGTCCCTGAACAGACCAGCTAACTCCCTTTATTCTATGACCATAGATAGCACCCCTGTCTTTGTCATAATATTTTCTGTTATCCAAAAGTGAAAGGGCCAGTATATGTTCACAATATATGCCCTACTGATACCATTTCCCCTAAATCATCAATACTGGTATTCTTTCTACTTTAAGATAAATGATAGCTAAAAATTAAGCATGAAGGACTTAATACAACCCTTCAATTCAACCTAAATCTGGAAAGAGAGCATGAAAAATGTTAAATATTCAAGTAAACTCAATAAACTTTGATCAGGCATTTGCTCAGTGCAAGCGACTGTGTTGAGGATACAGAGACAAAACAAAATAAAACAAAAAACCTCTCTTCCTTTAAAGAAATTCAAATTATGGTTTGTGAGTGTCAGGGGGAAAGGAGATTCCAAAAATACAAATACAAGCAAGAAAAGATCATTTGAAGGAGAAAATATTTGTGCCTGGGAAGTGAGTTTCAGGAAAGGCTTTGTGAATGAGTTGGTACTTTCTCTGAACCTTGAATGAAACTAGAGATGATAAAAGTTTGGGAGAAATGTTTCCCAGGCATAGGAGGTTGTCTACTTGAAGAAATGGGGAGAGGAGATGGAATGCCAAGTTCATGGAACAGTTAGTTAGGATGGAGTGCAGAGAGCTTTAAGAGTAATCATATTAAATTCTTGGAGAGGGAGGTGTGGGAAAGTGTTATATTAGGACAGATTTGAAAAATACATAATGGTTAAGCATGTCTGCAGAGTGGGAAAGACCAAGAAGCTGAGGACACAATGAATTCCACACTCATTTTTCTAAGACCTTGAATACAGTAGAGATTGCACATTCAATTGAGATGCAAGTCCATAAGATCTTTAGTTTCCATAAAGTATTTCAAAATCAGAATGTAAATTCAGAAATATTTGGTATTTTCACTCCTACAAGGCATCAGAAATTGTTACAGAACTGACATAATCATTTCTTGGGCATGTTGCTATAGATAAGCAAACTTTCTGATTATATAATATATTATTTAAGTACAGTTTGGGGGAAAACTATATCATTAGGCATTACTAGGAGCATGCCTAATATGCATCAGTATCATAATTGATGAATGAAACATACACACTTATAAGTAACAGAGATTCTTGAAATAGATTGAGATTCAGAATGGCATGAGGAACCCTTGTGTATTCCTTTCTTTCTTATTCTTTCTTTTTTTGCCATGGTTGAGCTGTCTTATTTTTTCTTATTTATTACATGCATTTTTCATCTCATGTCATTTTGGTCTGCAATGTCTCAAACCAGTAACCTTTCAGCCCCTCTGCTATGTTTAAAATGATGACCCTAAGTGATTACCTGTGGGTATATAATGGCAGAGAGACACAAGCATCTGTCCTGTTTCTTGTCTGCTGCCCCAACATTTAAGGGGCTGCTTTGTTAGTTCCATTTAAAATAACTCAGAAAATTGTGGTAGGCATTTGTGATGCTTCTGAGCTCCTGGCTGAGAATGTTAACTGTGTATCATCTCACTGTTTTAACTCTGTATCTTCCAAACTGATTGCCTCTGGTTATTAAAGAAAAAAGGAGGTAGATTAAAGAAACCAAGAAACCTTGGGGGATGGCTTGATTGGCACCCAACATTTGTCAAATCAAAAATATTGCAGGGAAGAAAATCATGATCTTTCCAGACACTGACACACAAGCAGGGATAGCAGCAAGAGCAACAGGGGAGGGATTTGGGGAAGGAATTACAAATGGAAAAATCTATTAATAAAAGGAGCATGCTTAAAGTTATTCCATTTTTCTAGCTGGGGTCAGAAGGAGCTGTTTTGTTCAGTAAAGCTTTAATGCTTTATGAACACACAGAAAAGCTAATCCCAGGCTAGTTAAAAATGCCAAGTTCATGCAATAGCAGAAAGAAACGTTATACAGCTTATGCATTTGTGAAATAAAATACAAGAAAGATATTATAAAATATGTTGCTGTATAAGCTAACAGGTTTTTGGAAGAAGTTGCATTCTGTTTATAATCAAAATGCAGATATTGGCTGACATATAGAGGGAATATGTAAACAGAGAAGAGAAGAGTGAGTGAAGGTGTGGAAGATTAAGCAGTGCATTGTATAATTTATGAACCCCTGGAAAATGATAGAGTATAACAAAAACAACTGAGTCTCATTATCTGTGGAATACATGGGAAATGAAATATACTTGAGTTGCAACCAAGCTATAGAAACAGTATTTTTAAACTGCAATTAGACTTTCTACCAAACATTTTGTGATACTAAAATCAAACATAATTAATTTGTGTATACCCTGCAGCAAATAGTTCAGGATTTCTGAAAATGAAACCAGGAGACAAGGAAGTCATCTCAAAAAAAAAATCTTTGCTATTTTTCCTCTTCTTTACCATCACCTTAACTGAAGTTTCACTTGAGTAATTTCATCCTTATCTAAACTAAGTCAGGACTTATAACAGGTGTAGCTAAGACCTCAACTTTATCATACAAAGTTCTTGGTCTCCTGGGGATATCTACACTACTGTCTAAGCAAAAATATCAACTGCCATGCTCCTCTTGTATTTAAGTACTAAAGGCAAGTGTATTATTTTATAATAGGCAGATATGTGGTACCATGATTTGGATACTTTCTGTTGCTTTGTTGGTATTTATTCACTTTGATCTAATTTACTAATAACTGATATTCTGTGTCTATTTGGGGGTCGCATGAGTATAGAAGTAATTTCCCCAAATAAAGAAGGCGCAGTAATACTTTTTTTTCCCTTTTAGATTTATTTTGTAATTGTTTTCTTGATTCAGGGGCTCATATCCAATCTTTGATTTGGTTCAGATGCCTTTGTGAATATGGCATCTGCCTGTTACTTTAAGACAATTTGATGAGTCTTTCTTGGTGTGGTAATGGGACTGTCCATTACTTAAAATGAGCAATGGAAGGGAAGAATTGATCAGGGCAGGGGATGGGATTAGCCCTACTTGTGTAAGTGTACCTTCCTACCCGTAACATTATAGACAAATTATTTGACCACTACGGGATTGAAAGTCATTCCAAGGGGTCAAATAAATAAGTAGTGACTGATCAGGTCAATTTAATGCAAATATTTATTGATGGACTTCTTATATCATAGGCATTATGCTATGTACTAGGCATGCAAAGAATTATGTCACTGCCTTATTGGATCTTACATTCTATTGAAGGAAAGTAACGTGTACAGAAAAAAGTAAAGAATAAAAAGAGACGAAACATACAAAAGTGATTTTATGGAACGGCATCATAAGTAGTTCTAGCATTATTATACTCAATTTACAGATAAGGAAATTGAGGTTCACAGTGATTAAATGATATACCGGTAGCAACAGCACTTCTAATCATCTGAGGTCAGTTTCAAATCTGTCTTTTTGAGGTTATGCTTAGGTTTCAGACTTTTACTGTGACCTATATCTTTTGTGTATTTTTGAGCATATGGTCATAGATATAAAGCTGAAAAGGTTCTCAGAAGTCTTCTAGTCCAACCTCCTCAGAAATTGCCCATGGAAGTCAAGTGACTTGCCTAAGGTCACACAGCTAAGGGATAAAACTAATCTTTATATGGATTTCTGTTTGGAGCAGCAGTGTTCTGGACTAAGCTCAGACTGGCTTATGACAGCTGATTATTAAATTTTTAGTAAGAGAATTTATACCTCAGAAATCAGTGAATGCTAGGAACACATGGGAAGACTTGAGCTTATGAAGGAAGGAGCTGTCTGCCTTCAGAGAGACAGATGACAAGGATAAGGGTAGATGTATATGTTTATAGATATCTATCTATATGTGTGTGTACACACACACACACACACACACACACACACACATACACACAAGCTTACTCGTAGCCTTCTTTAGGGCAGGAGTGAGGGTAGGAGGAGGTAGGAGAAAAAAATAAAGAATGTGCAGCAGAGAACAAAAGAAAATCTACAAGGAAGCAAAGAAAAGCTGGGTAGCTTTGAAAACAATATATAGTATTTATTATACAGGTTTTCTTGAAATCAAAATTTATTGTTTATATTGAATTGTCTGTTCTGTTCTGTTCTGTTATGTTAAAAATATCACATATGTACGTGAATTTTTAAAATAAAATTCTTGTTTTGTATTTAACTTTAAAATGAATTAAATTTACCAAAGGGGGAAAAAATAGAAACAGAAATGCTACAATTTAGGGCCCAATGTATTTTGTTGTTGTTGATTGTCTAGACTTAAAAAATGATGTTGAAAAATGTTTGTGATGCAGATTAAACTTTAAAAGTACATTCTGGAACATTCCTGCTCAAAACTAAATCTCCTTCTGCAAATGAGTTCCTGAAAGGAAGCTCCTAACATGACTACCAAAGGATTGTGGCTTTTAGAGAGATTACAGACGGCCTCTAGAATGTGCTCGCTCACCTGCGGCATTTGCCACGACAGTCTCACAGACCCAGTGGTCATGGACTGTGCACAAAGTGTTTGCCAGTCTTGATTCAGTACAGGCCTGCATGACATGTTGCCCCCAAGTGTCAAAGGATGATCCTGAAAAATGTAGGGTTACCACTATGCATGCGCTCTTGTTTGTCATGTGACCCGCAGCAACCAACCATCATCAGTCTGTCTCTAGTCTAACCTCTCTGTAGCCTGAAGAAGTTTAGCATATTTTAATTCTGGCCCCTACCTACTGCCAAGTTATATAGGTCTATTTCAGTAGCTGCAATTAAGTTTCCTGTCTCTTACCCTAAGTGCTGGGAAGTGCCAAGACCTTTTAAAATCACTTTGAGGAAAAGGGGAATACCGACTGTGAGGAAAAGGAAACCTCTTACTGGCAAACAACATCCGCAGATGCCTGAGGGATCCAGCAAGTGTGACAGACACAGAGATCCTCAGAAATTGTTCTGTATGGATGATAAGACTCTGCTCTGTGTGTCCTGTCCGCAGACCCAGGAACATGAGGCTCACACAATATGACCTATTAAAGAGGCTGCTGAGGTCTACGGGAAAAAACGGGAGAGTCTGAAACTTGTACATGGAAATATAAAAGATGTTCAGAAGCTAAGGCTTGAGGAGAATAAGGTACTGCAGGCATGGATTGTTGTGTGGACAGAATAAGTGGAAATGTCAAGAGAAGCATTTGAGGAAGAATTTCTTGAAATAAGTGAATTCCTGAGTGATGAAGAAGAGAAAGTCCACAGTCTTGTGGAACTGGATGAGGAGGAAAATGACTTTGAGCAGCTGAAGGAGGATGAGGCTCAGAAAGAAATTCAAACCAGAGAGAGAGTGAGCAGCCTCCAACTGTCCCAACACCAGAATGACCTAAGGGAAATGGTCACACCTTTAGAAGAAGTCTCAGATGCCAGGTATGGACCTTCTGCAGGAGACACAATGAGCAAGAGTGAGTGACTTTTGCTTCAAAGGAAACTTTTCACACCAAACCTAAGCAATCTTATAGCATGGATTTTTTAAAAATTTATTTATTTTTTTCCTGCTTTTTTCTGAGGTGGGGGGGAAGGTAGGACAATCAGGGTTAAGTGACTTGCCCAAGGTCACATGGCTAGTTTTGTGTTAAGTGTCTGAGGTCAGATTTGAACTCAGGTCCTCCTGACTCCAGGACCAGTGCTCTATTCACTGTGCCACCTGGCCACCCTCTATTGCATGGATTTTAAACAAATTTCTGAGGAAATTTCAAGAATCTCAGCTGTTATAGTATCATTATGATACTATGAATTTATGAATTAACTGATGATGGGGAGAAGACTTTCACATTTGCAGATATTTCCTCAGGTTGGATGTATGCTATTTATACCTCTGAAATCTCTACTATATGAATGGCAGACTTGTCTTTTCTACAACTGGACATGGATGGCATTTCTGAGGAGGAACGAGAATATTCCATTTTTTCCTATTACTATTTACCAATTGAAAGGGAGAACTCATCTAGTGACTTCCTTCCTCACCCCTAAAAGAATGGAATTAGGTACAAAGGTATGGGCAAACCAAGTAGAGAAATTTCAAGATGATCCTGGAATGAGATCTCATTTTTTTATCTTATATTCACAAAACGGAGCCTAGCTGGGGACAATTGAAAGGTGAGTGCTACTCTACCAGGGAAAATGTCAACTTTGTTTTTGGCAATTAAAAAAAGGTAAACACAGTAGGATCTTGCTTTGTCTACTCCTTAAATTAGCTAAGTCTGTGACAAATGTGATCTGCTTTAGAAAATAGGCTGTAAAAGGTTGCCATTTCCACCTTCATATTTCCATCTAGGATATAATTGATGAGAAATGGGTGTTGGACTTAGAGTGAAGGAAAGACTTGTTAGAATCCCACTCCTCAAGTAGACGCTGACTGTGGACATGGACAGACACAGTTTGTGCCATGAGTGGTGCTTACAGAGTATCACACAATATACATTAATAACTATTTTGTTTTAATAAATAAAATAAAAGTATATAATGCATTTATTTTGCAGAGCTAGTTATTAAATATTTACCAACACACCACTAATCTAGGACATTTATGTATATCTCCTTTTATTGCTAACTAAATTATAAAGACACATAGATAATAAAATAATGATAAAGGACTTTGGTGTTTCTCTCTCAGACTTGGACAAATCTAACATAAAGAACAATGTAAAACTAAAGGAATAATTGGAGAATTTAGAGTACAAAAATTGTGACTTCTTTTGAATGGAAACATTAAAGAATACACACATCTTATGAAAACAGCATCTTTGCAAAAATTGACAACGTATAAAAACACAGAAATTGCAAATAATTGTTTACAAGTAGAAAAGTCAACTACATCCTTTACAGATCATAACTTATACACACATAGAAATAGTAGTCAGTATAAGGAGCAGAAACAAAAGACAGATTTAATTGGAAACAGTAATGAATTCTAAAATAATGAATCAAAGAATAATCTATAGAAACAGTAACTATGAAGATAATAATAATGATAAGAAAATATACTGAAACTTCTGAGATGAAGATAAAAGTATTCTTCTGAGGGAAAATTATATCTTTGAGATATACATTTAAAAATAAGGAGATTTTTAATGAAATTAATAAATAATTAAACTAGAAAATCAACCAGTAAATAGAGAAAAAAAAGTCCCAAAGCTGACATTTTGACAATTACAGGAAATATAGTGGAAAGAAGAGAGATTGTTGAACTAAAAAATAAAACTACGATCAGGTTCTATTTAAATGTTAACAAATTGATTTTTAAAAAAAACTATAGTTAACTTGATAACAAAGAAAAGAACAAAACAAAAAAATGAACAATATGAGTCACAACAAATCCAGAAAAAATAAAAGGACTTATCAAACCTGACTATGAACAGTTTTATGTCAATAAAACTGTGAATTTGAAAAAAAAATAGAGCATTCTCTGCTTAATGCATGCAAATACCCAAATTAACAATGTTTAAAATACATCTTAAATAATCTAGTTTCAAAAAAGGAAATTGAACTAGATCTGAGGAACTACAAAAAAGAGGCAGTGAAAAACCCTGATCCAGTTGGATTTACAGGAGAATTCTATCTTACTTTTAAAGAGCTATTAATATCAACACAAATTTACTTTTAAACATCTTAAAGGAAACACATTATTAATCTAAACCATCAGATAATAAAGGTAAGAAAGAGAATTATAGAGGAATAATATTGATAAATATTGTTTCATTTTTAAAAAATTAAAATTCTGAGAAAAAAGCACAAAAATGTATAATCACCCCCACCAAAAAAAAAAATGTATGTGTTTAAGTCAATTTACAACCTCAAGGTTGTGAGGATGGCTCAATACTAGGAAAACAAGTTGCAAAATAATATTAAAATAAAACAAAAGCATCCAAAACTACATCTTATACCAATAGATATAGAAAAACCTTTGACAGTATGAATTTCTTTTAGAACTAGAAAATATACGGAATAATTTATTAATGTTATAAAAAGAATCTTTCTACAAACAAAAACTGGTATTTTATACCATACTGAAACACGAGAAACTTTCCCAACTTATTTGAGAGTAAAGAAAGGATGCCTTTTTTCCCTACTGTTATTTGACATAATTTTAGAAATGCCATCAGTAGGAAAAAAAACCAAAAAAAAAATAAATAAAGTGGAGCCATAGAGACAAAGAAGATATAAAATTACAACTATTTCTGACGATTTTGTGCTTTACCATGTCTATCCTATGTTAATCATCAAAGATTCCCAGGGAACCACATTTTCGTGTTATTCCTAAGCAATTGCCACACTATTCCTTCTCCATCCTTCTACTTCTTATCCCTTTCCCACTAAAATTTGAATTCTGCACAAAACCTTAGACTGTAAAAGGTGATCTTTGACTTATTTCTGGTCTACAAGCAGGCTTCCATGTACTTTTCCAGGCCATTTATAAAAAATATTACCCTTCTGCCTTTCAGTTCCCCTTAGAGAGCTGGAAGAGCTATGTGTTATCTTTCCCCATTAGAATGTAAACTCTTTGAGGGCAGGAACTCTTGGTGGCTTACATTTATATCCCCATTGCTTAGAATGGGGTCTGACACATACGTAGTGCTTAATAAGTTCTCTACCGTTCATTCATTCCTAAATATATAGCAATAACAATATCAGAAGACAGTAATAGAAAATTTTCATTTAAAATAAAAACAAAATGTATTTAATACCTAGAAGTCAGCCTACCAATGGAAACTTAATAGCTTTATTAACACAATTACAAAACTCTCCTCGGGGAAATAAAGAACAAATTAAATAACTGAAGGATATTCAGTAATCATGGCTGGGCCATACCAATGTAATAAAAATGATAATGTTACCAAAATTAATTTACAGATTTACAGATCTAGATAAGGTAAAAAAAAAAATCATCTGAAGGAAAAAAAATCCAGACTCTTAATTGATTTAGTTTTTTTTTTTAAGATACAAAATGAAGATGTGCGGCATTTTAAGACTACAAACAATATGATAAAAAGTAATAATTGAAATAATTTGACACTGGTTAAAAAATTGAAAAGTAATTCAGTGGAGAAGTTTAGACAAGCTAGTATCAGTGATGACTGAACTAAAAAATCCAATGTTTTATTAACATGAAAACCTAAATTACCCAGGAAATAACTTTCTACCTAGGAAAACTAAAAGAAAAACTGGAAAGGAGTCTAGGAGATATTACATTTAGACTAACAGCTTATGTCATATGGTACAATAAATCTGACATGGTAATGTTACTTGAATATTAAATATCATACCATAAAATCATCACAAAATAGCATCAGCTATAGCTGCCAGATAACTTCTTAACCAAACAAAATTGAGAGATTAATACAAAAGATAAAATGAATAATTTTAATATTTTGTCTTTAAAAGCTTTTGCATAAATAAAATGGATGCTATTATGATATGAAGGAAAATAGTAAACTTTAAAAGACTGTGTCAAATATTTCCAAAAATTAGATGACATGGGGTGGAGCAAGAGCTTGAGTGAGAGCGAGAGTCACACAGAGAGACACAGACCTAGAGAAACACAGAGATGGACAGACAGAGAGACAGACTGAGGCAGAGGTCCTAGCTGTTTACAGAGCAGGGAACAAGTTCTAAAACTTAGGTGTGGGCATGAGTCCAAGAGTGTATATGTAAAGAGGGATGGTTTTGTTCTAATATTTGACCCTGCACATAAGCTTTCCAGTTGAATAACCAGACCAGGAAGCCAATACTAAAGTTGAGTCAAGCAGTTAGGCTCTCTAAACCTCATCTTCACTGTAGGCTAATGATGATTGAGTACAACAGCAGTCTACTAAAAGTCAACCACACACAATCAAGTACACCCAAACCTGTGTCAGAAACTTGCAGATCTTATAATAGGAGAGAAGTGAACAACTATCTCACAAGATCACATAACCTTGGAAGCATCCAAAACTTGCATTCTACCCAGAATGAGCTGTGAAAACAGCAAAAGGACATGAAAAAATAGCTCAGGCCAGACACCATCTAAAAGTGAGCAGAAACCAATACTATTGTAAAGCCCAAACTCATAGAGGATGAAAGAATGAGCAAACAAACAAAAAGTATCTAACCATAAAAAAAAAAAAAAACTTTTCACATAATATAGCATAAAAGGAAGAGTTTATTTGATAGAAGGGGCAGTAAGCAGAATAGCCATCAGTTGATCTTATTCTCATCTGAACTGATTCAAAGAGGAGAGAATATAGATACACAGCTGGGTACAAAAATGTATTTCTTTCAAAAGCAAAATAAACTCTTATTGGAGGGAGAGAAGGAGGAGAAGTGACAGGGTGAAAAGGAGAAGGATAATTATGAGAAAATAAGATAGAGAGAAATATATAGTAGTGATTAGTACTGAGACTGCAAATTATATTAATTCACACATAAAACTGAAAAAAATAGAATGGATGAGAAAACAGAATCAAACAATATTTTTGTTAATAAGAAACAGACATGAAACATAAATATATACAGATTGTTTTAAAAAGGGGAGAGGGGGCTTGAGAAGAATATCTTATGCTTCAGCTGCAGTAAAAAAGGAAGAAATGGCAAACATAATTTCAGACCAAATAAAAACAAAAGTAGACCTAATTAAAAGAGATAAAGAGGAAAATTACATTTGGCTAAAGGGCCCCATAGACAATGAATTTATGTCAGTTTTGAACATATGTGTACCAAATAGCATAAATTTCATATCCTTCAAGGAAAAGTCAAATAAGGTAGGGGATGAGATGGTAAAATTATACTAGTAGGGGAATTTAAATCATCCCTTTCAGACCTTCATAAATATAGTAATAAATTAAACAAGAAAGAAGTCAGGGAGATGAACATAATTTTAGAAAAGTTATATATTGTAGATCTCTGGAGAATATTGAATAAGAATAGAAAGGAGTACACTTTTTTCTCAACTGTGTATGATACCTTCACAAAAATGAATATATATTAAGAGGAGAAAATCTCTCAGACAAATACAAAAAAAATCAGAAACATCAAATTCATCTTTTCCTGATCAGGATGCAATAAAGTTACATTAAATAAAGGATCATTGATGCATAGATTTGAGAATAACCGTAAACAGATTAACCTAATAAAAAAAATGAGGGAGTTCTAAAACAAATCATAGAAACAATCAGCAATTTCAAAAAAGATGATAACAATGAGACATATCAAAATTTGTGGGATGCTACCAAAGCTGTACTTAGGGGAAATTTTATATTTCTAAATGCAACATTAATAAAAAAAGAAAAGAGCTTATCAAAAATTGAATTTTCAACTAAAAATCTAGAAAAACAACAAATAAAAATCCCCAAATAAATACCGAAATAGGCACCCTGAAAATCAAAGGAGAGATTAACATAACTGAAAGTAACAAAATATGTTAAGTGAATAAATAAGACTAAGGGATTTAAGAAAAACAATGGAATAGATAGAGTATTTTCTAATTTGGTCTTAAAAAAAAGAAAAAGTCTAATTACCAACATTAAAAATTAAGAAGGTGGATTTACAACCAGTAAAGAAGGGATAAAAGCAATAATTAAGAGCTATCTTACCCAAGTGTATGCCAAAAAATGAACAATCTATATGAAATAAATGAAAACTTACAACAATTTAAATTTCCCGGATTATCAGACAGAAAATAGAATACTTTAATAATCCTATCTTTAAAAAAGACATTGAATAGGCCATAACTGACCTCCTTGAGAAAAAAAAAATAAGGCCCAGGAGAAGCAGGCCAAGTGGATTTACCTGGGAGAACAATTCATTGCAGTACTACTCTGTAACAACAATGCAATATTCACAATGCCCACAGTGACTATAAATATGCTCGTGTAGTTGTGAATCACAAAATGTAACAAGCTCTCCACATGGAGGACAGATCCAAAGCATTTATTCAGATACCAGAAAGCCGAGTCCCCAAACCAGAAAGTAAAAGTCATTACAGTAGCCACAGAGCTGGTACACATAGTTAATGCAGTGAACACCCATATTCCCCAGCCTTCAAAACAAATCAGGCTCCCTCAGGCAAAGATTCTCCTCTCATCACTCATGGTAGCTGCTCAACCTCTACACTGCCTGGTCCCAACAGTTCTTGTTACTTGCAGTTCTCAGCAGAAGTCCTCAGCAGAAGTTCTGCCACCACCAATTCTGTTCTCAAAATCTCTTCCCTTTCTGGTCCTGGCTTCTTACTATCTCCTCCCTGACCCATCCCTTCCTGCTATGTCAGATGTTCATACCACTGTGGGATTCACAAGTTCTGGTTCTTAACACTTGACACAATTATGAACTTGAAATTAAGTGCTAAGTACGTGTTACCTTTCCAATACAAGGGGCATGGAAGATCTTCAAATCCCATTGCCATTACCATTGCATACTCAAACTATTTGAAAAATAGGCTTAAAATTTTCTACTAAATTTCTCCTATTTCACCAATATAGCCTTGATTTCTAAAGAGCATGTAAAAACAGAGAAAGCAAACCACAGACCAATTTCTATAATAAATATTAATGCAAAATTTTTAAAATAAAATATTTGGAAGATTACAGCTGTATATCAAAAATATCATACAATATGACCAGGCTGGATTTATCCCAAGAATGCAGATTGGGTTTAATACCAGGTAAACCATCAGCATAATTGTTGGTATAAATAACAAAAACAACAAAAAATGACACATAGTTTCAGTAGATTCAGAAGAAAAACTTTGGACAAAATATAACCAACTCGTGTTTAAAACATTAAACAGCTTATTTTTTATCAGAGCTTTCTTTTAAAAATCAGTTGTAGAGATATGAGTATTTATCTAAAATTAGTTATAATAAGGATAAGTTAGAATCAGATCAGGAATGAAGCAAGGATATGCATTATTACCCTTATTGTTGAATATTATACTAGAAATACTATATATAGCAATCCCCCCCCCCCAAAAAAAATAGAAGGAATAAGCATAGGTAAGTGTAATGCCATGCACAAGCAGCTTCCCAGAAGAATGCTACTGGAAACAGCTTTGAAGGTTTTGATTACACAGTATAATGAACACTGCATTTATTCCATTACAAATCAAGGCAAACATTCACAATAAATCATAATATAATGTTAAGAAGATGACATTTCATCATGGAAAATCGCAATATAGTGTTCACAACAGCTTAACATTAGAATGGCCACATAGTTTTCACCAAAGTGACCACAGTATTTAGAACAAAGAACAAAAAAATAATAATCTGGTTTCCCTAAGGGGAAAACCCTCCTTAAATAATCATTCAATCATTTCACAATACAAGTCAGTCTTCCACTCATGGGGCAATCTTAAGTTAACTTAATCAGTCACTTATGCAGATTCACAATTACTAAGTATCATTAATCACTAAATATAATCATTAGAAAATTACACAAACCCTCTACCCCTTGATGTCTAGTAAACCTCAGTTTCATCACACATTCAATATCCAAGGAGAGGCCTTTTCTTCATCTTGACTTGGGGAGGTCTCTCAGATTCCCTGGATCCCCTTCCATGGTCCCTGCTCCTACATAAATCAACTAAACAGTTATCTGGATTCAGAGGCAGACAGCTCCCAGGTTCTTGTCCAGTCTTCTGGGCTGTTCTTGTCATACACTGAAGTTCACAGGGTCCAGCACATCTCAAAATCTTCACCACTTTTGTTGCTGGGAGCTCAAGGATCAACCAAACCACAAACAAACAAAACCTTATCCTGGTCATGTTTCTTCAGTCCTCCAGCAGTTTGGCTGGCCCTAGGACACAGAACAAATCTCAGCCTTCTACACGGCTGCAGGAACACTGGCCTTCCAGGGGGCAGCAGCCACTTTGGCCTTCCAGGAGGCAGCGGCAACTTCAGCCTTCACCAGATTCTGGTCTCATAGAAGACTCCAACTCGGTTCTCAGTCTAGTAGCAGCCCAGCTACTGGAACAATTCTGCTTCCTTCACCAGGAGTAAAAATTCTTGATTCTGTCTGTCTCTCCTCTGGAGCTCTTCTTAAATACACACACATACATTGGCTTCCTATCTCAGCCAACCCCTTCCTGTTATGTCAACAACAGGAGACAGAGTTCACACCTTCTGTTTCTTTCACAGAAGTACTTAGCCCAAGGGCTAAGTACCAGCTAAATTAACAGTAAAAAACAAAACTGCCACTTTTTGCACATGATAAGATGGTTATCTAGAGAACCATTAATTAACTAAAAACCAAGTAAAACTTCAGCAAAGTTACCGTATACAAAATAAATTCAGAAAATATCAGCATTTCCTATGTTACCAACAAAATTCTATTTAAAATAACTTTAGATAGTATAAAATACTTGGGAGTCTATCTGCTAAGATGCACACAAAAACTTTACAAAACACTCTTTATACAATTAAAGATTAAATCTAAAATCTAAATATTTGAAAAAACAGTAATTGCTCATGGGTAGGTTAAGAAAATATAACAAAAATGACAAGACTACCTAAATTAATTTACTTATTCAGTGCTATACCGATCAAACTACAAAATAATTACTTCCTAGAGTTAGTATAAAACATAACAAAATTCATCTGGATAAACCAAAGGTCAAGAATATCAAAGGAATCAAAGTGGGGGATGGAAAAGTGGGGGTGGTAGCAGTATCAAATATCAAACTACACTAGAAAGCTGTAATTATCAGAAAGACTTGGTCTTAAGTAAGAAACAGAGAGATTGATCATTGAGACTGATTTGGTATACAAATGAGCATAGTACATTTATGTTTGATAATCCCAAAGATCCCACCTCTTAGGGCAAGACTTCATTATTTGACAAAACTACTGGGAAAAACTGGAAAGTAATCTTCCAGAAACTATGTAGCAACATTTCATATTATTTACCAAGATAAGTTCAAAATGCATGCGTGATTTAGACATAAAGGATAATATCATAAGCAAAATGTAGAACATGGAAAAATAACCTGTCAAACGTGGATAATGAAAGTTCATGATGAGAGAGAAAAAGAGAGGGAGAGAGGGAGAGAGAGAGAAAGAGAGAGAGAGAGAGAGAGAGAGAGAGAGAGAGAGGAGTACATAGGAGATAAAATCAATAATTTTGATTGCATAAAATTTAAATTTAAAAGTTTTTGTACAAACAATGAAGCAGCTCAAGTTAGAAAAATATCAGGAAACTGGAGAGTCTTTGCAGCAAGTTACTGTGATAAAAGTATTATTTCTAAAATATATAGGGAACTGAGTCAAATAAAAAAACAAGGAGCCATTCCCTAATCAATAAATGATCAGAGGATATGAACAGGCAGTTTTGAGAGGGGAAAAAAGTCAAAGAAAATCAACAGCCATATTAAAAAAAAAAACCTCCATCAGTAATAATTACAGAAATACAAATTGAAACAACTGTGAGGTACCAGTCCACATTTTTCAGATTGCTTAAGCTGGTATAAAAAAGAAAACGGCAAATAATGCAGAAGACATGGGGAAATAGGCACAGTAATGCACTGTTGGCCGAGCTGTGCATTTGTCCAACCATTCTAGAAGGCAATTTGGAATAATGCCTAAAGGATTACTAAACTCTGCATTCACATTTACCCAGAAATAACATTAACAAGGCTACACCCTATGGAAATCAAAGAAAGAGGAGAATGTACAAAAATATTTATAGGAACTCTCTTTGTTGTGACAAAGAATTGGAAACGTAGGAAATACCTATCAATTGGAAAATGTTAGAATGAGTTGTGATATATGAAAATGATAGAATACCTTTGTGCTTTAAGAAACAACAAGCAGGATGGTTTCAGAAAAAAAAACTGAGGAAATGTGTATGAATTTATACAAAGTGAAATGAGCAGAACCAGGACAACATCTATACAGTAACATCAATAATGTGAACGTAATCAACTTTGAAAGATTTGGTAAAACTGATCAACATTATGGCCAACTCTAGTTACAAAAGATTCATGATTGAACATGCTATACATCTAGAGATAGAGGACTATGGATTCAGATGAATCATGTTTGTTTGTTTTTTTCTCTTTGCTTCTGCTTCTTGCTTTTGGGGTGGAGAAGAGAAGTAGAGAAAATAGTTGATGAAGAAGTTTGCTTTGCTTTACTATACATATTTGTCATAGATTTAAAAAAAAAATTCTTGCCTTTCCATTGGGTGGGGGAGGAGGTAGAGAGAGAGAGAGAAAATTTGAAAGTAAAAAAAAAATGAAAAGTTTTTGTGCTTTAAATAATTGCTAATGGAAAAAAAAATCTTTGCAATAAGTTTCCCTGATAAAGGTCTAATCTCCAAAATATATAGAGAATTAATTGAAATTTATAAGACTCAAAACAATTCCTCAAAGGAGAGTCAGGGCATAAGCAAGCAGTTTTTAAAGGAAGAAATTCAAGCTACAATCATACAAAATGTTCTGAATTATTAATAATTAGAGAAATGCAAATCAAAACAATTTGAAGTTCCATTCCATTCCCATTAGACTGGCAAAAATGACAAAAGAGGAAAAAGGCAAACACCGGAGTGGTTCTAGGAAAACCTATGCACTAATTAACTGCTGGAAGAGCTGTGAATTGGTCCAATCATTCTAGAAAGCAATCTTTGACTCCTTATGTGATTAAAAAGTTTATACCTCCAAAGAGATAAAAAAGGCAAAAGAATACATACACACACACATACATACATACATACATACATACATACATACATACATAATATTAATAGTAACTCTTTTCACGTTCACCAAAAATTAGGAACTAAAAGAGGGTGGGGGAATGTCTAAACAATGTGATATACAGATGTAATGGAATATCACTGTGCTATACAAATTATGAAATAGATCATTTCATAGGAAACTGACAAGACCTTTTTGAATTGATAGAATGAAGTAAATGAAAGTAGGAGAACAATTTACTCACACTCACCATGTTATATAGAAAAAAACAACTTTGAATGTCTTGAGAAATCTAATCAACAGGAGAAACCACACATCCAAAAGCAAGGAGAAACATGTCATTTACCTCCTGATAGAGAGGTGATGAACTTAAAATTCCAAAAGAGATATACATTTTCAGACATAGCTAATATTGGAATTTCTTTTGTTGAATTCTATAGATATGTATTAAAGGATGTTTTTTATTTGCTCAATGAGCGATAATAGGCAGCTCTGATTAGAAAAAGTATATCTTGTTTAAAAAATTTAAACAAATTTTTAAATGGAATAAACAGTCAATAAAGCAATGTTAACATTAATTTTTTAAAAGCTAAAAGTAATAATTTGATTACATCAAATTTAAATGCTTTTGCTAAAGTGGAAAGAAGGAAACCAATATTTATTAAGCAACTAGTATATGTGAGGGCACAGATTAGAGTGGTAGCCGTGTGAATGGAGAGAAATGATCAATATGAGAGATTCAGGGGAGTTAGAAATAATAAGAGTTTGTTGCTGGAAATGGAAAATGAAGTAACTGAATAGCCAAAGATGACTATGCTTGAAAACCTTGGCAACTAGAAAGATAATGGTTTTAAAAACCCAAATAAGGAATTTAGGGTTAGAGGATTGCTTTGGGAAACAGATAGTAAGTTGTTTTTATCCTTTTGAGTTTGAGAGGCAAATGGATTATCAAATTGGAAATACTCAAATGGTAGTTGAAATATAGGAACCTAAAACATAGAAGTGGGACCAGAAGTAGCTCTGTAAATATCAGTCATCTACACAAAAATAGTAGGTAAGCCAGTAGAGGTTGATTAGACAACTGAGGAAAAGAATTAATAAAGAAAAGAGAAAGGGGCCAGGATGGTGATTTTGGGATATCAGCTAGGGGTGGAACAAGGATGATGATCCAGCAAAAGAAAAAGACGCTTAGATATTTCATTCTACAACTTCATCCTGCACTGCAAGAAATAACAAAATTTATGTAACCAAATAAAATTGAGCTTTTGCATCTTGTTTATGGATAATAAATTGTAGATAGCTTCATGTTGAACATTCCTAGGGTTCTATCGAAGTCACCCTTGAATGTCTGCATCATGAATTCACTAGTGAGGTTAAATGAAACTTCCATAGACAAAATTTAAAAATGCATTTTATTACACAATTTTAAGCTTAATGAACCCTTGTAAGCAAAAATTATACACACAATTCTCTCTCCAGATTGTATGCAAACAGAATTTACCATTTAATAGGAAAAATTTCACCCCCTTCATGCATTATAATGATAATGGTAATGATGATGAATGAATGAAAAAAGTATTTATTAGGCAGTCATTATGGTCTAAGCACTGGGTACACAAGTTTTTTTTTAAAAAAGCCCCTGAGCTCAAGAAGCTCACGTTTTAATTGAAGGAGATCACATATATAATGGGAAAGACTTGCAAGGCAGATGGAAAGGATCAGGGAGTCTTAAGTTATAGCCACATAGCAAATTATGGAGCCTGGTGGTCCGGAGGATGCAATAGCAAGCAAGATGGTAAGGCCTGTTGGTCCTTAGGGTGCAGTGTCAGGGCTGATTACAAAACTGCATAGTGGTTTAGGGAACTCAATAGGAGGGTAGATGACCAAACTCTAGCGTATCATTCTGCCCACCAGAAAATGCATCGAGCTCCATACATCATTGTTCAAGCAGAAGGCAATGCATATCCTCATCATGGATGATATAATTGTAAGGATACTGATAATGAGAGCTCCCTTTTAAGTAACGATTTAAGACTTTCAAATCACTACTCTGAATAACACTGTGAGAGAGGTAGTGAAGGCATTATCATCTCCAACTTACAATTAAGGAAACAGAAGCTCTAAAGAGATTCTGACTTGCCTCTAATTCTATATCAAGTAGCAATCAGAGAAAGGGTTTGAACCTATGTCCTTGATGTTTTGGAGAGAGTACCACATTTGGAATCAGGAGGACCTAGATTTGAATCTCATTTCAAACACCTACTAACTGTGACCTTGAGGAAGTCACTTAACTTCTCTGGGCCTCCGTTTCCCCATATGTAACATTAACACATTATACTTGATGAGCTCTAAGGTCCCTTCCAGCTCTAAAATACACAATCTAGTCTGCTTTCATTATTTGAATCCTATATGAACTCACTTAAAATAAATTTAGAAATCATTTCAGAAATTTCTAGAAAGAGGTTTCAGTGGAATAATAAAATATCTCCTGATAGTGGTATGTATTTAAAACTATCTTTAAAAATAGATCAATATAGATATGAGTTAATGAAGATCACTGCCTAATTGGATGATACTGAATTCAATTGTCATTAAGTCTTGACCAGTTAAAATATCATGTGTCCAGACATTATGCGCACACACACACACACACACACACACACACACACACACACACTGAATTTGTATGAAATTGCTAAAATGGGCAGCTTATTATTTTTATAGACCTCTACCTTTTCTAACTCAAGGTTTTTATTCTCGTGTATTTAAAGGACATTTCAGAAACAATAAAACAATGTTTTTACTAGTTCCTTATATCCTCTCATGAAGATCTTGCTTCCTAGTGCATACAGTTACTTTCATTTTTCTTAAAAAGCTACATATTTCCAGGGAAAATAAATTTGGACCTGGATGCATATATCTCAGTGGTTAGGAAATTAAGAGTAACACAGAGTGAGTAACATAGAAAATGACTACTACAGAACAAGTCCTTTATATAATAATCCTAAAAAAACTCACCAGAGGAAATAAAAATAAGCTTTGAATATTCTTTGTGGAAATTAAACTTTCCCATCTTGGAAAATCTATGAGGATTTGTAATTTAGATATGTTAAGTTTAAGTCCTAGTGGAAAATATTGTCAGAGTAAGATTGGCTGGCAATGGACACTCCTCTAATGGAAGCCATCGATGGTATAAGACCTGTATAATAGAGCATTGAGCAAAGCTAAACACACAGCCTTCAGATGCTAGTGTTGCAGTAAGGACTGACTTCTCACAAACATACCTCCAGTGATGGTGGGGGATATGAATTATGCATGAAACACATTTCTCAGCTTTTTACAGTTTTCACTGGAGCCTGCATTTCAACACTGATTGCAAACGGCCCATGAATCCATCTAAAGCTAGACCTGCCGAACAAAAGCTACTGTTGCCCGGGACAACCCTAGCTTTTAAAGCATGTAAGAAAGAAATTGTGTTTCCTGCAAATTTTACAAGAGAATTTCTCTGACATTTCCCACAACTCAAATGCTTCATCTATTTTGTTCACCCTCCCCCTTACATATTTCTCAAAGATGTTTACAATACCATTATTTAAATTCAGGGTAATATATGATTAGATTACATGTGCATTGAGACATCTCATCATATCATTTGTGTTATTTTTTGTGGGTTTTAGCTCTTGCTGATGCAAGGAGTGCTGTTTTAAGAAATAGTCTGATATCTATGAAACTGGTGATAGAACATCAGAATGAGATACATAAATTGAATAGTTTCCAAAAGAAAGTACATTTAATGCAGTAAAATACTGGAAAAACTATCAAAGCAGGTGAGAGGATCTTCTTCCTTGGAAATTGAGATCAAAAGAGCTGATTTTGTTCTCTTTGAAATTTAGGAATTTAGAGATCACATAGTCTAATGGATCCCATGCAACCAGAAGAAGACATCCATGGATAGATTTCAGGTGATCTTTTAACTTGGATGGGGGAAAAACATCTTATTAAGCACCTTTATTTCCACTAACCTCTGACTAAATTTAGCATTCCCTTCAATTGTTAAATTTTTTTTTTCCTGAGAAAGGAAGACTGACTGAGTTACACAACACAAAATCCAGTCTAATCTTCTTCATTATATAAATGAAGAAACTGAGGCTGAGAAAAGTTAAACGATCTATCTGAAGTTACATAATAAGTGAGTAGGATCTTGGGATCATAGATTTAAAGGGGGAAAGGAACTTATGAATTATGTAACCCAACTCGCTTATTTTACCATTGAGGAAACTCTGGGTCTAAAAAAAAGTAAAGTAGGAAAAAAAAAAAGAAGAAGAAGAAGAAACCTCACACAGGGGTGCCCAGGGCCACCCAGCGAGGAAACATATGAAGTAGTTTTCAAGCCAAAGTCTTCTTGACACTGAGTCTGGAGTTTTGTCTCCCATGCCATAATGCCTCTCAGTGACAAAAATGAGATTCATATCTTGGCCATTGCCAAACCTAGAATTGTTTCAGCATTATACTCCTCTGCTTCTTTCTAGGACAGCTTAGTGATCTACTAAGCAGCACTCAAAACTGAATGTAGGCTTTGGTTCCAAATTTCAAGATCTTCCTCCTACAACCTACTTCAGAGACCAGTGCTTTCCTGTTCAATGAGATAGCAAGGCTTTTTGTTTTATGTCATGTGTGTGCACACATGTATGTGTGTGTCTCTGTGTGTCTGTGTAATGTTTGGTGCCCACTTTGCCCAGTTCTTTTTTACTATCTTGTTAACAAAAATACTTAGATAGTCCTTCTCAGAGTCATTCTGCTGCTGAAATCCATCCTTTCCTATCCAAAAGGATAGGATTTTTGTTTGTTTCCTTTTATTTCTCTGTGTGTGTGTGTGTGTGTGTGTGTGTGTGTGTGTGTGTGTGTTTATGAGGGAGGGAGGGAGGGAGAGAGAGAGAAAGAGAGAGAGAGAGAGAGAGAGAAACACAGATGGTGCTTCCAGTACTTTTTGACTCTCTTCTTAAAAAAAATAGTTAAAGATTTTGAGGAGGGATAATCTTTCTTGTAGCTATTCTCATGATTCTTATTCTGTAATCTTAGTTTTGTAGACATATATTCTGCAAGCATGGAAATCATTATAGCTATCGATTTGGAAGTTTGGAGAAGACTAACTTTATAAGAGGTCCCAATAAACCCTACTGTAGTTATCAAAGATAAGCTAATAACTTCATTCCACAGTATGGATTTTATTTGGTACAACATTATTACTTCCAGCAGTAATTACTTATTTTTATGTGTTTTAGCAACCTATTAACAAAAAGCTAATTGAAGAACAAGAGATATGTATCAAGTTATTCCCTAACTCTTCTCCCTCTTTTTTTTTAAAGTAATTGTTTCTCCTCTTAAGAGAACATTATCTTTCTCACAGATGGTCACAGTGAAGTATTGTGGGAAATTAACTACAGTTGGCTATTTTCCTGAGTTTTCTACTTAGCAACTAGGGCCTGTAACCTCAGAAGTATTATTTAACTTTTCTCTAGATGCCCTCTTAATCAAGTAGTAGACTTCACAGCTGAATTCTTTTTAAGGTTCCCCAAATACTATTTTATTTTATTTTTATTTTTGCTTTAGATATTGGAAATATCACAGGATAATAGACTATACAGACTATGTATTATGAGCCAAAAGTTCAGTACAGAATAAAGTCCAAGTGATCCTTTTAAATTATCTTGTTCAATATTTATCCTTAATTTTCCCACTTTGCATTATTTTTAGTTTTTCAGTCTACCTCCAGAATAGTGCATAGATAGCTGGCCTGGGAGTCAGAAACACCTGAATCAGAAAGTCCTACCTCTGAAACATACTGGCTGTATCACCTTAAGGAAGTGACAAAACCTCTCTGGAGACTATCCAGTTCTCTAAGGCTGAAGGTTAAAGAGTAAGTGCCAATCTGCATTGCTAGAGAGACTTTGCTTACTGGGAGTTCTCCATGTCAGTGAAATCATAGACTTTCCCCCCACCCCAAAAAAAGGCACCTCAATTTTTTGGAAGAAAAAAATAAATGAATCAATATTGCTATACAATGTGTCTTTTTAAAATTTTATTTTGGTTCATGGCTTCGCTGTTGTTATTGTTTTCCACTTTTTATTCCTTCTCACGGTCATCTAAATTGTCTATCTGTGGACCTTTTAAGTTATAATCTGTGATCTCCTTGAACAAAGGAATTTAAAAACACTTCCAATAAAGTTGAAATTTAAAGTCCATCAACATGCTATTCTTCCTGATTGTTTCTGCCTTATTGATCCTTGATTTCTGCTGTCATGCTCTGAGTGGAGGACAGTTGGAAAAACATACACAAAATTCCAGATGCACTCATAATTTGTAATGTAATTGATGTGCAGCTTGTTGGCTGGTGATGATTTGCCCGTGAAGATGATAGAAAGTTGATGAAAAACCTTGTCCCTTTGATAGTACATCTCTTTGTTGTCATGTGGACCCAGGGAGAAAAGTTGAGATATCTGTAACTTAGATTCAGGTCTGAGTTTTAACATATAGAAAATATGTTGAGTCTTTATTAATCAAATTCATAGAATATTATTAGTTGAACAGCATTCCAACATCTATACCTTATAAAATAAACATTTTTAGGGAAAAATCTAAATGAGGAAGTATTTATTGATTTACAAAAATAAAAAGTAAGTGGCACAGATAGGAGATAAAGTTCTTCCTACTTCCCATATTCTGAATCAATGCCCAACATAGTCACTGGGGAAAAGGGGAAGTTACCTGTGTTCTAGTCTTCTGGGGCCTTTTACACTACCACACTGGGTATAATTTGCCTTGTTATCAAGAAACAACAGTGTCTAAGAGAGAAAGAAAGATGCATCTCACTTTCCCAGTAAATTATTAATGCAGCAGGATAAATCAACACGAATTCTAGCCCATACCTTTCAGCCCTACTCTAACATTTATAAATTGCTCTCAGTCAGGACAATAAGCCTGGTACAATGCAATCCTCGAATCTTTAAAACTACATTTCTCAAGATATTGAAAGGTTGGGATTTTTTTTCTGTCTCCTTTTTTTCCAGGAGATATACATTGACCATCTCTCAGATGACATTTGCTTTACTTCCTTTCTTAGAATATTTGTTATATTAAGCATTTACATTTTAAATGCCTACTTTAATTTGAATAAAAATAGACAATATATAGCGCTTTCCAAATATTATCCTATTTGATTTTTACAACAATTCAGTATAGTAGATGCTAGGAGCATAGGGTTATAGGGTAATGGCTGGGAAGAATTTTAGAAACCATTTCATCCATACAGAAGAGCAAATTCAGGCAGAGAGGTTAAGTGATGCAGCCAAGGTCAAACTATTTGTACCTAAGGCAAGATCTGAATTCAGGTCTTTCAGAATCTAAGCAGTGTTTTATCCAGTATGAAAGCTGCCTCTTTGCCTTTGTTAAAGATTCCGTATTTATCCATTTTTTTTTCCTTCAGAATTTGGGGAAACTCCTCTGATACTTTAGTATTACTCATTTGTCTTAATTTTTAAAAGCAAGCTATTTTACTCCAGGTCTTTTCAAATAATTCTGCAGACTTAGATAAATTTTTCCCATCTCTATTCTGTTGTAAGGAATCTAAATCTTTATTCAGAAAATGATTGAGCTGTAAGCCTACGATGGGATTCAAAGATAATGAGCTAAGAGATTTGACCCAACCCCCTCATTTTAGAAAGACGGAAATGGAAACTTCAGGAAATTAAATGTGCTGAAGATCAAATAACTTATACCTATCTGGGTTTGAACCAGAATACTCTGCTTGATGCATCTACTACTCTTTCCGCTACAGCAAGTTGATATGCTGCCCCATTCTTTGAGGGGAAAAAACACACTGGTCTTCCCCAGTGCTCATCACCATTTTCTGTCTGACCATGGTTTTATAAACCTAATCACACTGTTTCCTCTAAATCCAGTGGCATAGGAGCCTTCTTTTATCCCTTCCTGTCTTTGCCACTCATGAACTGAATTGGTCACCTTGGGAACTTAAGTTTTGTTTTTCATTTTTTAGCCTGAATTTTGTCATCCAATAAAGTAACTTATGATGTAATGAAGTAATAAAGGTAGAAGCACTTGACACCAAAAAAAGTACTACAGAAAAGCAATGAATCATTGTTAGCAATTTCATCTGCTAACATCCATTATTTTTCCCAAACAGTCAACCTTATTGGCCTTTCCAGCTGAAGTCATTAGTGTTAGTAAAATCCTTATGCAAAGTAATACATACCTCTACGAATTTCTTTCTTCCTCTAGATTGGTAAATTAAAATCATGTGATCTCTTCATTATACCTAATACATTTTGTCCTTGCTCTTAATGTTTTATTATTCATGCTTCCTCTTTATCATTATCAGAATCCGTAAGAATGAAATTGTATATTCAGGAAATCTTACTAAAGACTTTCTCCAGCTGTAAGAATTTAAGGTATTAGCATTATTATTTCCTTTCTTTTCTCTCAAAATTCTTTCACATATGTTAACTCACCTCTCCTCACATATCACTTTGAAAATAATCTAAAATAAAGCTCCACCTGTTTGAGACAAATTTTCTTGCTCCTCTCTGAACATGCTTTAATCAGCATGCTTAAGAGGTGGTAGAAATCATGTAAAATATTATAATACTATGTAGTGACAGGTGAAAACATGCTAGAATTGGTTAGGCAAGGACCACCACTTCTATGTCTCACAACACAGGTCATTAATTTCTCTGCCTTGTGAACTTACAGTTCAATGGTTTTATGACCTCATCTTGGGATCTAAGAATCCAGAACCATGGCATTTCATAGAATGTCTCCCTTTGTGCATACAAGTAATCCAGCATCCATATGCTCATAGCCTGCCTTTACCTATTTTTCTGTCTCCTTTTTCATTCCAAAGCACAAAAACCAGCTTTCAGTTTAAACATTTCTAAATGTCCTCATTTACATTTCAGAACTAGAATATTCTCCTGCCTCCACACATTCAGGGATCTTCACCAGTCTGACAGTTCTTAATTTGATCTTGTTTTGCAGGTCATGAATTCAATTTCTAAATGCTTTACCGTTTTTGGTTTTCTCAAATAGAATAATGTTATATCCATCAATTGTTATCACCTTATCTGCAGGGTTTTTTTCCTCCCATTTTCCCTGATGTAACCCGAACCAAGGTCAACCTCTGCAAAATCTACTTCTTGCTAATTAAGTCTGACATCATTTGATAATATCAATAGTATTAAAAAAAGGAGGCTACAAATACATCTCCTAGGGAATTCACCTGGTATTTTTGTAGGTACTAGAAGTTATCTTTGGAATAATAAGTAAAGCTAACAAATTCTTTTAATATGGAGGTAAAGGAAAATGATTCATGGGGTAGTTAGCTTGTGCATTTACCCAACATGCTGGCCCTTACCACTAAAGGGATGTCTGATCACCCTTTTAAAGAGCCTCTGGTGTAAAAGTTGTATTAATTATGTGTCTCTTTAGGGTAGAATATGCTGAGTATGTGTTCTCTAGAAAGATCACATGATCTCAACTCTGAAAGCTGAATGTTAACATGGACTGAAGAGTAATTTAAAAGCAGATAGATGCATCTTGCGTAATACTGAAAGATTTCACTTCACTTTTTAAAATCAATTAGTATAGATAGACATCTAGGGGTTAATAGTATTATCAATGGACAACTAGGTGGCACAGTGTATAGAGCGCTGGGCCTGATGTCAGGAAGACTCATCTTCCTGAGTTCAAATCCAGCCTCAGACACTTACCAGCTGTGTAATCCTGGGCAAGTCACAACCCCATTGGCCTCAGTTTCATCATCTGCAAAACGATCTGAAGAAGGAAATGGTAAATCACTCCAGTATGTTGTTATGGGAATCTGAAGATCTTCCCTGCCCCTAGGCCCTTTGACAGGCTTAAGTGGCTCTGAGAACCTTTCCTGATCTAAAAGTACACTCTGCCCCCTAATAGGCTGAATGTGGTCACATGGAGCCTGTGGCGGGAGGCTTGTTCTTCAGGAATGCCTGCACCTTGCAGCTTTGTGATTGGGCAGTGGGTCAAGAGGGCTGTGACATTCTCTGATCCAGGAGAAGGGTATCTATACTCTGATGTGAGGTTTTTGCTTTGGGGCTTACTTTGGAAAGAGTTGTGTGATTTGGCCAGACAAGACTCTGGGAAGCCGTTGAGCCCCCCGGCTTTGAAAAACCCAGATGTTTGTGCTTCCCTCTCTGGTAACTGACTAGGTAACTGATGTAATGGTCAGATGGTTGGAAGCCCGTCTGCTGATCTGTTTGTTTGTCTGCTTGTAACTTGTGTTTGCATTCTCTGAAGTTCAGGGTGCTGACTTTTTCCCCTGAACTTAGTAAATGATATATGTTTGATTGATTAAAGTAAGATTGCTAACCCCCTTTGAGTTGCTTTCCTTTAGAAAAGCAGATCTCAGAACCTGTGCTAGCCGCCATCCTGGGGATGGATCTTTGCCAAAAAAACCCAAAATAAGGTCATAAGAGTCACTTATGACTGAAGCAAGTGAACATATTGATAGACAATTATATAATGAGTAAATATTATTTGGTAAGAGCCATTAAGGAAGGGAGGAAAAGAAAGGAAGCAAGCTTTCATTAAACACCTACTATATGGAAGCACTATGCCCTCAACTTTGAAAATATTATCTTTTTCAATGCCTATAAGAACCCTTGGAGGTAGGTAGTTTTATTATTATTATCGTTATTATTATTATTATCATCATCATCATCATCTCCTTTGTACAGCAGGGGAAACTGAGACAAACAAGTTTAGTGACTTGCCGAGTACCAGAGTCCAGATTTGAACTGAGGTCTTTCTGTCTCCAGGTCTGGTGCTCTAACTACTAGGAGTCACTTCCCTTTGTTTTACTGATAAACAAATGGAGGCTTAGGGAAGTGATAATATGGTCAAGGTCACAAACATAGAAAATGTCAGAAGAAAGATTTGAAGCTAAGGCATTAGCTCCAGAGTCAGCACTCTTATCCTACTGCCTTCTGTCTGTTATGTCACTGATTTTCAAAGAGAAAAAAAATGTAAATTAGAACAAGTTATCCCTGACTATATAAAACATCCCCACATACATAATTAGCATTGAGATATCAAGGCTTATGTGTAGTTTTAACAGTAAAGGGCTATGTTTGCTATGGAGAACAAATAAATAAGTGCAAGAGATAGTAAATATACCCTAATATGCCTCTGTCTGATTGTCTACTACAACCTTTCAACTAAAACATGATTTTCCATTCAAAATGATAACTAAGACAAAAATACTGATCTACATGCTTTTGTTGTTATATTAAAATAAAGGAATAACACTAGATGATATATAGTGCTTTCAAGTTGGCAAAATGTTTTACATACATTATCTTGTTTGATCCTCCTGAGTCATGTGAGCCAAGGTATTATTATGCCCATTTTACAGATGGGTAAAATGAGGTTTAGGTTAGGTGATTTGCTCTTGGTTACCGTAGCTAGCAATAGCCAGAGGTAGGAATCTGACCCTTTTCTTTTGTCCCCCAGGCTCTTTGTTTCTACTATTTTATATGGTCTTCCTATAATGAGAGGGTAAATGTATTTAAACAATAAGCCTATCCTTTCCTCTTTCAGACTCACACCTATGTATTAGTCATGCTGGATCCAATACAGGAATAATTCAGTCATTCAATACAAAGTTAAAAAATCTGCCTTTTTTAGGGTTTTGAATCACAGTTCTCATTGATTCGCTGTAGCTCTTCAGTCAGTTAGGCTTCGTTAACAACTCCATTCTCCTTAACCCAGCAAAAGACACAGATTAATTGGCATGAGAAAGATCCTAGGATTCCAGATCTAGAACTGGAACAGAACTGAGAGGCCACCTGGTCCACCTCCTCATTTTGTAGAAGAGGAAGTGGACGCTCAGGAAAACTCCGTGATATGCCTTCCTGGACCCTGAAGAGTGACCTGATCACACTGGGGATGCAAGGTTTTTATCACGCTGGATTCAAGGGGATGAGGTCATCCTTGGAGAACAGAAAAGGAAAAACAAAAAACTAACAGATTCATTGAAAGAGAGCAAAGGACAACTGGGTACTTATGTGGTATATAGGCCATATTGCAATGAAAAGTCTTTCCCTGGTGTGAAAAGTAGTCCTCTTACTAGATCAGCTGGTGACCCTTCAGGGACTCCCTGAGAGGCCATTTCACAAAAGGACAACCCAAGGACAAAAGCTCAGAAGTGGCTTCTTTCCTCTTCTTCAAATCATTCTGCAAGCAACTAATCTATAAATCATATTCACACATTTCCCATGAGTTTAAGCTATAAAATATGTCCTTTCTGTTTCCTTTCAGTGCATGACTTTGTGATAGGAAGGAAAAGGAGGGAGGAATCACATCTAGGACTAAGCACTAGAAGGGCCAGATCTGTGTTTTCATTGGTATACTGCTGCCTCCATCATTCTTGGCTTCCAAAACATTTCTTAGAAGCCAACCCCAGGATCTGAGGAGGGAACAGGATTATAATATTGAAAAAATTAGGAACATAAAAAAATATAAAACAACATAAAACAAAAACATTTTGAAAAGAGAGGGAAGATTCTCCAAGATAAATGCTCTATAAATTAAGATAGCTTGACAAACCCCAGTGACTTTTAGGGACATTAATTTGAAAAGGGTCTTTTCAAAAGAATTTTTCTATAAAGAAGTAGTAAATGGGAATTTGAGTCTTTTTTTTTTTAGACTAGTAGAAAGAGCCCTGGATTTGGATTCAGAGGATGCAGCCTCTGGCTCTGTCCCTCACCACCTATATGATTTCAAGAAAAGTTATTTCACTTTTGGATTTGTTTCTTCATTTAATGGTTGATTAATGAGTGTGAACCCATATTATTGTGTCAATGAAACTTCTCACCTACAGTACCTCCAAAGCCCATGCTCTCAAGGATTTTTTTATTTGAAGGGGGAAGGCAAGGCAAATGGGGTTAAGTGAGTTGCCCAAGGTCACATAGCTACTAAGTGTGTCAAGTGTCTGAGGTCAGATTTGAACTCATATCCTTCCTGACTCTAGGGTCATTGCTCTATTTACTGTACCACCTACCTGCCTCTGGAGGATTTAACTTAACACAGTCAGCTTTGGTGTCTTGTTGTCCATATTGTCCTGATTGATGGAAGCATGGGTAAAGACTGACATGATCCACTACCGATGGCACTGAATATGCTTCCTTTTCTACTGCATACATTTTATTGTCATCTTCATGTTATCTTCCCTGGTACTTTTCTTTCTGATCCCCTTTCAACTCTGGAAAAGATAATCAAATTAGCTCTGCCAGGGCTGCTGAAAAGTGTGTCAATCAACTTTGCTGGGGCAGTTGTGACTTAGTGATTTTCCAAAATCAAAATATCCCTCCCAGTCTACTCATCCATTGTGCATGTTGCCTCCCCCTTACTTCATGAATATGTAAGTATGTACCATATACATGCAGGTGGGAATGGGTTTGGCGGAGAGTTGGACTTTTCTACAATTAGACTATAACTGTGAGCTCAGTTAGAAAAAAATCACTACTTCAGTAGCCTGACCCTCCAAAGAAGGATCAGGCTTTTTTCTTACTCCATAGCTCATTATATTCCCCATCCAAGCATAGAACTCAAGGGAAATTCTCTCAAATAAACCATAAATATGTCTCATGCTGTGAGCCAGCTAGTTTGGTTCACTGGATGAGCATTGGGCTTGGAGTGAGGAAGACTTGGTTCAAATCTGGCCTCAGGCACTTACGAGCTATGCTACCCTGGGCAAGTCACTTCTATTTGTCTTAATTCACTGGAGTAGAAAGTGGCAAACCACTCCAGTGTCCTTTCCAAAAACAAACCAAAAAAACAACAAGCACAACAACAACAACAAACAACCCCTAATAAACAAGCAAACAGAAAAAAAAACAAACCATGATCATAATTAGCATGCTGTGGTACATGGGGACATAATAGTTGGACACGAATGAACAACAGCAACAAATGTATCTTGTCTAGGGTCTCTCCCAAAAGAGATAATTAATGGGATTCCTTCAATAAAAGCTACTCAGTATATAAAATAAGAGGTACCAGGTATCTTTATATCCGCCACAAAAGAAATGCTTGAAACATAAATGACTCAAAGTGTATACTGACAGATGTTTCAGATGGGAAACAGTACTACATTGCTCTTTTTATGTTCTCCTAGGAGTTAGGAAAGGTGCTCGATATATCTGAGAGGTTTACCTTCGCTTCTGTCTGCATTGTCTATGAAGCAACTCAAGGCCTAGGTTTTCAGGTCGCTAAGACGTAGCTCACCTTCCTGGTGGTAGTGATCTCCCCTGAGAACTGTCCAGCAACAAAAAGCCACTTCCTTCTAAGCAACTAGACCCTGATTCGAGAACTCGACCTCTCAAGCACATGAGGGAAAGGTGCTAAAGCTAAAAATTTTCTTCTCTCAGGACCACTGTTCAGTGACCTCAGTCTCCACTATGCTCTCAACAGCAAGTCAAGGAATCCTTATAATCTGCAATAGGCTTATATAGTGGTGAAAGGTCAATCCATGATATTAAAAAAAAGTCAGACACAAGTAAGTAAATTTCTAGTTAGTTGAGAGTTATACAGAACTGTGGAGTGCCATATTACACATGGAATGCTAAACTAGGAAACAAGCAATAGCTATCACTAGCCTTAAACATTGGGACAAAGGAAAGAAAGAGGAACAATAGTGGAAAGAGTGAGTAAGCAAATTTTTAGGAATTTTAATGTGAGGACACTTAAAATGTCCAGAGAACTTGTACAATTTTTTGTCTATTTCTACATTTTCAATCTACCAAAAATACAGTTTTCATCTAAAGGGAAACATTGATTCAACCTTTGACTTACTCTGCTATCTAAGTGACCAAAGGAAGCTTCAGATTTGCATTTTCCCCCTCTGCAGTCTCAGGACTTTAACAAATGCTTTTCATTTATCTGACTATTTTTTATAACCTTCTCCACTTTCTTATATTTCTAATCAAACTTTACCTTTGTAATACTTGCCATTTATAATGTGTTTCTAAAACTTCCCTTCCTCGTTTTTTTTCTTTTTTATTTTCTTTTATTATTTTTTTAAAATTAAATTGATTTGTTTATTTACTTTTAGTTTACAAGATTCAGTTCCAGAGTCCCTCAAATTTTCTTCCCTCCCTCTCTCTACCCTTGCACCCATGGCGGCATGAAGTCAAGTATAGAATCTGCAAATACTTTCATGTTGGACATTAGTCTG
>CM053581.1:297612425-297634116 GCA_028627135.1 Pseudochirops cupreus | reverse complement strand
GACTTTTAGAGTTGTCTTATACCTGTGCATTGCTGAGAAGAGTCCAGTTTATCAAGGTTGGTCATCACACATACGATGTGTCTGTGATTGTGTACACATTTCTCCTGGTTCTGCTCTTCTCACTTAGCATCAGTTTATATAAGCCTCTCCAGGTAAATATGAAGTCCATCTCATCCCCATTTCTTATAGCACAATAGTATTCCATTACATTCATATACCACAACTTGTTTAGCCATTCTCCTATTGATGGACTTCCCCTTAATTTCCAGTTTTTTGCCACCCCAAAGAGAGCTGCAGTAAATATTTTTGTACATATGGGTCTTCCTCCTGCTTCTGTGATCTCTTTGGGACACAAGCCCAGAAGTGGTGTTACTGGGTCAAAGGGTATGCAATTATTTATATCCCTCTGGGCATAGTTCCAGATTGCTCTCCAGAATGGTTGTATCAGTTCACAGCTCCACCAACAATGCATTAGTGTTCCAATTTTTCCACATCCTCTCCAGCATTTATCATTTTCCTGTTTTGTCATCTTAGCCAATCTGGCTGGTGAGATGAGGTACCTCAAAGTGGTTTAGATTTGCATTTCTCGAATCAAGAGTGATTTAGAGCATTTTTTCACATGCTTATAGGTATCTTGAATTTCTACCTCTGAGAATTGCCTGTTCATATCCTTTGACCATTTATCAATTGGGGAATGACTTGTATTCTTATAAATTTTACATAATTCCCTGTATATTTTAGAAATGAGACCTTTATCAGAGATATTGGTTGCAAAAATTCTTTCTCAGTTTCCCACTTCCCTCTTAATCTTGGTTACATTGGCTTTGTTTGTACAGAAACTTTTCAATTTAATGTAATCAAGATTATCCATTTTACATTTTATAATGCTCTCTAACTCTTCTTTAGTCATAAGGTCTTCCCTACTCCATAAATCTGACAGGTAGACTATTCCTTGCTTCCCCAGATTATTTACAGTATCAGCCTTTATGCCTAGATCACATACCCATTTGGACTTGATTTTGCTGTACGGTGTTAGATGATGGTCTATGCCCAGATTCTGCCATACTATATTCCAGTTTTCCCAGCAGTTTTTGTCAAATAGTGAGTTCTTATCCCCAAAACTGGGGTCTTTGGGCTTATCAAACAGTATATTATTATAATCATTGACTACTGAGTCATTTGTACCCTATCTATTCCATTGATCCACTACTCTATTCTTCAGCCAGTACCAAGTAGTTTTGATGACTGCTGCTTTATAATAGATATTAAAATCTGGTACGGCTAGGCCACCTTCCCTGCCATTTCTTTTAATTAATTGCCTTGATATTCTGGACCTTTTGTTCTTCCAAATGAATTTTGTCACTATTTTTTCTAACTCAGTTAAGTAATTTTTGGGTAGATTGATTGGTATGGCACTTAATATGTAATTTAATCTAGGTAAAATTGTCATTTTTATTACATTAGCTCGACCCAGCCATGAGCAATTGATGTTTTTCCAATTGGTTAGATCTGATTTTATTTGTGTTAAAAAGTGTTTTGTAGTTGTGTTCATAGAGTTTACTGGGTTTGTTTTGGAAGGTAGATTCCCAAATATTTTATAATGTCTACAGTAACTTTAAATGGGGTTTCTTTTTCTATCTCTTGCTGTTGGACTTCATTGGAAATATATAGGAATGCTGAGGATTTATGTGGGTTCATTTTATATCCTGCAACTTTGCTAAATTTATGTATTGTCTCAAGAATTTTTTTACTTGATTCTCTAGGGTTCTCCAAGTATATTATCATATCATGTGCAAAAAGGGATTGCTTAGTCTCTTCTTTGCCTAATTTGATTCCTTTGATTACTTTTTCTTCCCTAACTGCTACTGCTACCATTTCTAGTACCAGATTGAATAAGAGGGGTGATAGTGGACATCCTTGTTTCACCCCTGATCTTATTGGAAATGCCTCTAGATTATCCCCATTACATATAATACACGCTGATGGTATTAAATAGATGCTACTTATTATTCTAAGGAAAACTCCATTTATTCCTATACTTTCTAGTGTTTTTAATAGGAATGGATGTTGTATTTTGTCAAAAGCTTTTTCTGCATCTATTGAGATAATCATATGGTTTTTGCTAGTTTTGTTGTTGATGTGATCGATTATACTGATAGTTTTCCTTATATTGAACCACCCTTGCACTCCTGGAATAAATCCTACCTGATCAAAGTGTATTATTCTCGTGATGATTTGCTGTAGTCTTTTTGCTAATATTTTATTTGGAATTTTTGCATCTATATTCATAAGAGAAATTGGTCTGTAGTTTTCTTTCTTTGTTTTGTCTATTCCTGATTTAGGTATCAGTACCATCTTTGTTTCATAAAACGAATTTGGTAGGACTCCTTCTTCTCCAGTTTTCCTGAATAGTTTGTAAAGTATTTGGAGTCAATTGTTCTTTAAATGTTTGGTAGAATTCACTAGTAAAGCCATCTGGCCCTGGAGATTTTTTCCTAGGGAGTTCATTGATGGCTTGTTCAATTTCTTTTTCTGAGATGGGGTTATTTAAGTAGTTTACTTCCTCTTCAGTTAGTCTAGGCAACTTGTATTTTTGTAAATATTCATCCATTTGACCAAGATTGTCAAATTTATGTGCATACAATTGGGCAAAATAATTCCTAATAATTGTTTTAATTTCCTCTTCATTGGAGATAGATTCACCCTTTTCTTTTTTGATATTCGTAAATTGGTTTTCTTCTTTCTTTTTTTTTTATCATATTGGCTAAAGGTCTATCAATTTTTTTGGCTTTTTCATAATACCAACTCTTAGTTTTATTTATTAATTCAATAGTTTTCTTGAATTCAATGTTATTAATCTCTCCTTTGGTTCTCATTATTTCTAATTTAGTATTTAATTGGGGAAGTTCAGTTTGTTCTTTTTCTAGCTTTTGCAATTGCATGCCCAGTTCATTCATCTCCATTTTCTCTAATTTATTCCTGTCTGCATTCAGGGATATAAAACTTCCCCTAAGAACTGCCTTTGCTGCATCCCACAAGTTTTGGTATGATGTCTCATTATTGTCATTCTCTTGAATGAAGTTGCTGATTGTTTCTATAATTTCTTGTTTGACCCACTCATTCTTTAGGATTAAGTTATTTAGTTTCCATCTAGTTTTTCGTCTATCCTTCCATGTCCCTTTATTACATATAATTTTTATTGCATCATGATCTGAGAAGGATGCATTTAATATTTCTGCCTTTCTGCACTGAATTGTGAGGTTTTTATGCCCTCGCACATGGTCAATTTTTATGTATGTGCCATGTACTGCTGAGAAGAAGGTATATTCCTTTTTATCCCCATTCAATTTTCTCCAGAGGTCTACCATATCTATCTTCTCTAAGATTCTATTTACCTCCTTAACTTCTTTCTTGTTTATTTTGAGGTTAGATTTATTGATCTCAGAGAGGGAGAGATTAAAGTCCCCCACTGGTATAGTTTTGCTATCTATTTCTTCCTCTATCATCCTTAATTTCTCCTTTAGGAATGTAGATGCTGTACCACTTGGTGCATAAATGTTTAGTAATGATATTGCCTCATTTTCGATGGTGTCTTTTAGCAGGATATAGTTTCCTCCCTTATCTCTTTTAATTAGATCTATTTTTGCTTTTGCTTTATCTGTGATAAGGATTGCTACCCCTGCTTTTTTTACTTTAGCTGGAGCATGACATATTTTACTCCAGCCCTTTTCCTTTACCCTGTGTGTATCTTTCTGTTTCAGATGTGTTTCTTGTAAAAAGCATATCATAGGATTATGGTATTTAATCCATTCTGCTATCTGCCTCCATTTTATGGGAGAGTTCATCCCATTCACAATTATGATTACTATCTGTGTCTTTCTCTCCATCCTATTTCCTCCCCTATTTATGCTTTTGTTTTTCCCCTTCTCCCTTCCCCTCTTAAGAGTTTTCCCTTTGAACACCACCTCCCTCAGTATTCCCTTTGTATCTGTCCCCCTCCCTTTTCCTAGCCTTCTCCCTTACTACTTCTTTCCTCCCTTCTAACCACCCCCCCTTTCTTGGCCCTTCCCCACTCCTACTGCCTGTAGGATATAATTGATTGTTATACTCAGTACTGTACATTATTTCTTCCTCAGACCGAGACTGACAAGAATAGATCTCATGCAGTGCTACTCTCCCTCCCCTCTTTCCCTCTATTATAAGTTTTATGTCTCTTCTTGATAGAGTCTTATCTTTCACTGGTTGTGTTATTCCCTTCTTGCACCAAAACCAGTGAGGGAAAAGCTCATATAGTTCGCAACTTCCTCCCTTCTTTCCCTCTTCTATATTGTTTTTATGTCTCTTTGTGTAGCATAATTTACCCTTTTCTGCTTCATTCTTTCCTCTTCTTCCATTACAGTCCCTTAATAAGGATTTTTATCATCATTTTCATAGTTTATACCCACACCCTCTGTTTGTCTATATCTCTTTTAGATGTTGCCATAGGTATAGAGTTCACAATATTAAGAGGTATCAGCTTCCCATATAGAGATGTAAATAGTTTGCTTTTGTTAAATAGCAAGTTATGTGTGCGTGTTTTTTTTTCCCTTATTTGCCTTTCTATGTCTCTCCTGGGTCTTGTAGTTGGAGGTTGAATTTTCCATTGAGCTCTGGCTTTTTCATCAGGAAGGTCTGGAATTCTGTCATGTCACTGAATGACCTTCTCCTTGCCTGGTAGATTATGCTCAGTCTTGCTGGATAGGTGATCCTTGGTTGTAGCCCGAGGTCTTTTGCCTTGCGAAAAATCATATCCCAGTTCCTTCCATCTTTCAATGTTGATGCTGCCAGATCCTGTGCAATCCTCATTGTGGTTCCAAAATATCTGAATTGTTTCTTTCTGGCCGCTTGTAGTGTTTTCTCCTTTACCTGATAGTTCTGGAGTTTGGCCACAATGTTTCACAGACTTTTCAATTTGGGATCACTTTCAGGAGGTGTCCAGTGGATTCTCTCGATTTCTATTTTACCCTGTGCTTCTAGGATCTCAGGGCAGTTTTCTTTAATGTGCTCTTGGAAAATATTATCCAGGCTCATTTTTTCATCGTGATTTTCTGGTAGACCAATGATTCTCAGATTGTCTCTCCTGGATCTGTTTCCCAGGTCAGTTATTTTTCCACTGAGATATTTTACCTCTTTTTCTAATTTTTCAGTCTTGATGTTTTGTTTGACTGATTCTTGGTTCCTCATAGAATCATTGGCTTCAATTTGATTGATTCTAGTTTTTAGAAAATTATTCTCCTCAGTTAGTTTTTGAAGCTCCTTTTCCATATGCTCAGATTTCCATTTTTAGTTCCCATATTTTACTTTTTAAGGAGCTATTCCCTTCATTGTAATATTTTTCTAATTTTGCAATCTTGTTTTGGTAAGAGGTGTTGATTTTATCTTCTACCTCTCTAAGCTGGATTTCAGAGTTCTTTTTGAGCTCATCTAGGAATGCTTTCTGTGCCTGAGACCAGGTCATAGTCCCTGTTAAGGCTTCAGCTGTGGGTGTGGAGTCAGTACTCTTTCCTTCTGAGTTTGATTCCTTCCTCTCACCTTAATAGGATTCCAGAGTCTTTGTTTTTGTCTTTGTAGCCTGCCTTCTTCCCATTTTGAGGCAGGACCTTAATCCCGCCCTTCCTCCAGGGTTCCTAAGCCTTTACTGCTTAAAATTTTCCTCTGGAGCAATAATTACAATTTTGGTGTTGGGGGGGGATTGGAGCAGCTGGGGTTCAGTCTGTCATCTTTGTCACTGGAGGTTCAGCTAGGGGCTTTTTAAATTTCCAGGCTGTGAATGTGTAGTCCCCGGGGTAGCTGCTGCCACTGTTGTGGGCCCTCCCTCTGTTTCTTACCCAGCTCAGTTCATCCCTGCCCTGTGGTGAAAGGCTTGGAAATGGCTCTTGTGGTTGGTGGGTCAGCAGGCCATGTCCAACAATGGCCTCTCAGCGGGCCTCGGGTCTCCAGGGGCTTCCTGGTGGGTTGTGCCACTGTACTGGGGGTCCGGGGTCTTCCTGGTGGGTCATTGCTTCCCTTCCTAGTTTCTTTTTACATAAAGCAGTGGAGAAAATCCTGCCCCTATCCACAGCCACTCCTATTTTATTTAGCCAAAATCATCAAGGACTCCTTTAAAAGTGGACTTTTATCAGATTTCTTTAAAAGTATATTGACCCCACATTTAATCAGGCTAGTTCATATATTGAAAATTGGTATTAGATCTTATAAGCAATGTAATATCTTTTGCCCTTCCAGCTCATAAATTCTTGGCTAACAGGTTTTGCAAACTATTTCTACTGCAAAGAGTTTAGTTAAAATAGGCATGTTAGTATCTAAAGTTTGCTTTGCATGTAGGGAGACAGCTTGAGAGCAATCGCTGGGATTAGGCAGACAGAGACAGTTGGGGGGTGACTTTCTTCCCCAGCCTCAAAATGAAGTGGCAGCTTGGGATAGTCTCAGAACAGCAATTTTGGCTGGCATCCAACGCTGCTAACACAGAACCAGTTTATCCCAGCAGTAGAATCTATTGAAATATTTCTCCATGGTCATGAAGTTTTGTTTTATTTTTTAAAAATAAAACAAATATGATTATATCCATTAACGATCATACTTAGTTTTTGAACTGACTCCATGAGAAGCACTAGCTGTGAGGGCCTCAGGCAGGTTCACTCTAACAAGACATATGAGTATACCAAGCCCCATGTGATACTCTGAAACAATTCTTCAGTCTCTTTCAACTCTACTATTAAAAGTTTCATTAAACCCATTGTCACCACAAGTGAGTCACACAGTCATCATTGAGTTTCTGTCTACACAACAAAACAAAAGAAGTGAAATTATTTGGTAGGTTCACTCAAATCTCTAGAGCCAATTTGAATAGCTTAGATTACTTCCCCAAAACCCTTTCCCCTGACCTGGGAATGGGTAGAAATAGGGTAAAAAGTTGTTCATCTAAATTACCTGAACAGACAAGACAGTTTTCTCCTGTAATTAATAGATACTTAAGCTTATAGCAATCTGTCTATAAAAACCAATCATGATTTAAAGTTTGGAAACACCAATTCTATTTCTAGGATATATTTTCTCCTTCCCTTCTTCCTTTCTCCATTCATTTTTCCAATTCTCTCTTCTCTCCTTCTCTCTCCCCTGTCATCTCTTCTTCTTTCCTCTTTTCTTGTTCTGAATCTCTCTCTTTCTCTCTCTCTCCCTCCCTTCCTCCCTGTCCTTCCCCTTTTCCCTCTCCCTTTCCCTCTCTCTCTCCCTTTTTGCCCTTCCCTGTATCTGTCTCACTCTGGGTCTCTCTCTCTGTCTCCCCCCCTCCAATTTAATGTAAAATCTAAAACAGAATGGCCATGAGTATTTGAAGAAATGAAACAATTCAGAAGTTTACATTGGGAATCAATTTGCTTGGATTGAATAAAATAATATATAGTATGTAAAGCCCTTTCTTTGTAAACTCAACTTTTAATTAGGAATAGGAGTACTGAAAGAAATCCTAGTTATTATTTCCTAGAACTGAATGCAGGCAACTATTTTAATTGGACCAAAAAGAACCAAAATTTAGAAGACTTATCAGTAAAAAGAAAAAGAAATACAATCAGGCTTATAGAAATCAACTTTTTTTCAACAAGGAGAAAGGCATAATCCCCTTGTCAGAGGAGATGGATGGCATAAATTTGGGATTCTGCAGGGCATTAAATAATTGTTGCCACATTGAACAACTCTCTCCTGTTATTAATACTGAATAAAATCAACATTTTTCTACTTTTTCCTTAGCTAGGCTTATTTACTTCTCTGTTTAAAAAAAATAGGGCATTTTAGATGCTCAGCCTTGCTTCCTTATTTGTTCCTAGAATATTTTTTTCATTTCTTACTCATCCCACCAGCCACACACATTCCATATTAGTCTGGGAAGGGTTGCCATGACTGTTGCAACTTTCTTCATCTTTGACTGTTTTCTTAGAGAAGTAATATATTTCATTCTTCTTAAAAGAGGTTTATTCTAAACAAGCATAACTATATACAGGTTACTTGTCTTAACCAAATTGAAAAAAAAATCTATTGATGTTGATAGATAACGTATCTCTTCATGACTACATGGGCACTATTTCAGGGTAAGCTCAATTGAAAGAAGATTTACTGGTATATTAAAATACACAGTGGAAACAGCACTGACTTTTAAGTCAAAAGACATTGGTAAGGTATCCTGGCTCTGTTACTACATTCCTGTGTGACTACAGAATTGGAGGGGCTGACTTTAAATTCCAACTCTGACACTCACCACCTATGTAATCCTAGGCTACTCCTGGGTTGTTGAAATGTTTGCCCCTCCATAAAATGGGGAAATGCTATAGATCAAATGAATTCCAAGGCCCCTTCCTGTTCTATGCATATAATCCTATGCTTCTTAAACTTTCTAGCCATTTGTTTCTGTCTGTATTCAATAAGGATATTTAACTAAATGACCTCTAAGTTTCCTTCTAGTTCTACATCTCTAATCCTAGAAATATGATCTGATCTGAGCTCCTTTTTCTTAGCTTCCTACTTTAATGGGAAGAATTGAGTGATCAGTTCACCCCTGTCCACTTGGGGAACCCTTGTCTAAATGATGAGTGGCAAAGAGCAATCCATTTAATCTTAAGCTAATATAAGAACTTAAATAGTTACCCCAACTGTCAAATAGAGATAATAATAGCACCTACCTTCCCAGGATTGCTCTGAGGATCAAGTGAAGTAACATTTGTAAAATGTTTCACGTAATGTCCATCACATAGTATTTGGTTAATAAGAATCTGTTTTTTCTTTCCATTCTGTCCAATCCTTCTCTCCTTTCCTTCCTCCTCCTTTCCTTCTTTCCCTCCTTTCTCTCCATCTTTCCCTCCCTTTTATTTCCTTTCTTCCATCCTCCCTCCTTCCTTCCTTTACTCATCTCTCCTTCCTTATTTTCCTTCTTTGCCTCCCTCCCTCCCTCCTTTCTTTCTTTAGTTCCTTTCCTCCTTTCTTCTCTCTCTTCCTCCCTCCTTCCTTAAGTCCTTTCTTCCATTTTTACTCCTTCCTTTTCTCCTTTGCTCCTTTCTCTCCCTCTCCCTTTGCTCCCTCCCTCCTTTCTTTCTTCCTTTCTTGCTTGCTTCCTTTCTTCTTTCCTTCCTTCCTTTCATTTATGTCTCGCATGTCAATGCAGTTATCCCAGGAACTCCTGATATATAGGGAAGCATTCTGCCCTTTAGTTAGATTTTATAAAATACTATTCTATTGCTTATTTTATTTTCTTCTTCATTGTGAACTTCATACTCATCAACAAATATTTCAATATGCAGAGAATGAAGAATTATAAGATACAGTGAACTTCTATGACTTAATGGATTGATATTTCTTGTTTTATTTAGAAAAAATATATATAACTATATGACTAGCATGTTATAGTAGATAGAGAGCTGACCTCAACCTGGAAGAACTGAATTCGAGTCTTGCCCTTGACAGACATTGGCTATGTGACCCTGGCTAAGTCATATAACCCCTCTGTGTTCCAGGAATCTCTCTAAGGCAACAAACCACAGAGAAGTTGCCAATGTGCATTAGTATTGGGAATCATACTAGAATAGCTCCCTACAACAATTAAATCACAAGTCCAGTGGAAAAAAATTAAAATATGTGAATTACATAGCACACACATATAAATTTTTAAAAGGTAGTAAAAAAATTACTCTAACAATTCTGTTACTCCTCTCTTCTGTTCATTCTGTCTCTGTCTCTCTCCTTCTCTGTCTATCTCTCTCTCTGTACATTTCTCTATCTGTTTCCATCTGTCTCTGTTTCTCTCCTTCAAAGGCCATGTCAGTCAGGTCAGTTAGATAACCATCATGTTAATACCTTCCACATTGCCTGAGGGACAATAGTGTGCCCAAATTGGCTTCCAGCAAAATCTTCAACTTGTGTAGTCTTATCCTTATAGGCATACTCCCTGCTCTGATTCCAAATACTCACCAAGCAAATTTTTGATCTTAATTTGGTTTCCCAGGTAGGCTTCCCTCTTGGGAAGAGAATGTGCTGACTGGCCAACATGAATATTGGTCTGCTTGGCAGTTATATTTCTTTCTGTAAATTATTTAATTGACTTTCTGGTACAAATCAATTTGGATGAATTTGGGTGGTGTGAGCCAATTTTTCCTCAAGACTTAATCACCTCTGGATAAGCTGACCATTGACATTCAAGTCCTATAGAAATGAGAGCTTAAATCCTGAAGCCCAGTGGAGTAACAGAAAAATGGAGGACTTTGAGTCCCAATAATTTGCATTTCCATTATGATATATCCCTGTATCATCCTGACAGGTGGCTGCTCTAGAGGGATGACTGGCTCATTTCTGGTTATTTGACTCCTGTTAGGGTTATCTCAGTGAGATGTTAACAGTGTCTTTACCTTAAGTCAGACTTAAATTGAGACAAGCACTCTTTGCTAGTGACCATGCTGAAAAGATTGGTGATGACTGAATGAATTTATGTGATTTTTTTCAGCATCCTAGGATATGGAGAATACTTTTGCAAATACAAAAAGTAAGCGTTATTCCTAGACAACCTCATCACTTGGTCTTTTTGAAAGGAGGAACAGCTCCTACTAAGCTTTAAGAATGGTCTTGGCAGCAGACTGAGTTATTTGTAAGAGGACTAATACCAAACAACCACCAGGGGAGGAATTTTTTTTGGGAACAACAACTAATAATGGTTGCAAAGTATCATCAGATATAAAGGAGTTGGTTCATGGCCAGGAGGTTTAGGAGGCACCGAAAATTTGTTTTTGGTACTTGTATTTGCAAAAGTCTTGTTATTAATCATCTCTCATATCATTTCATATCAATATCATCTCATTCACCTCACTCTGTGAAGAAGTCTGAGTTGGAACACTTCACCTATATTGTATCTATATTTACATATATATATGTACACACATTCATATATGAATATGCATGTGTATGTGTATAGAATTTTTAAAAATTTCCTTAAAACTATGATGGAATATTCTACCTTATTCCTAAAGTTTTACCCATGTTTATACAGTGAAATGTAAAGAAGGTAAGCCTCTAAACTCTAATTTAAAGCAATACTTTCCAAAGACTTTAACATCTTATTATTTTGAGGTGTTAGAGCTAGAATCCACTAGTTCCACCATTATTACTGTCAATTAAACACCATGTAGGATTCTATATTATACTCAAAAAATATCCAATAAAGTAGCTCCTTAAAATTATCCAAGGCAGAATTCTTGTTAACAAAAATTTTCTATTCAAATCAACAAATATTTATCTGCCTACCATATAGACAGAACTTAGGATATAATGATGAAAAAAAATGACAGTGTCTTCCTTCAAATAGCTTATGATCATATAGAGAAGGTAACAGTACTTTATAATATTACTTCAAAATGAGAGAAGTTAGATAAAGGCAACTAGATTGAATAGTGGATAAAGTGCTAGATTTGCTGTCAAAAAAGACCTCAGTTTGAATCCTGCCTCAGACACTTGATAGTCTCATGTTCCTTAGGAAGGCATTTAACTTCTCTGTGCCTCAATTTTCTCATCTGTAAAATGTGGAAGTTGAACTCATTGGCCTCTAAGCTCTCTTCTAGCATTAAATGTAAGATCCTATGAACTATTTTAAATAATTTTTCCAAAGATTAAAGACATTATAGAAACTATGGAGTCAGGACTATGATGATTTACATCTAAATGTATCCTTTTCCTTTAAAAGAAAGAATATATAGTTAGAATACTATAGATGCTTATAATGAAGTGGCAATAAGTGGCAAAGAGAGAAAAAAATACTAGCAAATGAGATGTGGCTGAGGAGCATAAAAAGTATGCTGAGAGGCAGTGTGCCATAAAGAAAGATGAGTGGTCTTATACTCAGGATACCTATGTTCTTGTCCTGGACCTACTATCCCATGATGTTGTGAACAAAAAAAACCAAACAAACAAACTTTCTACAGTTTTGTGATCCTATAATGTTTTGATATTCAAACCAGAAAAATTCTCTATAAAGAAGAGGAGAAAGCCTGCTGTTGCTAATCAAAGGAAAAAGTCATTTTCTTGGATGCAATTTTGATCATGTTGTGACAGGAAACAAAATTTTCTTCCCCAATGATGTTGAAAAAATATAATGAAATATTCTTCACATATTCAATTGTCTTAAAATCTTGGGCAATTGTGTATTTATTCAGAAGATGAATGAATTAATGAATGAATGATGTAGAAACCTTTTGGAAGTACACATAAAAGAAGTCTAGTTAGATTTCATTATTAACTATGCAAGACTGGATCCTAAAAGTCACAGCCAACTACAAAAAGTGATTAAAATGTGAATATGAGGAGAAAGCAATAAGCTTCAGTTCACGCCAACTTTATGGGAAAAAAAAGTATTTCCTCAAAATTAGGATAAATACACTTTGTGCCGGTTTTCCGCGTAGGCAATTAGTTGCTTTATTTGCAAATAAAGCACTTTCTACAAAGCACATTTCCATCTACATAACAAAGCTCAATAAAGTGTTTTATTCCCCGCTGGCCACTATTGCAGCTTTACTTTTTAATCAGCAGATGTTCACTTATTTCTAACTAGGTATAAACATGGCATTGAATGATATCATTGCAGTTCATAGATGTGCGCCTTGCTTATCTGAGGTTTAACACCCTTCTCTTTTCTTTGCTCTGGGAAGTAAACAACATGTAAAGTACAAAAAGTTTGTTTTTTGAGAAGAGCAAATTAATTTACATAATTGACTAGTCAAAGGAAATTTTTACCATTCCTCCATTAGAAATCTGGTCTCCAGTTTCAAGTTCTTTAGGATGGATACTTATAAAGGTCTTCCCATCACTATGTTTATTATCTTCAGAAAATAAAGAGTGTTTAACACCAATTGAACGGGGAAATCTATTAGGATAGATTTTTCTAGGAAAAAAAAATCAAACCTCAAATTTAGAATGAAAAACATCAAAGAAAATCCCATGTCTGCTTTCATTTCTTCTTATATAGGAATACTCCAAGAAAGGCAAATGTTTTCCTTTTTCTTTCATTACCCGAAAGAACTATAAATTTAATGATGGAGATCTCTCCCCCACCTCTTCACAGAACCTATCTCAAAGGAATTGACATTCAATAGAAAATTCTAGTAGCATGATGATACAATAAGCATGATTGACCTTTCTTTCAGGAGACTTATCATCAAAATAGATGGACTGAGATTGGTTCTTCAGATTTTTAGGAACAGCAGTTTGGGGGATCTCATTTTCATATTTAGCTTCTTTTCTTTTTCTTTTGTTTGTTTTTTGGAGGGGGAAGGCAGGGCAATTGGGGTTAAGTGACTTGCCCAAGGTCACATGTTGAGTGTCTGAGGCCTCATTTGAACTCAGGTCCTCCTGACTCCAGGACCAGTGCTCTATTCACTATGCCACCTAGCCACACCCGTGTTTTTCTTTAGAGAATTATTTTAAAATATTTCATCTAGATGAAATGTAACAAAATATTTTGAGGTAGCATTCAGAGGTATTCAATTTCCTTTGATGTGCTTTCCCCATTAGAATGGAAGTTGCTTGAGGACGGGTAATACCTCAATTTGTGCTTGCATTTGTATTCCCAGAATTTAACACAACTTCTGGCACAAATGTTTATTGACTTGCCTTATTGATTTGAAAGAGCTCTCTGTCTGGAGTCAAATAACCTAGGTTCAGGTCTCAACTCTTTTCCTTACTGCCTCTGTGACTTTGGGTAAGCCAATTGCCCTCATGAGCTTTCAAATTCTTCATCTATAAGTGAGAGGTGTGAGGGTTACATAATCACAGAATCTCTAATTTGGGATCTCAAGAAAGGACTTCAGGGCCATCCAGTATAATCTGGTCCTGAACAAAAGTATTTTATACACCTCTCCTACCAAGTGGTCGTCCAATTTTTGCTTGAAGGTGTCCAGTGAGAGAGAACCCAGTACCTTTAAAGGCAGCTAATTCCTTAACTGTTGGGGGGAAAGTTTTTTGTTTGGTTGATTTGATTTGTTGTTGTTTTTTTTCTCATAACAAACCTAAATCTCTCTCTTCAAAATTTCCACATATTGTTTTTATTTCTTCTCTCTGGGGCAACGCAAAACAAGTCTCATTCTACCTTGTGAGGACCCATCAAATAGTTACCTGAAGACTATTACCATATTTCCTTTGGTTTTGCCCTCAAGATTTTCAAAGTGAACATCTTTTCTTTCACAAGGTGCTCAAGTGGTTTGTTCTTAAGTCCCTTCCCTGTCCTTGTAACACTCCTCTGAAAACTCATGATCTTATCAATTTCCTTCCTAAGATGTAGCACTCAGAATTGAACCTGTATTCTAAGTAGCATAGAGCCCAAATGTCCCTAGTTCTGGACACACTGTTTTTCTTTATACAGCCCAAGACTGTTTACCCTTTTAACAATTCTATTACCTTATTTGGGCCTTATAGTGCACCCAAAACCTCCAGCTCTTTTTCATAGAATTTATGCCTATCTCCAGAAGAAGATCATAAAGTCTACTATCTTTAAACCCTGTCATCCAAAACATACCGTAGTACTGTTGCATTGCAGATCTAGTGTGTGTGTGGGGGGGGGGGGGGTGAGGGGGAGGATTCCAAAACTTCTTTCCAAAAATCCTCTAGTCCCCTGAAAAATGTCCTGAAATTTCCCATCAGATTTTCATTCTTTCTGTTGTTTCTTGACAAATAGGGTTCACCTGTGAAGACAGAGATTGTTACCAGCTTATTGTACTAGAATGTAAATAGAAGATCTTAGGTCAGGTCATAGGAGCATTTATTTCAAACTAGAAGAGAGTTTAATGGTCATCTAGTTCATTCCCTGATTGTTTAGATGGAAAACTGAAGGCACAGAAAAAAAAAGTGATTTACATAGAAGTAGTAAGTAGCAAAGAGTATATTTGAACTCACTAAATCTAGTACTCTTCACTATACAAGATTTTGCCATGGGGTTAGAAAAACCTACAAAAAGGACATACAATAGTTAGCAATATAAAGAAATTGCCATAGAGTTGAGAGAGAGTAGAATTTAAATCAGAATGAGACAGTATGGTGTAGTGGAAAGAATGCTGGGTTTGGAGGCAGAGATCTGTATTTTAGATTCTGTATTTTAGACCTGAAATTTGTTATCTATGTAGCCATAGGCAAATGATTTCAGTTTTCTAGGATTCACTTTTACTTAATTACAATTAGAGATTTGCTAGGTCTAAATCCTTCCATCTTTGTTTAGGTCAACAAATATTTATTGAGCACTACATGCCAGTGGTTCTAAATGCTGGTGATATAAAAAAAAAAGGCCAAAAAAATTCCAATCCCCAAGGAGCACACATTCTAAAGGAAGAGGTAATGTGCAAACTATTGTGTACATGCATGATATATAGAGGGAAAAGTAGAGATAATCTCAGAAGGAAGGAATTGAAATTGAAACCTTAGAAAAACTTCTTGCAGAAAGTGGGATTTTAGGTAGTACTTGAAAAATAAAACCCAAGGATACCTAAAGGCAGAAATGGGGATAGAGAGAGTCCCAGAGGGAGCCGCTAATGAATCTATGTACCATGGAGTCCAGAGATACAATGTGTGGTGTGAGAAAGAGCAAGGCCAGTGTCACTGAATAGTAGCATACATGGAAAGAGTAAAATTTTAAAATACTGGAATGTTTCGAAGAGGCCAAGGTATAAAGACTTTTAAAAGCCAAATATAGGATTATATAAATCCTATCTTCAGCAGGAAGCCTTCCCCACCCCCTCTTAAATCCAGTCCCTTCCCTCATTTAATTATTTACTATTCATCTCCATAAGATTATAAGTTCCTTGAGTGAGGGGACTGGTTTTTTGCCTCTTTTTGGATCATTAGTGCTTAGAAAACACTTGGCATATAGTTGATGCTTAATAAATATTGATTGATAATCCTGTACGTAAGAAGGAGCCACTGGAGTTCAATGAATGGGGGGATGGTATGCTTAGACCTGTGACTTAAGAAAATCTCTTTAGTAGATCCTGGAGGACCGACTGAAGTGGGGAGAGGCCTGAGGCAGGGAGATCAAAAAATGCTATTACATAGTCTAGTCTTAAACTGACAGTTTTTCCTAGAGTAGGCCCTGGTGAATGTCCAACGCAATCCAACAAATCGTTATTTATCTATGGTTGTATACAATGGACTAAGTTAGTAGTTACTAAGACAAAAAATGAAACACACAAAAACAGAAATAGTCCCTGGCTTGAAGAGATTGCATTTGACCCATTCAGAGCCATTAAAAAATATAAATACCTCAGCTGATTCTAGGGATGCTCATCCCCTACTCATTCATCATATCTAGGTGACTTTCCCTCTTTGTGAGTAATTCATCCCCAGATTTGCTGTTCTATGCAATTGAGTAACTAAACCATTTCAACAAATGGGACATAATGGCACAGAACCCCAGTCATATACTCTTTGCAATCATGTCATGGTTATAGGGCCAAGGGAAGTTTAAAAACAACCTTTACATCAGATCATATGCTGTCCAGTAAGTCCACAGAAGTAACTGCCCACCGAGATCATGACTCTGGCTACTTTGAATTTAACTCTTTTGTGAACAGGCCAGAGAAATGAAACCAAACCTAAATGCTATGTTCCCATTTTAGCCCAAATTTGAGTTGATTGTGGTCTGACAGCTTTAGTGTTTCACAACTGAAATAATTAGCAGTAACAATATCTAAAAGCAAAATTCTCCCTGAAGGGAACCACCAATGCTATGCGTGTATACCCAGCCAGATCTAAACTAGTTCCATTTCATCCCCTGTTAAAATTCCAGGCTGTGCTATTAAAAAAAAGAAAGAAAGAAAGAAAGAAAGAAAAAAAAGTGTGGTGGGGAGGGGAATAACCCTAATTGTTTTAGTCACTATAATTTGAAATAATTGCCTATAGCTTCACATCATAGTTCTTGGAATATCAACCAGTTAGAAGGACATTCGTAACATTACAGTAAATTAGACAGTCCGCCACTAAAATGAGACCTCCCCCAAAGGAGTATTAATGTCTAGATGGAGATTTGAAAGGGAAATGTTACCTCCAGTACAGCATGTTTCCAAGTCCTTTTCACTGTAGTGAACAAAGGGAAAAATTAAATAGCATTTAGTCATCACAGAGGTCAGAAGCAATATTATAATTCCAGAAGTCTTTATGATACAGCTAAAAAACCTTTATTGTTTTGGCTTGGCACCTGTAACAGTGAGTCAAGGTAGAAGAGTACAATTTGCGAGAGTGAATTATAGCACTGAACATGCATTCAATACAATAGGCTTCCTATTGTATATTTATTTAAGTCACTTAGGGGTTCTAGCACTTTGACCATGAAAAGCAAATATAGTAACTTTTGATGAGGAAAAAGGTTCAAGGAGCTTGTAGCTATTCTGTGTGACTTCTTGCTCCCTGCAGAGAAAGAACATATTTTTGCTATACTATTGTAGATGTATTAGAATGGAATGAAGAAGGAGAGGTATAAACTCCTCTCGGAGGTTTAGGAAGGCTTCCACACTTTCTAATCCTCATACGCATAGCACTGCACTGCCCAGAGAGTCAGTTAAAAAGGAGTCCTGCACTATAAGAGAGTAGAGCCTAAAGCAGATGACAAAAATAGTACAGAGTAGTAGAGAAAGCAAAATGCTGGCACATGGCATGTTCTTAATAGATGCTTATTAAGGAACAAGACTGATTGAATTTAAGTTGGAGAAGTTATCTTCAGGTCCAAGCTCTGTCAGTTTTCTACATATGTGACCTTAGACAAGTCACATCTGGGTTCATTTACAAAGTGAAGGACTGACAAGATGTCAGTCTTATGCCTGTCTCCAGAGAAGTGATCATAAAGTCTACTATCTTTAAACCCTGTCATCCAATAAATAAATACCTTAATACTGTTGCATTGCAGATCTAGTGTGTGTGTGGAGGGGAGGGGGGGGGGTGAGGGTGATTCCAAAACTTCTTTCCAAAAATCCTCTAGTCCCCTGCATAATGTCCTGAAATTTCCCATCAGATTTTCATTCTTTCTGTTGTTTCTTGCCAAATAGGGTTTACCTGTGAAGACAAGGATCGTTACCAGCTTCTTGTACTAGAACGTAAATAGAAGAGCTTAGGTCAGGTCATAGGAGCATTTATTTCAGATTAGAAAGGAGTCTAACGATCTTCTAATCCAATCCCTGATTGTTTAGATAGGAAACTGAAGGCACAGAAAAAAAACAAAACCCTATATCTTATAATCCCATATTACTAAGGAACCAAAATAATGAAAGAAAAAAATAAAACATTTCCTGAAATATTAAAGAACAGATTTATAACAGGAAAGTACCCACACATGAAAAACAAGTATAGAAATTAGCCAAACATATATGACAATTCTACACAAACACACACACACACACACACACACACACATATTCTCAATGACCTAAAGCAGGGCTTCTTAAACTTTTTCCACTTGGGACTCCTTTTCCTGTTTTGGCAATTCATTGGCACTGGGTGGGTGTGACAGCATGTTCACTGCAAAATGCATGTGTCTGTGTTCAGAATCAAGGCTGTAGTGAAGTTGTGCAAGGCAGGTAAGCGCCGCCAGAAACGCCTCAGATTCCTTATGCATTTCATTTTGAATTAATTTTTGACCATCGTGTGTTCAGAAAGCTCTTACTGTTGCCACATATTTTGTGACCCCATATTGAGTCATGACCCACAGTTTAAGAAGAGCAAAGTAATAGATCGTACCTTGTAGGCATTTAATAGAAAGCTTCTTGAATTCAACATGCCATAGGTATGAAATAATGGCATAATCACATCCTGCCTAGCTCCTACCTGCTTCAAAGTAACTTTGGTCTAAATGCAAATCCTTTGTAAGAGTGTGATTACAGCAATAAGAGTAAAGTGTAAAGGTGCTACTCAGGAGTAGAATTCATTTTAGGAACCAGAGGGGAGAGACAGAGAGAGTGTGTCTGTGTGTGTGTCTGTGTGTGTACGTATGTGTTGCAGTGGATAGAGTGTCAGGCCTGGAGTCAGGAAGACCAAAGTTCAAATCCAGCCTGAGATACTTCTTAGATGTGTGACCAAAGCTAGTCACTTGACTTTTGTTTGACTCAGTTTCCTCATCTGTAATGTATGGGTAAAAATAGCACCTACTTTTCAGGGCTGTCTTTAGGCTCAAAAAGTGCTGAACATAATGCCTAACACACAATAAGTACTACAAAAATGTTATTATTATTGCTATTAATTATACATTTTTCTGAAATACTCAGAATTCCATTTCTTTAGGTCTAGATATTGATTTTAATTTTCAAATCATTCTGTACGCATGGACACAGATCACCTTTGCTACTTAGTGTCTGTGGTTCGTAAACCAATGAATATGTTGCGAATGGAACTAGCCATGAGTACCTTTACCTCATTTTTTAATTTCCATATCCAAGAAATCTTCTTCCTCCTTTGCATCTGTCCAGTGGCCTTAAGTGCTCTGATCTTTCCCTCCTCCTGATCAAAAGCTTTCCTCAGGAAATGATCTGATATATCGTTGGCAACAGTATAAATTGGATTCTAGGCCCCTGGAGAGCAGGATCTGGGTTTATATATTTACTCCTTTCAACCCAGTTAGCACAATGACCTACAAAGAACAGGCTTTTGCTAAATGTCTGATGATGAGAAATTTAAAGCACTTTGTCACCTCTCTTAGGGAATTTGAATTTTAAGCTTTATCTCTAATTTTCTAACAAAAAAAATTATTCTTGTAAAAAATCATTTCAGGAATCAATATGAAGGTACACTTTGCCATTCCCTGAAACTATAACACACATATAGCTTTCTATTCTCCTTATATCAAAGGCCATGGCTGCCCTTAGGAAAAACTGACATCCTTTCACTCCTAAAATAGGTTTTAACCTCCTGAGTAGTACTTTTGTTTTTACTCTTATTTTTGTAATCACATTACTACAAAAGATTGACATTTATTGTTTTTATTTTTTCACCTATTAATTGCATTTTAATTTTTCCAATTGCAAGTAAAGATAGTTTTCAGCTTTGGCTTTTGTAGGATTTTGAGTTCCAATTTTTTTTTTCTTCCTCCCTCCCTTGTCTCCCACCTCTCCAAGACCAGAGGAAATCCGATACAGGTTAAACATGTATAATCATATTAAACATATTTCCATATTAGTCATGTTGTGAAAGAAGAATCAGAACAAAAGAAATGAAAATAATATGCTTTCATCTGCATTCAGACTTCATAATTCTTTCTCTGGATGTGGATAGGATTTTCCATCATGACTCTTTTTGAATCGTCTAAGATCATTGTATTTCTGAAAAGAACTAAGTCTATCAAAGTTGATCATCACACACTATTATTGTGTGCAATGTTCTCCTGGTTCTTCTCACTTTACTTAATATCAGTTCAGGTAGGCCTTTTCAGGTTTTTTTTCTGAAATCCTTGGGGGACAGAGCCAAGATGATGGATAGAAGCAACAAGTTTCTGCAGCTCCCACATAGCCACCTCAAATATCCATAAAATATGATTCTAAACAAATTTTAAGCTCCAAAACTCACAAAAATACAGAAAAACACATCTCCCACTGAAGGGAGCTCAGCAGGAAGGGCTCTTCACAGCATGCTGGGAGCTGAAACCAGCCCAGCCTGAAACCATCGCGTGACCCTGAGGCAGCCAGGACAAGCTGCTGCTGGAGCCTTCAGGAGAGTGGATCAGTGGCAGCTGTGGCAGTTTCCAGAATTATCAAGCAATAAGAAATCAGGACAAACTGAAAGGTCAGTGGAATTCAGCTAAATTTGGGGGAGAAAAGCAGCCTGGCCAAACTGCCTCCAGGAAGCCAAGCAATTGTTCAGAGGCTAAGTGCTCTTGTATTGAGCGGCCTGGATCTGGATTGTGGTCTTTGGTGGTGGTCTGGGGTGCATTTTCAGTGAGCCAAAACTGGTGGGGGCTGCAGCAGCCTCCTAATAGCTCCAGCTGCTGTGAAAACCCCAGCAATTTGGGACAGAGCTTTCCCCTCTGGAAGCAGAATTCCACAGAACTAAAAATTCAAGTAATTGACTGGCAACAACATGAGCAGGCAAAGAAGGCCAAGTAAGAGCAACAATTGAACTCTAGATTCCTTCTTGAGGGACAAAAAGGATCAAGCATGGAATGGGAGGAAGACAACACAGTCAGAACTCCCATACCAAAAGCTTCCAAGTAACATGAAGACTGCCTATAAGCCACAGATCAGCTTAAGAAGGATTTTGAAAATCAAATAAGAGAAATGGAGGAAAAATTGGGAAGAGGAATGAGAATGATGAAAGAAAATCATGAAAAGAGAGTCAACAACCTGACTGAAGAAAATAACATCACAAAAAATAGATTAACTCAAATGGCAAAAGAGGCCCAAAAAAGCCAATGAGGAGAAGAATGCCTTAAAAAGTTGAATTTGCCAGATAGAAAAAGAATCTCAAAAGCTTTCTGAAGAGAATAATTCCTTCAGAATTAGAGTGGAGTAAATGGAAGCAAATGACTTTATGAGAAATTAAGATACTATTAAACATATCCAAACAAATGAAAAAATAGAAGGCAATGTGAAACATATCCTTGAAAAAAACCACTGAACTGGAAAATAGATCCAGGAGGGACAATCTAAAAATTATTGGACTACCTGAA
>CM053581.1:297577992-297611925 GCA_028627135.1 Pseudochirops cupreus | reverse complement strand
TTTTCCTTGTTCTGAATATTGTGGCCACTGTAGTGAAAACTGTGTGGCCATTTTCTATGATAAGATGTAATGTTATAAAATGTAATGTTGTGAAAATTATATTGTGATATATTGTGAATGTTTGTCTTGATTTGTAATGGAATAAACAGAGTGTTCGCTATATTTTGTAATCTGAACTCTAAAAGCTGTTCACAGTAGCATTCCTTTGGGAATCTGCTGGTGCATGGCATTACAATGATGAAATTGAAGTTTTCTAGAAACTGAGGGATGGAGGGTTTGTGTAATTTTCTAATGATGGTATTTAGTGATAAATGATACTTAGTAATTGTGAATCTGGATAACTGATTGATTAAGTTAACTTACGATTTCCCCATGAGTGGAACACTGACTTGTATTGTGAAATGATTAAATGATTAAGTAAGGAGGATTTCCCCCTTAAGGAAACCAGGTGATTATTCTTTTGTTCTTTGTTGTAAATACTGTGGCCACTTTGGTGAAAACCATGTGGCCATTCTAATGTTAAGCTGTTGTGAACACTATATTGTGATTTTCTGTGATAAAATATAATTTGTGAATATGATATTGTGATTTGTTGTGAAACTTTGCCTTGATTTGTTATGGAATAAATGGAGTGTTCCCTATACTGTGTAATCAGAACCTTAAAAGCTATTCACAGGAGCATTCTTTTGAGAAGGTGCTCATGCATGGCATTACAGTTACACACCATCAGACCATGGACAGATCCCTGGAGTACTCCCCAAAGACTGACTTACATATCAATATAAGACCACTATGATTATTCTTTGGGTCTTGGTATTTATTCATTTCTAAAGATTACCCTATTGTCTAACAATCAATCAGCCAAAATTTATTAGGTATTTACTCTGCCTAATGTCTTTCTCTGCCTAATATCTCTCTCACATTTCTACAAAGAATATCTTAAGTACTTTGCCACCTTCATTCTTCCTAAATTTTTAATGGAACTCCAATTAAGCTGAAGTTACTATAGCATGACTTATATCTAGTACTCACTATTAGATCAGAAGATCTAATAATTTCATAGACAAATAACTAAGGAAAGAAGTCAAATAATTTGCCTAAGTCCATGCAGGTCATTAGTAGCAGGACTTGGGTTTTGAACTCATGCCTTCTGACTCCCAGAATAAATCTTTTCTGTTATATTATGCTACTTCTCATCATCTGTCCCATGCTGTCTTGAATTATTACTGAACTATTTTACTTATTTTTATCTCATGTGTTCCATACTTGATTCTAAGCACCTGGAAGGTAGGAATGATAACTTTTATTTTTTAATCTCCTTAGCATGATGCTTGACTTGTAGTAGTGATGGCACGCCAGTAGCCCAAAATACAGTGGGTGTGCCAGGAATGGCATTTTCAATTTTTATGTAAATCCCTAGATTCTCAATACATACTTGTTGAATGAATACAGAATTGATATTTGTTAGTCTTCATGCCCATTTAGAAAATGTTGTTCTTTGTCTTCATGTGCAAATAATTGGGATGGTAATAAGAAATCTGTGGTGATTTACTGTTAGGATTCCCAAGGGCTTGCACTGCTGACCTGGCTCTTAGGCCAATGCAAATGCTATTGCATTTTGCTGAAAAAATAATGATGCAAAAATTACAGAGCTAGGGGAATGCTTTCTCCTAGAGGAGAATTATTGAATGTTTAGTTCTCAGAAATGAATGATTTAAGAAGGGAAGATTTCCTGTGCTCTTTCATCTAATCTGCCCAAAATAAAACATTGAAAACCTGAATTAAATCCCTTTTGGAAATCTGAACTGATTTTATGTGGAGTCTTTATAATGGTTCAACATAAATCTTCATGACTGCAGGTTTTTTATACCTGCGTGTTGGCTTAGCTACTAACGAGAAAGAGGTTTAATAAGATTTATCAAGAGGGCCTACATCACTGAAGGATAATACTGTGTGTTGTGATTGTATAGACACTTAAGTGAATAACTATAGCATTTCCACTTAGGCTAGTTAGGATGAAAATCATAAAGGCAATCTATATTTATGCTTGGAGGCATAATTCAATTACTGGTCAGCAGAGTCATGAAGAAATATCAGCCCCCCAGGAAGAACTATCTGAATCAAGCTGGAGGGAAAAAATAGATTCATTGTCAAATGTAAACATTGTGATCTAGGGTGCCAGTCCAGGATTACACACACTTATTTAAAGTATTAAGGGGAAACCAGACTCCTTTGGGAGATTGAATGTGGTTCAATAAAGATGGGAATGAAGGAAAACACTAATAGAACATAAACAATTCCATAATGAAATATATTAAATCATATGCTTTGCCACTGGATCTATTAGGAAACCAATTTAAAATTATAATAAATTTGCATTTGGTGTTTGTCAGAAATTGGCAAATTCTGCCATATGACAAATGGTAAATTCAGACAAAATGTCCTTGGAGTTCTCCATTAGAGAGTAACAGAAAATAATCTTGCATATGTAAATATATACATTCTTTTCTCCTGACAATATACTGAATACATTTTATAGAATTTGGAAGATACTTTTCTTTGTGATATTTTGAACATTTAAACATTAATAAGGGGGATCTCCAAAAATGCTAATGATTTAACTCTGAATGTGCCTCTTTCTCCTGTCCCAATTATCTGATAGCATTTTGCCCTCAGGATGACATATTATGATTGAAGGGTACTGGACAAAGTGAAAAGCAGCATGTGTTACCAAGTGTGACTTAGATTTGGCTGGCATGACAGCCAAAATGTACATGGTATCTCTCCCCAGCAGTGAACAGGAGACAATCTGGTAACCTTTTAATGACTGGCAACTTCAGCATACAGCTAGTTGTGTGTGTGTTAGTAGAGCTGCTTTTATATCTTTTCCTCCATTTTCTTAAAGGTCTCCTGACTCTTTTCTAAAACAACTAGGAATAATCCTGGTCTTCATTCCCTTCATTATGAGGTATAGGACTCTTTACTCCTACAAAACCAACCACATAAAGTTAAACAGTTCTCCCCACATTTACCCAGGTCAGCATTAATATATTATTTGCTCTAAGAAGTGCAATAAACATATCAGGAATTACATACATACACACACATCATATATGTGTGTGTGTATATGTATGTATATATGTGTGTGTGTGTGTATATATATATATGTATATATGTATATATAATTTTTTTTCATGAATGATCCCTGTTTCCCCACAATCTTAGACTCTCTATGGTGATATATATCTCCTTCAGGACGGAGATTCAGGTTTCTACTAAGGTCTTGATAACTTTGATGGAGCCAGACATCTTCCACTAATTTACAATGTAATGCTTACATTATTTTTATCCTATGTAGTTCTCTATATCTTTTCATAAATTCTCCATAGAAAACCCTCAACCTAAGTTGGATGTCTTCCTCTTGATCATTTAATATTTCAGAGATACCAAAGTAACTTTTAGGATCTCCATCTGTTCCCTCATTTTTGCTGCTACTGTTCCACCTCCTCATGCCATTGCAAAAGTCTTTGGTGGTCTTTTAGCAACACTTCTGGTGCCAAAAATTATAATTGGTATTACATTAAAAATTACTTCCATCCATCATTCTTTTTCTATTGTCCTTTGAGTTACTGGCCTTTTTTATTTTTTTGGACATAGTATTCCATGATTTGTCATAATACAATGAATATTGTGATTAATAAGTCTAGCATTTGTATCAACAAGCTGTTGGGATCTTTGACATTTATCATTTGTGTGACACCAGACAAGTCATTTAACCTCTGTTTGTCTCAGTTTCTTCAACTCTAAAGTGGGGAATGATAATAATAGTACACACTTTCTATTGTTGTTATGAGGACAAAATCAAATAATATTTATAAAGCGTTTTGTAAGCTTAAAATGCTGTATAAATGCTAGATATTTTATCATCATCATCATCTCTGAAAGATTTACACAGTTCCAAATGTGATCCAACGTGATCTCTTCCTTGTAATTCTGGATCTACTTCTTTGTCTAACTCAAATTAGAGTTATTCTTCCAATATTATGGTGATCAAAGCAATAAGTTTCCAATCTAGCTTACATCCATTCTGAGCAACACGTATTTTTCCTGAACTTTTGTTCTAAGTCTAATTCTGACACCACAGTAAGACAGACCAGAAATGAGCATCTTTTATACTTACAATCAAAAAACTGAAAATGGGGACATGAATTCTGCTAAAACCAAACCTTTGTCCCATCACCATTCAGATTAGTGATTTATGAGAAAGTTTCAGGCTGTTAAACTTTTGAAGTGAAATGAAACCAAAGAAGTTTGGAGGGATATTCATGTAATGCTATTTCATTGAAACATGGGGGCAGCAACTCCTATTACAAAGAATGCTGAAGTTGAGGGAAAGGAAACAATGGGCTTTGTCTCAGGTATATCCCTAATTGTTTGACTTAGAGAGGTCAAAGTGTATCTATTTGGGGCTTAATATTCTCTTCTATATAATCTGGATGTTAGTTAGATTTGATTTTAGCTTAAATCTTTTCCAACTCTGAAATGAAAGGATTCTATGAAACCTATTTGTCTTTACTGTGGTAGAGATCTTCTTTTCTAATACTGTAGTTCTTGATTTTTTTTACAAGGGGCAAATTATTATTCTTTACCACAGGAGGATCAAGAAACATATGCATATGCATGCAATTTCAAGTCTAAACCCCAAATGAGGAGAAGACTCCTCAAGTTGACACAAGTGTCAATTCTGTACAATTCACTACACACCTATCCAAAAATCTGCTGGGGCACACCCTTTGAGTACTACTACTGAGTGCATTTCTCCATTGATTCCATTCGCTGAATAATTTCTTAAATCTTTACTTTATGGGTCTTCACAGACACAGCCTTAGAGTCTGAAAAGAACTGTTAAGTAATATTTTCTTTTGTTCATTGACACTATGCTATGAGAAACAGCACAATCAGAAATTCTTTAGGGAATATTAGACCCTGGTTGATCGAGATAAATTTGCCAAGTGACAATGTGTGTTTATATTTTTCCAAATAGGCATTTTAGAAGCACACAGTGTATACTTATATATCATAAATATGCTTGACAGTGAATGGAATTCTGCAACTTCCTGAGCAGCAGAGACATAGGATATCAAACTTTTCTTCTATCCCTGGGATTAATCAGAAAGATACATTTGGGGGTGACTTGCTTATTTATTCATTATTTATATTTGTTTAAATGAACTCAGAGCATAAAGGCCCATGGGCATGTATACAAAAATTAATAAACACACACAAACTGAGCTTCTCATAGCAGCCAGATCTCCCCAGTTTTTGAGATTCTCAATTGAATAGATAAAATGAGGAAATAACTACAAAACACTAGGGTGCCCGGAGGGCTTGAAATCCATGCAAAAAAATATTATTAAAAAGCAGAACTAAAATCTGTCTTTGGCTCAGAATTCAAATCGCTCTATGTGTTGGATTACTTCTTCCTTCCCCCACCCCCCAAATCCATACACCAGTCCAAGGAGAAAAATGGAAGAGGGAAGACTCAGAGAAGACAGTTGTCTAACAAGGCAAATTTCTTAGCACAGTTGAGAAGGAAATGCTGTAATGCCTCCCGAGCTTCTCTTTATGTCTCTGGTATCCCTCTTCTTCAGGCAAGAGTAACCAACCTACAGCATTTCCTGTACTTTGAACTGGGCTGAGCTGAAGGACAGAAAGAAAAAAAATAGAGGAAGAAGTAAATAGGATCTTACTGAGCCTAAAATGCAGACTCCCAAATGATGCTGATTGTGTGTGTGTGTGTGTGTGTTTTAATACAAGGCATCAAGGTTAAGTTCAATCTGATAAAGAGAAGATACTAAGAGATCTAGGAAGCCAGGATATGGGGTCTAATCAGGCAGTTTGAGCAATAGAATATCCTTCTCTCATAAGATCATGAAAAGCAAAACTAAAAGAACTGCAAGATAAAAGATGACCCCTTAGGGTTCAAAATCACTCCTCTTATCAATGGTCCCTGCTTTCCCTCCATCAGTATCTCTTCCAGGAACCCAGTTCAAAGTGTGGGAAATACTGCAGGTTGGCTACACTTGCCTGCCAAAGAGAGATATCAGAGGGACCAAAAGGAGCTCAAGAGGCATTCACCCAGGGTATAGGAAATGTTTGAAGGGAACAGTGAGACATGGCTAGCCAAAAGTGACCTAAAAGTGGTCTTGCCTATTCTGTAAGCCTGCTTCAGTTGAGACATAAGCATAAGAAATAACCCAAATAAGAGGAACTGAGGAATAAGGGACCAAAGGTTTCTGTGCTTAGGAAGAAGGGAATTTTGCTTTATATTTGACAAAAGATATAAAAATTAACAAAAAAAAGTTTTCTTTGATTTCATCCTTCCATCTCCTCTTTCCCTTTCCTATTTCTTTTCTCTGTCCCCCATTGGTATAGAGAACTCCCTCCACCAAAATACATTGGCACCACCTGCCAAAGGGCCTTGAGAGGCTAAGTGAATTGCTTAGGCTCATGCAGACCGAACTGGAGCCTAGATGTCCCTCATAGCATCACAGGTCTAAAGCTGTAAAGGATCCAGAGACCACTTGGTCCAACCCCTTCATAAATATAGCTAAGAAAACTGAATCCCAGAGAAATCAAGTGACTTTCACAAGGTCAAATTGCAGTGCTCCAGCCACCAGGTTGTGTTGCCTATCTTTCCAAATCACAAAAGACAAAAAAAAAGAGAATCAAGGAAAATGCCAGCCCCCCCCCCCCCCACCCCCTACCCCTGATCATGAGAAAAGTTAAACTAGTGCTAGGTGACCGCAAAGAGTCAGAGGCTTGCGTTGCTGGGTTTATGTCTTTTTTTAAGAAAGAGTTAAAATGATTTCAGAATACCAGTGTGAGTGTCCTTTGTAGACAGAACTAAGAGGGGAAGAGACTGAACTCAGAACAAAACCCAGAAAGTACTTTAATAATCAGGCCTGTGTTTAAATCATCAGTCTAATGGCATACATACAACATGCTTAAAGAATGAGTTCATATTTTCATAGTTGCTAGCTATTACTTTTAAGATTTCAGAATCTACAGCGAAAGGCTCTGCATAAGCAAGTACAGATTTAGACCTCTTCTCCCCCTCCCCCTTTTTTTAAAGGAAAAGGAGCACTCTAGTAATTACAGACTGACCAGCTTAGCTTTGATGCTAAGGAAGGTACTAGAACAAATTATCAAACAATCATATTGCAATCATCCAGAAGGGCATAAAGTACTGAGTAGCTAACAACAAGGTTTTGTGAAGAGCAAATCATGCCAGACCAATTTAATTTCCTTCCATGATAGAGTGACAGGCCATGTAGATAAGGGGAGAAGCAATAGATGTAATCTACCTGGATTTCAGTGAGGTTTTTTTTTTCTGTCCCATATAACATTCTCATCAACAAACTGAGAAGATATGGTCAAGGCCAGATCACCAATAGGTAGCAGTATGGGGTGGTGAAGGACTGCCCCCAAAAAGATGGCTATAAATAGTTCAGCATAATTCTGGGGAAATGAACAAAAAAATAGTTGCTTAGTAAGGGGCTATAGGCTTTTTGGTACTATGGGAAGAATGCTAGAGCTGGAATCAGGAGACCTGAATTATACTCATGTCTTTGCCAGTAATTAACTCTAGTCTAGGAAAAATTATTTCCCTTTTTTGGGATCTCAGTCTCCTCAGTCTCCTCATCTATATAGTAAAAAAAAGCATTAAACAAGATGTTCTGATCTCCATTTTCAGTCTAAAAATTTCTGAACCTAAAATACTATTGACTAATTCAATTCAGTTTAGTTCCCCTAAGAACATGGAACTGGGTTCTGGAAATCCTTGAAATAGTTCCTGTCCTCAAGAAACTTTCATTCTAACCTAGGTCATGGAATTGTGTTTATCAATTTATCTTGTATATTTCATGTGTTTACCTTCTTTTTTTTTTTTTTGAGCGGGCTGGCGGGGCAATTGGGGTTAAGTGACCCTAAGGTCACGTGGCTAGTAAGTGTTAAGTGTCAGAGGTCACATTTGATCTCAGGTCCTCCTGAATCCATGGCCAGTGCTCTGTTCACTGCGCCATCTAGCTTCCCCATGTTTGCCTTCTTGATTCAATAGATGTAACACAAAAATACCCAGAAAACAGGTTTTACCTCTGAGTTCACACAAATAAATCTGCACATAACTGTTCATTTGAAATTCAATTTAATTTGATAAGCATTTATTGAATTCATATATGTACAATGAGGTGGACAGAACATTTATTTTTTAAACTAAAATATTTGTCACCATCCAAAAGGGCTTATAATATCCAGAGCACATTTGCCAGAAAAAAATTAATTTTCAGAGGAGGAAAGAAAACCCATAATTGTTGATGAGTAATAAATAGAGTACCATTGTAGGCTGATATAAAAACTAGAATCACTCCTTGAGCCTATCAGAAGATAGTCTAGCACTTGGGAATCTAAAATTAAGAGTCTTCTGTTTCATGCTACTACACAGATAAAACCACAGGTTTAGCAATGTATCAAAATAGTGGCTACAAAAGAATTCATTTAAATAATTGGCTAATATTTACAGTTTACTTCCTCCAAATAAAAAGCACAAATCTACTCAAATCTGAACCTCATTCTTATTTCCTTAAAAAATGAATTGTTGATTCAAAATCTTTGAAATCATCTCCTTTAGAAAATAGTTTATGCTGAAAGCCAAGCAACTATGGTCAACAGCAAGCTATCACTGGTGATCTCATTGAGTTCTCCCAATCTTAGTTATGTTATAAAGGGGGGTTATGCATAAGCTTCAACCAAAGTGTTCCAATAGGAGATCATTTCAAGGTGATGATATGATTATTGTTCATTACTTTTAAAGTTGGCACTTCAGATTAATTCAGCATTTGCTAAAACTCATGTTTATGCAAGTGTTTACACATTAGGGGAGTTGTTAGCAGCATTTAATTTGTTTGAATATATATGTTTAATTCACAGCTTTTAATGGAAAGAGGCTTAGAGGAGATTAAGAGTCATAGCCTTATTGATAGATATTAAGCATAATGTGGAGGATAATTATTATTCTTAATGTCATAAAATCACTCAGTGCCAAGTTAGGTGACATGAAGAATTCGATGCAATTTTTTGATGGCTTCACAGACAGTAATATGTGTGATTTAGTTGTAAAACATTTATTTCACCAAGGATATTTATTTTTATTTGTTTAATTCATGAAATGAGATTAAGGATGCTGGTTCTATAATGAGAAGAGAATGGCCATTCCAAACTTTTGGCATAAAAATGTCAAATCCAACAGAAATTCTGGACTCTGCTCCAATCCTATTACAATAAATACAATTCTAAGCCCCAGTCCATGGCCAGCTTGTATCCAGCATCATTTGTTTTACATTTTAGACCAGAAATATAATTTGGCAACTTCTTTGAACCTCAGAGTGAAGGTTTTGACTTGTGTGGGTCTCATGGATCTATGTGTAGCCACACTCTTCCTACCTGTAGTTTTGAGATAATGAGTTCAACTTCACTATAATAAGTTCAACTTTCACTATAGGAATATATGTTCCACTAAGTTTAGGGAAAAGAGGCATGACAGTTAACAAAACATTATTAGGGAATATTAAACTTAGACCTTTGTCATATTAATGATTTATATTTAATAATCATTATATCATGCAAATATTTAGTGTCTATATTTTAAAATTAAATCCACTGCACAAAATAATGGGCAATAGTTGAATAAATTGTGGTATAGGCGTGTAACAGAAAACCCTAATGTGTGTGTGTGTGTGTGTGTCTTTTCCTTATCTGTAACTCCCACCTCTCCAAAGAAGAGAGTGAAGTACATTATCTCATCTCTTTTCTTGGGTTAAACTTGGTCACTAGATTCACACAGCATTCAATTTTGATTGTTTTATTAGTGTTCTTTCCATTTGCATTATTTGATCATTATCTATAATATAATACATATTGATTGATTAGCCTGGTTTATTTTTTTATCGGTCCATACATCTTCTTATGCCTCCCTGAATTCTTTACATTTTCTTATCTGATGGTCCACTAAATTCATATTCATCTACATCTCTTTTTCAACCATTCCTCAGTCGCTAGCATTTATATATTTTATCATTAATTATTTGCTGCTCCAAAAAAAAAATAGTTTGTACAAAAAATTGCATGTTCCTTTCTATCATTGATTTTCTTGGGGTATGCACCTAGAAGAAGAATCTAGATCAAAATATGAACATTTAGTACTTTATTAAAAATAATTCCAGATTGTATAACCAAGACAGTTGAAAGAGTTCACAGCTCTCCCAACAGTGTATTTGTGTTTCTGCATTTCTAAAACTCTTCTAACATAAACAATTTCATCCTGTTGTCACCTTTGTCAATTTTCTAGGTGTGAGGTAAAATATAATTTTTTCATTTTGAATTTATCCTATTATTGATAATTTAGGGCAGGATTTTATAGAGTTCTTAATAATTTGCTTTTTTTTCTTTTTCAAAAAAAATTTTTAGACTCAAACACCACAATACAATTACAAAATGGAGAAAAGAAACAAAAACATTTGATACATTTAAATACCAGAACCTAAATACAAAATTAGAAAGAAAAAAGAGCATGTCTTACTCATTGAAGACCAGGAAGATTCAAAATATGTGACAATAGATTTTCATTTCAAGAAAACCTGTATGATAAATAATATTCATTGTGTTGAGAATTGTCCATCTTTTCTTAGCTTCCTTGTGAGTTTTCTTTTGTTCTGTGATGTGCACTTTTTTTGCTTTGTTCTGCCACCCCTCCTATTTTCCCCCAGAAGGCTACAATAGAGTTTAAATGTTTCTCTCTAGCTATAGGTATATACATACACATATACATATATACACATATATAGACAATATACTTTCTCAAACCTATTCTACTCCTGATCTTTGTTTTTTATGTTTGATTATGTCTCTTGTTTCCTATCCCTCCTGCCTCCTGTACTTTACTTCTGCCCACTACCTTGCCCTAAAATATCTTGCCTGTCCCTCTCCAAGGATCCCTTCCCTATCCTCCCATTCCCATAAATCTAAACACTCTTCTATACCCCTATTTTACCTATTCCCTCATCCTAAAGATCTCTAAAGATCCCTTCCTTGTCCTTTCCCCTCTCCCTAGGCCCTACCATTTTATTTCTTCTGAATTTAGAAGACTTTTATACTCTTCTAAACATATATGTATTTTCCCCTCTTTTTTTGTCTTTTGAAAATTATTTACTCAGGTGGCTCAGTGGTGCAGTGAATAGAGCACCAGTACTAGAATCAGGAGGACCTGAGTTCAAATCTGGCCTCAGACACTTAACACTTACTAGCCATGTGACCTTGGGCAAGTCAACTTAACCTCAAATGCCTTGACTTCCCCCCTCCAAAAAGCAAAAAAAAAAAAAAAATTGCTTATGTACTTTGACCTTGGGTCCATTGGGCAATAGCTCTAAGTCTTGTACATGTATGTGAATTCCTCTGTATCTTGGATATCAATCTCTTATCAGTGATATTAGATGGTTGATTTTAACCATGTTGGAACTGTCTAATTTCATGTAAGAAAAAGTAGTTTGTCATTTATGATCTACTCTGTCGCTTGTTTTAGAACTCTTCACCTAACCATACCTATGAAAGATAACTGATCTAATTCACTTATTTGTTTATAATTATGTGATCATTGATATTCAGGTTGTATATCTATTTTGACCTTATTTGACACATAACATAAGCTTCTGAAGTCTAATTTCTGATAGGTAATTAGGTGATATAGTGGCCAGAAGTCATGAAAACCTGAGTTAAAATTAATCCCTGGACAGATTAGCTGTGTGACCATGGGCAAGTAACTTGTCCTGTTTCTTTAACTCAGTTTCCTTAACTGTAAATTAGGGATAATAACAACACCTAACCTGAAGCATTGTTGTGAGGATCAAATAATATAATCTTTATAAAGCAGTTAGCATAGTGCCTGACACACAGTGAGTACTTATAAATGTGTATTTCTTTCCCTTCCATTCCTTACACGTCCCCCTTTATGTCAAACCTCTTTTTAGTTGTTGTTTTTTTCAGCATTTCTTGTCAAATAGGGAGTTCTCCAAATGTTACATGTCCTCAGACTTATTGGACACTGGGTTGTTGAGTTCATTGTTTGAGATACATTCTTATCTGCTCTAATCCCCTGGTCTATAGTATTTTGCAGTTCTTTTTTCACAAACATGAAATAGTTTTGATGAAAGTGCAAGTCTACTTCCATTCCTTTTTTTCTCCATTATTTCGCAGGATAGTCCAGACCATTAGTTCTCCAAAAGGGTTTTGTTGTTATTTTCTCCATGTTCCTAAGCATGATCTTGTTAGTTTCATTGGTAAAATACTAAATTTGTACATTATAGTATTATTTAGCAATTGATAGTGTTGTCATTTTTATTACTCTGGGGCAGCCCAGCCATGAGCATTGCATATGAAGGCATTTTTTATGTACTTTAAGAGGATCGTGTGGTATTTCTACATGTGTTTTGGGTGCTCTTTGGTAGATTGGCTCCTAGACATTTTGGGCTTTTTGTAGTTATTTTGACTGTGATTTTGTATTCGATTAATTCCTCACACATAATTTTTAAAGAAGGAAGATAATAAGCTTAAGACTTGTGATAATAAAAAAGCAAGGAATTGGTAGGAATATCAAAATGATTTGCTGCTTACTAATTTAGAGACCTTGGACAAGTCACTTTATCCTCACTGAGGCTCAGTTTTTTATTCCTCACTAGCCATGTTTCCTGTTGTGAAAGATCCACTCTCAGGCCCTGATCCTCTGATCTTCTAGACTAGGGGTGGGGAATCTGTGGCTTTAAGACCACATGTGGCCTTCTTGGTCCTTGGGTGTGGCCTTTTGACTGAGTCCAAGTTTTACAGTAGAAATTATTTTATTATACAGATTTGTTCTGTGAAGTTTGGATTCAGTCAAAGGGTCAAACTCGAGGGTCTGGAGGGCCACGTGTGTCCTCGAGGCAGCAGGATCCACACCCCTTCTAGACCCTTACCTAGACTACTATTTTATGAGACTCCTCAGTCATCACTTTCCTCCAAGTTTGACTTGCCATTCACCCCTTTTCATCTCCTAGCCACTGTCCTGTCCCTCACCTGGGTATCCTTCTTTCCTCTCCCAACTTCTAGGTGCCCCTTTATGCGTTGTTTTTCCCCAAAGAACATCTATGGGGACGGACTGTCTTGTTTGTTTTGAACAGGGCCTGGCACATGATAAGTACTTAATATATGTTCTATCAGTTAATTCTTGTCTATCATCACTTGAGAAGAACAAAACTTTCTCTGAAATATCATATAAATGTTGACTGCAAAAGACAGCATGGTGGCTCTCATGGAAAGGACGGTAGAGGATTTTGATTGCTGTCCTGGTTCAGCTAATGATGCTCCATATGACTTGGGGAAAGTCATTTCTACCTTTTGGGATTCATTTTCCTCATCTTCAATATGTATCACACTAGATCAGGGGTGGGGAACCTGTTGCCTCAAGAGGTCCTCTAGGTCCTCAAATGTGACTCTTCAATGAAATCCAAAGTTCACAGAACAAATCCCCTTCCTAAAAGGATTTGTTCATAAAACTTGGATTCAGTCGAAAGGCCCCACCCAAGGACCCTTCTAGAAGGCTACAGGTGGCCTCCAAGCTGCAGGTTCCCCACCCCTGATAGATGATCTTCAATTTCTGAGCCTGGGATCCTATAGTTATATTAGTTTTCATGTGTTTCGCTTCAGTACAAGAAGTTTGTTCATCTAGGAGTTGTGTATACTAAGGAAACTATGAGTTAGTTCAGTTCTTTTGCCCTCCTCTATCTTTCACATATGATACAAAGAGCTTCTTCAGCAGTAATACGAGCCTACTTATTATAAACTTATTTTTCCCACAGTGATGATGAAGTAGCAATGATTCATCTGCACAAGTTTGTGTGTTGCCCTTTGAGAGTAACAGCTGGCATTTGTGAGACAGCTGGCCAGGATGAGGAATATGGTGTGTGGCAAGGAATAGAAAGAAGCTAAGTATCACATATGGAGATTGAATCCTTCACTTAAATAGCATGGTACTCTAACCAACTGACTCTCTTGCTTCAGTCATCATGAACAATGAGAAGAAAGTCATTAGGGACAATGACCATATGCTTTTATTACAATAATAGTCATAGTGAGAAATGACAAAATTCTAACCTGGGGTAGTAGTGTCAGTGACAACAGCAAAGAAGATGAAAGATGTATGTAGTAGGTACTTGAATTGAGTTAAATGTTCAAATAGGTAACATGTGGGACTGCTCTCAAAATAAATAAGGAGTGGTTAATAGAAGACAGAGTTTTGTTATTACAGGATATGGACTTTACTCCCTAAGATTTGCCCCAGGACTTACCATCTCTAAAAAGAAAGATTTGAGTAAGACAGTCAAGTTCTCTTCCATCCCTAACACTTTACGGCTCTATAAAAAGTAGCACAAAGATTTTTCCTCTTGTGGGGCTTGGCATATATTTGGGGAACAACCTCTACCTTTTGCTAAGATTGAAATGTTTACAAGGGTATATTTTCATCAGTGCCAAATAGTGCTGAGGGAAAGAGCAAATATCTCCACAACCTCCCAGAAGCTTTATAAACATCACAATGTTCTAAGCCATGGAACCCATTGTGGACATAGCTTAAATGTACAGAAAAAAAATACTAGATAATATAATACAGCACTGTAGAAGGTGAGGGAGTATTCTGGTTTTTGTTTTTTAACTTAGGACACAGAGGAGTATTTTTCTTTTAGGAAAAAATAATTTATTTTATGAGAGCCTCTGGATTATTTTTTTTTCTAGTTTAAGTAAAATACTTTTTCCTTTAATCATTCTGGGCACCAGCATTTTAGTCATCAAAGACTTGTTTTATGCTAATTAAAATGGCCAGGAAGTCATGAATTCCCTATGATCTTTCTGGAGAGGAATCAATAGCTACTTCTATTTCTGTAAAACTCCAGGGTTTTCCTTGTGGATATTAGAGCCCAGAAAGGTAAGGCCTTGGTGTTGTATTTCTTACAATAATGAAGAACCTTGGGTCAAACAGCAGTTTTATGCAGCATACAGAATTCAAGAGCAACTGGTAACAAATGGGCAAAAAATGCAGCGTCAGATTTTTTTTTTTGATAATGCCCTTGAATGCCAGGTTAATTGTTTTTCAACACTTTTTGCTCACATGTAAAACTCCCTTGACATTTGTATTAAAGAAATTCCAATATTAGTTAGGTTCTAAAACCTGGTTGGTATTAATGATAAGATTTATGGTTCTATAACCCAATGGAAAGGGAAAAGAAAAGAAAAAGTAATTGCTACTTTCAAGCAGTATTTATTATAGTAGAAGCCCTGGAGGAATCTTTGTTTTACTGGGTCTCAAATTGGTAGAATGTGTGTTAAGTGAAATAGGCTGGTACATGTACCTTCTACCAATAATAAATGACATTGATAGAATAAAACTCTACCAAGGTTGCTTATTTCACAATTCTGGTGGACACTATTCATGTTTGTCAGAAATGCAACCCTAATCATAGTTTTGAAAAAAATCTCAAAAGCATGCCTAATCAGGTTAGATTTTGTGTCCAAGAAAATTAAGATATAAGAGTCTATCAGCAGAACTGAAACTGGTGCCACTAAGGAATGAGTTTTATTGCTATCGATTCCTCAAGTGTTTACAGTATATTATTCTTGGTATTGGGTGTGGGAAGAGGGGGGGGGACTAGCTTGAGGTGGGAGGTGGCCCAATCAAATGAGTGAGTGAGTTTCAGCAGGGGCAGTCATTTTATGTTTACTTAAATACTAAACTCTCTATTGTAATTACAGTTCTTCGCTTCAGATGACATCAGCATTTCCCCCCTGAATTTCAAGTGTTTTGATAGGAAAGCAGAAGTATTTTGTAATACTATTTAAAGTCATTTATCTACTACTATTTGGTTGATTTGACGAGTAGCACTGTTAGATCCAAATAGCTAAAAAATATTAAGACCTATAATATATCCCTACATCACCCCACTCAGTTCAAAAACTCATTTTTTTGGTCCAAGGTTTTGCAATTTTCCTGACTGCATTATATTAGGTCATGTCATGTCATGTCACGTTATGTTGGTATGTAATGTAGTGCTATATAATATAATGTTATGATGTTATATGATGTTATGTTATGTTATATGCTTAATTATATTATGTTATGTTATATGCTTAGCTAGTTGGAATTGCCCATTTTCAATCAGTCATATAATAAGCATTTTAAATTACCTAGTATGTGCCAGGCACTGTGATAGGCACTGGGATACTTGGGGGGAAAACCAAACACTGACTTCCCTCAAGGGATTCATATTCTATCAGGGGAAAGAACATATACATGTGTAAGCAAATACATAATATATACAGAGGAAATGCCATGTAATTTGGTGAGGAACATTGAACACTGGAGATAAAGAGATAAGCAAACTCAAGAACTATCATTTTAGCTAAGTTTTGAAGGAAGCTACGTATTCTAAGAGGTAAAGATGAAGAGGAAATTCATGTCAGTGCTTAGAAGAGGGCCAGGCAAGAGCAGAAACTTAGAGTCAGCACAGTTTAGGGAATAGAAAGTTGGACTTGGAGGCAGAAAGAGCAGCCTTCAAATTCTGCTTCAAGTACTAAGACCTGTCTGACTATGGGTCCGACACTTAAGTTCTCTAGATCTAATGTTATTCATCTGTAAAATGAGGGTATGGGACAAATGCACCTCTCAGATCCATTTCCAAGTATTTTAAGCATGGGAAATAGCCTACACAAAGGCATGGATCAGGTGTGTGTGAGAAACACCCTAAACTAGTTTGTCTGGACTATAGGGTGTATAAAGTGGAATAATATATAATAAAACTTATATGTAAGTGAGATATAGGTTGTGAAGGAATTTAAATGATAAATAGTATTTACAGAGAAAGGTACATTGCTTGTGCCAAGTGAATGAGAAATAAGGTACTATTCAAATCATTGATACTGTCACTTTACTCACCAGAAACCACTGGTCTTTTAGGTGTGTTCACAATAGTAAGACATATTCTGAAAACCTAAAGGACAAAGATCTCAAAATGCTGCTTCCAGTTCCCTCTTGTTGTAAATTCTTTTCTTGTGAGCCAGCAGGGAGCAACACTGACTGGGGGTTGTGATCTTTGATAGCCTGAGAAAGCAGAATTCCTGTCCGTTTTGGTCCCTGCTGACTCAGGAGAAAGAAAATGGTGGAATATAGTGTCAGTAAGAGGTGGAACCTTCACTCTTAGACTGAGCATCCAAGGCAATTAGTTCAAGAGCTGGGATCTATCTCTAGGCATGCTTTTCATTTGAGAGTGATTTTTTACACTGGCAAGAAACATCGTTATAAAGGGAAATGATGGGATTCTGAAAGTAGAGAAATTGTATACATGTAAATTTAAACACATAAATTTATATTGCCTGTTTATACAAATATATTTGAATGTTTAGGATCTACATTTGTAGCTGATATCCTTGCTGTAACTAAGATAATATCTATAAAATGATTTTTCCTAAAGTACATGTCTATGTCACTTCAATACTTAATAAAATCTACTGGCTCCTTATTGGTGCAGTAGATTAGAGTGCTGGACCTGAAGTCAGGAAAACATCTTCATGAGTTAAAATCTGGTCTTAGACCCTTACCAGCTGTGTGACTCTGGGCAAGAGACTTAACCCTGTTTGCCTCAGTTTCCTCATCTGTAAAATGAGCTGGAGAAGGAAATGACAAACTACTCCAATTTCTTTGCCAAGAAAACCCCAAATGGGGCCACAAAGAGTCAAACACAGTTGAGAATAACTGACTAACAACAACAGATATAACGGCAAAATCCCTTTCAGGAAACCAAAGTCTAGAGAAGTTAGATCACTTGTCCAGTGTCATACAGATAGAACTCTAAGTGTAGGAGAGAGAATTTGAACCTAGTTCCTCATCTGTAAAATGAGCTGGAGAAGGAAATGGCAAATCTCTCCAAAATCTTTGTTAAAACAAACAAACAAAACAAAACCCAAAAGGCGATGGGAAGAGTCAGACACAACTGAAAACAGCAACAACATAAACTACTGTGATGCCACTAATAACTCCTCAAAACCTATCCCTTCTGATCTTTTCTGTTATCTTACACATTATTCCTCTCAATATACAGTGACTGCAGTCTAAATAGTCTAGACTACTCATTCATTGTTCCTCACACACATTATGTTCCAGCTCTCATCCCCTTGCCTTTGCATTAGTTCTCCTCAATGTTCAACATGCTCTTTCTCCTCACCTCCTCCCCTTGGAGTTGCTACTATCCTTCAAAATTAAATTCAAGTGTCCCCTTATACATAAGGCTTTGTTTCTGTTTCTTCAATCTGTTAGTCCTTTCCCCTCTGATTATCTTGCAGACCCCATTAAAATCTAAGAAGTTCTTTGAGGGATGGGACTGTTTCATTTTTGTCTCATAGCCCCTGCATCTGACCCATAGTAGGTGCTTAATAAATGTTTGTTGATTTCTGATGTAACATATTGTAGACCTTAAAGTGATCTATAAAGGTGAGTTTGACATTTTCAGAGGGAAAAAGCACACAAGCAGTAGCCATGCTTTTTTTCAGAGATGTGTACACCTTTGAAAGATCCAGTGGCTGTGTTCCTCAATTTAAAACCAAACACCACTTTTGTATCAAGCCACACTGGCAGCCATAATAATGTATCTTGTGGGTTTCTTTACTAGTTTCCTAATTAAAAAGCTTATGCTTTAATGTCATCTGAAAGCTTCTTGTGAAGATTTGACTTTTCTGTTTTCATTAGAGATATGGAATCTGGGTAATTTTGACAGCAGACATAGAAGATGGAGTTTTAACACATACTCTCTCTCTTTCATATATAAATATATATATATATATAATATACATATATATATATATATATATACATACATACACACGCACATATATAGTAGATTATATGTAATATACCTTCACCATATATGCCATTAGAACCAACCTGAAAAGTGGGTGACTGCCCACTTTGTGCTACTTGATGTATGCCACGTAGGACTCCTTCCCTCAAATATCTCTGTATATTTATTCTTTGGCATTTTAAAGGTTTAGGCCTTTTTATTCCTTTCTGTTAATATATAGATGCCATAAATAGGGTAACAATTTAAATCATCTGATTTAGTGCTTTACATAGGATTATTAACAATAGGATTATAACAAGGAGCTACAGGATTGGAAGGCCTTAGGTATAGGAGAGAACATTAAGAACAAGTGCTGCTTATTTCAGTCTTATTGGGGTCCTACCTTCCATATCAGTAATCTGGCAAAGTTTTTGTATAGCATTTCATTGTTTTTGGTTGGGTTTTTTTGTTTGTTTTGGAGAGGGGGGAAGGCAAGGCAATTGGGGTTAAGTGACTTGCCCAAGGTCACACAGCTAGTAAGTATCAAGTATCTGAGGCTGGATTTGAACTCTAGTCCTAACTCCAGCGAATTTGACAACTGCATGTCAAAAGGTCCATGTAAATTCAAAACTTTAAGCTCTGGAGGTATATTTAGAAATGCTGTGGTAATATTTTTCAAGCTTTTCCTTGGATATCAGTGAAATTCTGCTGGGTAAAATGAGCGTAAGGAAGACATTCTTTATAACTCCAGAAAGTCACAGGTGCTCTATTCCCTGTGCTACCTAGCTGCCCCATTTGTTGTTGTTTTAATATACAGTCAGTTGTATACTTAAGTATAGACTGTTTAAAATATCACAAACAGAAATAATTATAACAAGAATCATAATGTAGTAACATCCCAGACTCACTTTTTAAACCTATGCATACATAGATAGGATTCCCAGAGCACAATGAGTCCAATTCCCAACACTAGGCTGTAGGGGTATCCCTGAGGGGAAGTCATGATCTCTAATACTATCAACTTGAGCCCCTATTTTCGTATATGCTCTCCAATAGCAATCACCAACATTGTAAAGAAAATTTACAATATCACTGTCACTTTCACTACAATTATTGTCCCGTTAGCTTTTATAAAGGGTTATTCATTGAGAAGATAAAGCATGACTTAAAAAAAAATGCCCATGTCCCACTGAACTTGAGCATACTTTCACCTCTATCACTTCAATCCCTGGTGCAAATGGGTTTAGACTTAAGGTTGGTGCTACAAATGCTAGTTCCCCCAAGTTTACTTCCATATTTAGCATAGCTAATGGAGGATTTGCTCCTTTTCATGCAGTACTTTGTTTCTCAGTTGCCAGATGGAACCATTGCTTGGCTTAAGTGACACAGGTAACTCCTAATGGTTGGTTCCTGACTGGGCTTGTCTGCCAGCAAACTCTAGCATGAACACCAGTTCCTAGACCTCTGGTGGCTCTTCAACTTTTCACATCACATAAGGTCAAATCCCGGACTGTGCCATCTCAATACTCATTTACCTAAGAGTAGAAATGAACAAACCTAAGATGACAAAAAAACAGAAGAACCATGCTCTTAACCACAGATTGGTCTTGATGAGGAGAGAAGGTTTCTGGCGCTTCCTTTTCTTGTCTCAATGACCACTGGGAAAGAGAGGGAGGAGTCCTCTGGTGGAGCTTTTTGTATGCAGACTCAGTTTTGGCTCCACAAACAATTAAAAGGTTTTATATCACCACACAATAAATGGGCAGGAAACAGTCATAGGAGAAAAGGTCAAGGTCCTACATTGTCCATTATGGAACCAAATTCACCAAGCCCCCATGTAGGTTGGCAGTAGGAGTAGAATACTGTGTGCCCAAAGCTGTCTATTATGTGTCAATAGACCTAGATCTGAAAAGGACCAATGAGGTCATCTAACCCAACTCCTTCATTTTATGGACAAGAAAAGTGAAGCCCCACAGAGGTAATGATTACTTACTTAAAGTTACCCAGGTATTAAGTGTTAGAGGCAGGATTTGAACTAAAAACCTCATATTCCAGATTCCTTCAATTTTATCATCAAGAACAACTGATATTTATAGAAGGTGTTGAAGTTTACACAGCCCTTTACTTATGATCTCATTTGACCTCGCCGATAACCCTCTGAAGTAAGTGCTATTAATATTGTTATTCCCATCTTGTAGAAGAGGGAACTGAGGCTCAGAGGGGTTACATTGCTTACCCAGAATCAGAGTGATAATAAGCGACTGAGGTGAGATACAAGGTCAGGGGTTTTCCTAAATCCCAGCATTAGTTAGCCATTAATCAACATTAGTTATGGCACATTGGAAAGAGCAACAGCTCCAGAGTGAGAGGATCTGATTTCAGTGTCTATGGTCTGTACTATGTCTGATGTTGTGCAACTCATTCAACTTCCAGGAACATTTTCTCATCTACAGAAGTAAGGGTTTAGACTAGATATCCAATCTAGATCTGTGGTTATATGAATTATGAATCTGAGTCAAACATGCTATACACTATATGGGGAACACAAAACCAGCACCAGGAAAATAAGCAAATATAGAGATGGCTCTCTCATGCATTCTTTATTTGTTGATAGCAATGACAGGCAAAAATGTACATATGAACAAATATCAAATATTTGACCCCCCCAACCTCTGTGCACCATTGCCAGCCTTAATAAACAGATACAAATTGTCAGATCAGCTGAAGTATACAGTGCCCATATGTTGAACTAAGCACAACATTCACTGTAATAATTAACCTTTGACCACAGTAGTAAATTAATGCAGATCACTAAAATGCATTTATTTTATGTAATATTCTCAGGCACAGAAGTAAAAGGCTTACATTAGCTTGACCTGAAAGAGAAAGGTAGGACTAGGGGAAAGGGAAAACATTTTAGACTCTTATATAAGATTGGAGAACATGGTTGGTATTGGAAGGTTACCCAACACAAAGGCACCTTCTCTTCCTTCAGTTACCTCCCCCAACAAGGAAAGAACAGCAACTCAGAAGGCCAAAGAAAACAATGTCAGCTGCTAGGACCTATTTTCCTGTTACCTCTTTATTGCTGCAAATGCCTTTAGTAAATGCCCAAATTGCATATCTGCACTAAATAAAATGTCACTTTGTGAATAAATTAGGCATTCTCTTCTACCTTCAGAATTTCTAATGACATTCAGTGTAATATAATGTTTATTCCTCTCCAGAGGCTAGCTCTTCCAATTGGTTTGCACCTGTGGCTTTCTGGAGTTATAAAGAAGGCCTTCCCTTACATTCATTTTACCCAGCAGAATGTCACTGATATCTGAGGAAAGGCTTGAAAAATATTACCACAGTATTTCTAAATATACCTCCAGGGTTTAAAGTTTTGAATTTACATGGACCTTTTGACATGCAGTTGTCAAATTCCAGCGAGAGTTACTAGTGTCTTGTAGTTCATACTCTTCACCTTGAATACAGCCTGGTGAACAACTGGAATCAGATTAATTCTGTGTGCTTGGCATATGTGTGACTAACACTACTATTTTTCAGAACTGTCTGGCTTCACATTTATCTGTTGCTGCCTCCAGCCTTAAAGCATCTCAAGTTCCACAACCCTTCCATGTCCCCTGATACCCAATAGGAAGTATAAATTGAGCATGACCACTAGCGAAGCATAAAATGCTAAAGGTCTGATTCTGGATGTCTCTTTCCCAGTTGATCTTCCAAAGTTGCTTTGGAATGACATACCCTTGTACTTGAGACTTCAAAAATATCCTTTCTCTGAAATACTGGGTCAGAAATTGCTTACTTAATTAAAGGAGATATCGTGGTACAAATACAGAGCAAGCCTTAGAATCAGGAAGAACTGAGTTCAAATCCTAACTGGCATATACTATCTGGGTGACCACTGACAAGTCACTTAATCTCTCAGTCCCATAGGGAACTCTCTTAGACTATAAACTGCAGAGTAAATACCTATTTGTAATGTTAAAGGGAGTGTCTCTATGTAGAGTTTCTTAAAACAATGAAATAATATATATGGTCCAGAAACAAACAAGTAAACCAACATATCAAAATAAGATTTGTCTAATGCTCTTTCTTGGTGATGTTTTAATATATCTCTTGAAAGAACACTAGGAGCCAAGATGGTGGAGTACAGACAGCAACCAAGTCAAACTCTCCTACCATTACCCTCCAATCAACTATAAAATAAATCCTCTAATCAAATTTTGGAGCAACGGAGTCAACAGAAGGTCACAGTGACACATTTTCCTGCTTTAGAATACTTAGGAGATTGGTAGGAGAGGACTATGACCGTTGGTGGGGGGTATCAGAGAATACCAGCAGTGGGCATTGGAGGCAGCTGAAACAGTGGCAGCAGCAACAGTGGGAGCTCTCAGCCCAAAAACAGTAAGGAGGTCTGACAACTGATCATAAAGAGATTACGGGGGACTTTTTGTTGGGACTGGGTGCACCTGGTGCTGACTGGCTCATAAACAGGTCAGAGTTACAGTTTTAGGGTCGAGGAGAGCACTTAATAATCACTCATTCAAAAGGAGGGATCCTGGTAACAATTTTAAGGTGGAAAGGAGCACTAATGCTTGTGGCTACATGAAAGCAGGAGACCTGGTAACAGTTGCAGAGCCAGGAAGAGTACTGGTACTTGCAGCTAAAGGCAAGCAGTGGCCCTTCCTGGGTAAAGACCAGAGTGCAGACTAGTTGGGCAGTGACCACAACTTTTCCTGGACCACACCATGTTGGAAGCACTGAAAACTTGTAGAGCCCCAGAACTAGCTCTGAAAATAGCAGCACAAAAAAGACTAAAGCTTGGGACAGTACCTCCCAAGCACCAAACGAGAAGAGCCCAACTTTAACATACAGTTGAAAGTCAAGAAATAGGCTGGGGAAAATAAAAAACAAACAAACAAACAAGCAACAAAAATAGAACTTGACCACAAAAAGCTCCTATGCTGGCACATAAAATCAGAAGATGATGGTGTCAAAATAGTTAAAAAGTCTCAAAGAAAAATGCTAACTGGACCCAAATCCAGCAAGAATGCCTAAAAAAAATTAAAGAAAGGAATGACTGGTAGAGGAAAAAAATGGGAAAATAAATGAGAGAATTGCAAGACATTTATGAAAAGAGAATCAACAGCTTGTGAAAAGAGACACAAAAAAAATACTGAAGAAAATAGCACCCTAAAAAACAGAACTGGCCTAATGGTAAAATGCACACAAAAATTCACTGAATTGGTTCAAACATTCTGGAGAACAATTTGAAACTATGGCCAAAAGGCTACAAAACTGTGCATATCCTTTGACCCAACAATACCATGCATGGTCTGTACTCCAAAGAATCAAAGAAAAAGGAAAAGCACATGTGTATACAAAAATATAGTACGTGTGTGTGTGTGCATGCATGTGTGTGTGTATGTGTGTGTTGTGGTGGCAACAAACAATTGAGGAATGGCTGTACAAGTTGTGGCATATGGTTGTGGTAGAATAATATTTTGCTATAAGAAATGATCAGGGGGTGGTTTCAGAAGAAACATGACAAGACCTATATGAACTGATGCAAAGTGAAGTGATATAAATCAGATTATTGTGCACCATAACAGCAATATTCTAATGATGCAACTATGAAAGACTTAGCTACTCTGATCAATACAATGATCCAAGATAATTCCAAATGACTCATGATGAAAAAATGCTTTCCATCTCCAGAGAGAGAACTGCTGAACTCAGGGAACAAATTGAATTACATTTTTTCATCTTCTTTTTTTGTGTGATATGGCTAATATGGAAATATGTTTTGCATGACTTCACATGTTTAATTGATATAATTTTGCTTGCCTTCTCAGTAGGCGGGAGAGGGGTGGGAAGAGGGGAGAAAATTTAGAACTCAATTTCAAAAGAAAAGAATGTAAAAAATAGTAATAAACCTAAAAAGAAAAAAAAAGACAGGATGTTGTTCCCACCCTTCCTCTTGAAACCCAGAGAAATATATTCAAGTGACTAATAAATTCAAGGAGTCTACTGCTGTGTTTCTTTGGGTCTCAGACTCTCTGTTAAAAGGGGGGCTTAAAGCTGGAGGCATCATCAGATAAAAGAGAAGCCAGACATAGATTAGGAGATGACCCTGAAAGTCCAGAATAATCTGTGATTTCATATTACAACCTGTCACGCCAGTGTGAAAACCCCAAAGCTGGCTCATTTTTCAAGACTTCATTCCTTATTTATTCAATGTGAGAGTTTTCTTCCTATTTATTTATGCAGCAGCTTACTGAATCTCACAACTAGTGATGTGCATTTTCAAGTGAACACAAAATGATGAAAATGTTTGAAAGGACAGCCTATTGTGAGCTAGTGAAGTATGTCAACTATTCCTAAAGTAGAGCTTTGTATTACAATGAAGGTACTCAGTTGGACATCTCACTGATCCTATAAAAATGTACAGAAACATTATCTATTAACAAACTTAAGTGTCATGTTAATTGCATTGTAGTCCATTAAATTCAGCTGATAAAACCCAGTAACATTAACTGTAGGGTTACAGCAAACTCACTGTGATTTTTTTTTCTACTGCTTTTAAAAAAAATCTTACTGAATAAAACATCTGAAAAATTGCTTTTTGGTTCCCCCACCAAAGGAGACACAGCATCTCAAATTGAGTAGGATGTCAGAGGTCATCTGGGTCAATCCATTTCTGAACAGAAACTTTTGTTCCAATATCCCTAAGTGGCCATCCAACCCATACTACTTTGGGTCAGCTCTAATAATTACAAAATTTGTTTTTCTTTCACCAAGCCTAAATCTGTCTCTTTACAGATTTCACCTATTGCTCCTAGTTTTTTTTTTTTCTCCAGGGACAAATAAACCAAATAAAATCTTCTCTTCTACATGACAACACTTGTAATTACTCAAAGTGATGTCCTCCCTCTTTTTTTTTCTTGTCTAATATAAACATCTCCAGTTTTTGTTTGTTTGTTTGTTTTCCAAAAGAGCCTCATCTGGTATTTTCTCCAATCCCCTTACCATATTAGTTTATCTCCTCTGAGTAAGGTTTGACTTATCAATATCATTCCTAAATTTCACCATCCACAATTAAAAACAGTCCTCCAGATTTTTTCTGATTGAGACAGAATGCAGCAAGCACATCACTTCCCTTGTTGAGAATATTATGACAGCTTAAGATCATATCATGTCCTTTGGTTGCCTTACCACACTACCCTGTTAACTCATATTAAACTTATAGTACACTAAAGCACCCAGATCTTTTTTCGTGAAACTGTTTTCCAATCATGTCATCTATATCCAGTAGTGAAGTTGATATTTCAACCCAAATATGTAACTTTATGAAATAAAGAATTGAATTGTTCTTTTGAATTTTCTTTTTCTTTAAATTCAGCTCTTTGTTCTGACCTATTGAGATCTTTGGGGATCCTAGTCATCCAATTTCTTATCTATTCCTCTCAGATCCACATTATCTGAAAATTTGGTGTGCATACAATAAATGGCTACATCCAAATAATTAACAAAAAAGATAAAAATCACAGGACAAGGGACAGCTACCTGGAGAATTCTACTAGAGATGTCTCTTGAGGTTTGTATCAACCTCTTGATGATTTCTATTTGGATCCAACTACTCAACCAATTCCAAGTTTATCTAACTACTGTCATCTATCTTACATCTACCTTTTCTCTAAGAATAGTTTTTGTTTTTTAACATTTTTAAAAAACTATGTTCTTGTGGCCTACTTGCTACCAACCTACATATTAAAGTGGATTCATGGGTTCAATGTGGAAGATTTAGCTTATAATATTATCTCATTTGCCTCAGCCCCCCATGCCACTTCGGTTGGGAGCTTCCAAGGTCATTTCAAGTCAGTCTGCAACATGCTAATAGACTAGATAAAGAATATACTTTTAAAATTAAAACACTTAATCACGACCAAAACATTTATTAGATAACTCAAAAAGCACTCTTGGCACACACTTTTCCTGGATTCCAGAGCAAATAGAGGGAGAAACCATCTCCTTTCAGGGTCATGCTCTCCTGAGGAAAGGCATTGTAAATACCTCTTATGAATTTAGAATGAAGGTTCCAAATGTCCCTTAATGTAAAAGCTGAATCACAACTGCAGTATGAAGTTCTCTTATTTGTTACCAATTAGATAGCATTAGGTTCTATTACTATTGTCCCTTCTTATGCCAGGCACTTCCATCACCAGTCTCTCTGCCTGTTGCTTTTTTCCTCTGTTCTCCTATCCCCATCACTATCTTGATGTAGTCCCTCTCTGCTGTTGGCACATGACCACATGAACCTCAGTCCTGAACATTTCAAATAGATACATCCTTAAGACGTAGAGCCTGATGGAAAATATTTACCTCCCCCTTATAATTGCTCCTATTATAATCATATAGTTAGAGCTGAAAGGAACCTTAGTTGTGATTTAGATCAGGGTTGCAACAAGAAACAACTACAACATTTTTTCCCCTAGGAAACTGAAGCCTAGAGAGGTTAAGTAATTTGTCCAGTGTCACCAGGACAATAATCACAGTTTTGAGCCAAAAGTGAGTGTGTGTGTGTGTTTACAAAATGAATTGGACATGTAAATTTTTAAATCTATGTCAAACTATAATCAGTACCTTTGATTTGTATATATTTTGTATTGATTTATCTATATGAATATACCATTTCCCTTCAGTAGAATGTAAACTCAATTAAGGCAGAGACTTTTTTTTGGTCTTTCTATCCCCTGAGCCATGTATAAAGATGTAATAAATGCTGAATGAGTGAATGAATGAATAAGTGAATGAATGAATGAATGAATGAATGAACAAGTATACATTGGTCCTCTGATCAGGAAGAGGCAAAGAAAAGGATTTTTACCTAGAGTTGAAACTGACCAAAATAATGTGTGGTATTAATTAAACATAGCTCATAGAATCTTGGAATTAATGTTACTATGCATATCATGATTCAAAAATGAAAATATCCCAACCTTGACTTCTTTTTCTTATTCTCATCTCTTACTTTTGGCTCTTTAGCCCCATGTTTCTTTACAGTTGGCAGCTGAGTCTGAGCTGACACACAGGTTTTATAAATCAAGATCTTTGTGAAACTGAAAATTGTTCAACACTTAACCGCAAAAACAGCCTGTGGGATAGAATTGTAAGGCTTTGTTGCTATCAACTTCTAATCACAGTGTGATACGTTCATTAGGGAATTAGCTAAATGTTCATTTGGCAAAACATGGCTTCCTGTTTGGATGAGCATACAGGCTGGATTTTCAGTACATTGTAGTTTCTTTGCTTTTCCTGACAATCTTACTATCCTGACAATTCTCAGGGAACTGGTCCTTTCAGACGGATGTTTTCCTTTGAGAATTTTCAGTTACAGATGGCATTGCCTTCCTTACCTCAAAGAATTGTTGGACAGTTTAATCAAGAAATGTTTGTGAGGTGCTTTGAGGAGAGAAGCACTCTCCAACAGAAGAAAGAAATTATTGTTACTAGAATCATTTCTCAGGAAAACTCTGATCATCATTGAAATGAGGAGACAAGTAGAAAATTCTGAACCAAGTATGAAAATGTAAAATATGGTGCCTAAGTTTCCTGTGGTATTCGTTTTCATTTTAAATAGAGGACACATGTCTTTGTCTCTCTCTCTCCCCACCCCCAACATCTGTCACAATTTTATTTTTAAGTTATAGTAATGGACTCTTATTTCAAATAACAACCTAGAAGGAGCAGACAGAAATTTAAATTGAAGGCATTTGACTAGATAATTTATAAGGTTTTTTCCAGCTCTAACATCCTATGGTTCTATGAATCTCTGATTCTAAATTGCCTCTAATTTCTTTCTTTGCAACGTAGTAAGGAAATGACTGTTTTTCTCTGCTACTATTATTCTAGTAATTGGTTTCCGGTATTAAGTTTGCAAATACCAGGTTGAAGTATTTTGTCAGCATGTATCAAATTTGAGGTTGGGAGGGGTTAGGCGTAAAGGGAGGAAATAACACCGCATCAATTTAAAGAGAGAGTTGGCCCTTATCTGATGTATTTTAAAACATCTTTCTTTGAAGTACCCCAGGTTGCTAGGCTGAATTAAATACAGAAATTAAATGGAATTGTGTTATTAAATATATTAAAATTCTAACCAGATTTTGCTGTGATAAAAATCACTTGATTATATTCAATTCGAATAACTTCAGATGGAAATATTAGTGAATACAGTCAACCAACTATATTACCAACTTAAACAGTGGACCACTGAATAAGAGAACTGGAAGAAACCTTAAATATCATTTGTTTCTGTTCCTATAAAAATCATATAGTTGTTGAATGATTAAACAAAACTAGGACTTAGGACACACATCTCCTAATCTAGGACTCTTTTCATTAATCTGTGTTCCAATAGTGTTGTTTAAAAATTAATTTAGGTATGCAAACAAATATTTTCACATTTGTATGGGAAGTCCCAGACCCACTGATAGAATATATTTCACCACACCACATACCAACTGCCAGGTAGATCATAAAGAAACTGTTTCTCAAAAAACATGAGCTTGGATACTTTAGCTACTATATGGCTTTCCAGATTGTTTCCCTGGAATATGTTTGTAGTGATAAAAGAAAAGAATCATACCATAATAGAGTTTTATTACTATACATGCTTTTGCTACAGAAAAAAATTATCTGCAAGTTTCACAAAAATATTGGAATCACCAATGACATGCATACCATTAACTACTTACACACATCACTATTTCTTGTTTCATGTACCAGGTATCTCAAAAGTCTTAGCGTGGCTTTAAGCTATTAAAGGTTAAAGCCAAACCATTTAGCCTGACGATAAATGTGAGAATTAGTGGGACACTGATGAGAGATGAGAAGGACAAGAATTGATTGGTTTGATTAGTCAATTCATTCATCACCTGAACGATCATTTATTGTCTGCTCTGCACAGTGGACAAAGTGTCTGCTATTAAAGAAGATATAAGCTATTAAAGCTTAAACCTTCACTAAGACTTTGAGACACCCTGTATTTAATCAATTATTCACTACTCCACCCTACCCCCAGCACCTCTTGCTACTAGACTATAAGTTTCTGGAGGGCAGATACCTTGCCTGTTGTGTGGAACAGATAATAAATGATTATGGAGGTAATAAATGAATTAACTAATCAAGCCAGTCAATTCTTGTCCCACTCATCTCTCATCACTGCCCCACTTATTCTCACATTTATAGTCAGGCTAAATTGCTTGCCTTTCTATGCATTCACCCATCACAGAACCATCTGCCTATGTTCATGTTATTCTTTATGCCTGGGACAGACTGTCTCCCATCTGCCAGGCTATATACCTCTCATCATTAAAAACTGGTTGAGGAACCTTCCAGAGGGATTTTCTTCATTATGCAAAGAAGTTCTTGAATCCTCCCTTATCCTGATCAGTCTTCCCCTGTAATGTATTACCTACCTAAATAATCCATGAACGTGTATCTATTTGCCATGTTTGCATATTTGTTATCTCTTATTAATGGAAATTTAATCTCCTTTAGGGTATTGATTGTGTCCCTGTATGTACTCAAACTGTAGGACAGAAAGACACACAGATATACATGCACATACCCACACATGCACATACTACTACTACTACTACTACTACTACTACTACTACTACTACACACACACACACACACACACACACACACACACACACACACACACACACTTGAGAAATTACAGAATCATAGGCTGAGTTAGGTGGAATATTGCCTCCAAAGTCACACAACTTGGTAGTGATAAAGTCATGACTAGAACTAGCTTCCTGGCTTTCTGACATATAATCTATGAACTGCACTTTACCATTTGGCTTAAATGATGGTCAACAGCATTATCTGCAGTCATATCTATGGATTTAATCAAGAGAGAAGTGACTTGATCATAAGAAATATGTGATCAACCACTTAGAAGTGAGAAAATAGGACCCATTCTTCTGTCTCTGCAACAGTCAAAAGTGTGGCTTGTCTCCTAAATGCTCCCTCATAGTACCTTCTTCCCTGTATGGTGCAAGCCCTCAAACATACTTCCGACCTAGAAATTAGCCCTTCTAGACAGTTACAATTTAATCATTATTGGAGCACACACGAGGACAGTTATATAGGTGCTACTGGGAAAATTCCCACCTCTAAGCATACTTATCACTTTTTTTCCCCATATTACCTCATGGCATTAACAAGTAAGAACATTGCTTCCTCCCTTTTTGATTTTGATGTAAAGGAATGAGTCATACAGGAGGAAAGGGCATGGATAGCTTTTGATTTTCAACACAGATCTCATTAACAACATATTTACCCTAGACACTCCCCACTTTCAAACTTCCTTATTATTACAGAAGGTACCCCCATTTTTCCATTCGCCCAGGTTCATAACCTCTGTGATATCTTTGATTTTTTATTCTTCATCACCTCAGTACATAATACATTGCCAAATTTTGTTGATCTGTCTTCCTAATGTCTCTTGAATATGTTTCCTTATTTGAACTTATAGCCAAGAATTTTGTTCAGGACCTCAGCATCTTTCCCTTGGACTATTTTCATTGCTTCTTAACTGATCTCTTTGTATGGGATCTCTACCTTTTCCTCAAGTCTTTCATCAAAACAACTGCCAAGGTGATTTTTTCTGAAAGTTAAATCCCATGCAACCAAGAAATAGCAACAACAACAACAAAACTCTATTGATTCCCTATTCCCTCTAAGATCAAAGAGTATTTTGTCTTTATCTCATCTTTTTCTTTAAAAATTTATATTTTGTGTAAATTTTATTATGGTCATATGTGTAGATAATTTACAAATAAGTAAATATATAAATATTGAGCATACGTGTTCATTTTTTCTCTACTGATAGGGATGAGTAATCAAAAAAGTTTGTAAACCACTGGTTTTTTACTCATTTTAATTCTTCAAAGGTAGTGTCATTTAATATTGTGATTTTAATAATGTAAGCAGTCTACTGAGGCACATTGTGACCCTTCATGGCTTGGTAGGTGGCTTCAGGAGTTATTTTGATTCCCCTCAAACTATTGCCACATTCTTAATCTTGAAATGAGGCAATAATATCAAAATGTGTAAGTGGTAGATTTGGAGTTAGAAGAACTGAGTGCACATCCCTCTTCAGATACTCACTAGCTGTGTAACTCTAGGGAAATCATTTACTCCACTGGTTTTTCTTCATCTATAAAGTAGAAAAAAGAACATATCTTATACAGTTGTTGTGAGGCTCAAATGAAATCAATAGTCCTCTAGTAAAACTTTCTCACTTTGATCAATTTTTGGACTTTTATGCAGATAATTAATAGAATGTTTATTTAATTGAGTGAAATTTCAAATAGTAGTAAGAACTGGTAGACCTGTTCAACTTTCCTTTGTGTACATTTTTTGAGAGTACTAACACAACTCTGTAAAATCGTCAAAGGTTAGGGAAAGCAATGCATAGAAGTGGAAACAAAGAGTGACTAGACACTTTGTTTTAAGTTCATAAAGATAAAATCAAAACATTTCAATCAGCGGAGAAATATGATGTCATACCCATCAGGCTAACAAAAACTTCAAAACTCAAAGGTGCACAGATCTGGGGAAAGAGGTACACTCATGGTATAATCTTTCTGGAAGACAATCTGATGTTATTCAAGGAGAACTAGGGAAAGGATCAAATTCATTCACCTAACTATCAATCTTACTCTTAGAAAGATGTCCCAAGGAAATAAATTACAAGAAAAAATGTTTACAAAGATGTTCATAGCTATAATCATGATTGATTATAAACAACCAAAATGCCTAAAAGTTGTACAATGACTAACCAGGTTGAGGCACATAAGGTAAAGGAGAATGTATCACAGAAAAGAATGAAAAAGCTTAAAAAACACCAAATCATAGAAAGAGTGGAAATCAAAGTAGCATGAAAAATATTATATTTATAACTATAAAAGTATAAAGATAGATATATGTTGCAATATAGTCTTCCTTTCCATATGTATATGCATGTATATATTAACATACATGTACACATATATGTGAATTAAAATCTTAACAATCAGGAGTCATATTTAAAAGAATAAATTTCCATTGGAGTTTATAATGTTTAAATGTACTTTTGAGCTTTTCCATCTTCCTCGGTCCTTGGCAGTTGTGCGACCTCTCTGGCCACATGCTGCCCCTCGTCCCGCCACTGCCACCATGCCCCGAAAAATCGAGGAAATAAAAGACTTCTTGCTCACAGCCAGGAGAAAAGATGCCAAATCTGTCAAGATCAAGAAAAACAAGGACAATGTGAAGTTTAAGTTCACTGCAGCAGGTACCTGTACACATTGGTTATCACAGACAAAGAGAAGGCAGAGAAACTTAAACAGTCCCTGCCTCCTGGTTTGGCTGTGAAGGAGCTGAAGTGAAGGAATCATTTGTTGTTACATCTATATTAAAAATGTTGGGGGGAAAAGAAAAACAAACAAATAAATAAATAAATGTACTTTCGATTGTAGCATTTATTAAACACACATAATATAGCTTTGTAAATAGAGATTATATTTTGATATGATGCTGGTTATTATAGAATCAGGAAAGTTCTAGCTTTCCAATAACATAATATATTGGTTTTTAGTTGTGGAAAGTCATGAGAAATTGGTCCATGAAATCAAGACATTATAATTTAATGAAAACCTATTTGAAAGTTTTAAAAATGTATAAGAGTTAATTTTCTGTCACTTGACTTCAAAAGTTGATTTGCTTTAGGTAATATTTGTACCTGTTGTTTGGGAGAAAAGAAATTAGGCATCAATTAATTAAAAATTAAAGTGCATAGTTTTGTTTTCCTCTCACATCTACCTTTCTTTTTGTAAGCTATAAGCCATTCTTTTAGTGTGTGCATGTTTTCTATATTCGGGATCAGCAATATTTTTCTGCC
>CM053581.1:297553543-297577492 GCA_028627135.1 Pseudochirops cupreus | reverse complement strand
CACACACACACACACACACACATACATTGGCTTCCTGTCTCAGCCAACCCCCTCCTGCCACTTCAGCAACAGGAGACAGAGTTCACACCTGAAGGGGCAAGGTAATCCCCTCTGTAAGGAATAAGATTATACAAACCAAGGCCCTAACTCAATAAGACCTTTCTATTACCCTGAGTTGTTTTGGAACAGAAAATCCTGGGAACATGAGGGCTGCGCCTCTCCTGGGACCCTGGCCAGGACCTTGAGAAGAGAAGAGATATGGTTAACTGCCCAACTCCTGGAACCAGCCATTCCAAGGAAACATTGTTCTTGGCAGGGGGGGTGGGGAGGGCCCTTGGAGGGATTGGCCTCTCTCCCCGGCTCACACAAGATGATGCTTGCTAAAAAACACCTGGCAGTATTCCTTCTTTGTTCTCAGCACTACTTAAACTGTGAGATTCAGACTCCAAATTGGAATCTCACCCATGGAGGAAACATCCTGCCTGGGACCCTCCCGAGCAGAACCCTGATGGCTGAACCCTGGGATTTCCCAGCCACTGGGACAAGAGCTGGTGCTCCCCCTAATTGGTGATGTTTTCTCTCTCTCTTCTTTCTCTATCCTTTTTGTAGCAACATTAGTATTGATAAGTTTATTGGTACTGCTCTATTGCATATGCTGTGTATGTAAGAAGTGTCCTTTTTCTTTTCCACTTCTGTAGTGCATTGTTAAGGTGTTTTATTGATTATTACTTCCCACCCATTTACTTCTTTTTATTTTTTATTATCAAATAAATAGTAGATATAGTATATACATTGTGTGTGAGTATGTCATTTTGTGGGAGCCAATCCGAACCCCACTATACTTAAGCAAACAACACCTTTTGTTTCTCCCCACAGTTCAGATTCACAATTACTAAGTATCATTAATCACTAAATACAATCATTAGACAATTACACAAACCCTCCACCCCTTGGTGTCTAGTAAACTTTAATTTCATCACTAGTTCAATATCCAAGGGGAGGCCTCTTCTTCATCTTGACTTGGGGTGGTGTCTCAGATTCCCTGGATCCCCTTCCATGGTCCCAGCTCCTACCTGAATCCACCAAACAATCACCTGGATTCAGAGACAGATAGCTCCCAGCTCCTTGTTCAGTCCTCCCATCAGTTTTTGTTACACACTGAAGTTCACAGGTTCCAGCACATCTCAAAACCTTCACCACTTCTGTTGCCAGGAACTCAAGGATCAGCTAAGCCACAAACAAACAAAGGCTTATTCCAGTCATGCTTCTTCAGTCTTCCAGCAGTTCAGATGGCCCTAGGACTCAGAAGAAATATCAGCCTTCCAGGAGACAACAGCCACTTCAGCCTTCACCAGATTCTGGTCTCATAGCAAACTCCAACTCAGTTCTCAGTTCAGTAGTAGCCCAGCTCCCAGATGCTGGGACAATTCTGCTTCCTCCACGAGGAGTAAAAATTCTTGATTCTGACTGTCCTCTGGAGCTGTTTTTAAATACACACACACACACACACACACACACACACACACACACACTGGTTTCCTGTCTCAGCCAATCCCTTCCTGTTATGTCAGCAACAAGAGATAGAGCCCTTAGTTACTAAAGGCTAAGTACCTGCTAAATTAATTACCATTACAGTAACTTTTTTTTGTCAGTGATTTGGAAAATGGTATAGATAGCATACTTAATTTATTTGCAGATCATAAGGGCCTGATATGGAAAGCTCACATGTCCCATTACAATGTCAGGCTAACTATAACATTTTTATAGACAAGAATGAAAGACTGAGTCAAATATGCTGGATACTAACATAAATAAAAAGTTTAAATATTAAGATTAAAGCTTACATAAATGTAAATAAAAATCAATGTCTCAAGATACGATATATGAGTGAAATATGATTAAATATCCATTTGTTAGAAAAATTATCTAGGTTCTTTAGTGAACAGTAAATTCACCATGATACAGCAGGAAAAATAAAACAACTTTAAAAGCTAATATCACCCAAAGATGGAATAAGTGAGGTAAATTGTTTAATAGTCCAGAATTAGGCATTTAAGAGTTTTACTATAACTTGCTCTGTTCAGGATACACACACACACACACACACACACACATACATATACATATGCGTATACATATATATATGTATATATATATGTGTACACACACACAAAGAAAGAGACACAGAGACAGAGACAGAGAGACAAACAGACAGACAGACACTCTTCTGGTGATGAAATTTTAAGAAGACTTCAATAAAATCTAAAGTAGTGTGACCAAAACAGTGAAGGATCTTAAGGAAATAATATGTCAGTTTAGTTGATGGAATTGCGCATATGAGGGTAATTATCTTGGTCAAAAGAAGACTTATGGGAAGGGTACAATGAGAGCTGTCTTGAAATATTTTAAGGTTTGCCATGGGCAAGAGTGAGTAGACTTTTTCTGTTTTGCCCTAGAAGCAAAAACTAGAAGAAGTGGTTATAAATTGCAGAAAAACAGATTTAAAATTGATGTATGGGAAAACTTCAGAGCAATTAGAGCTGTCCAGAAGTGGAACACCTGAGGACAGAGTTGCTTCTTTCTTTCTAGAAGTCTTCAGGCAAAAGCTAGGTGCCATTGTGTGGCATTTTTAGAGGTGAGAACCCTCAATAATGTGTACTCCTTGAGGAAAGGGATTATTTCAGTTTCTGTTTTTATATACCTAGTACCCAGGCTATCCCTTATACCTTTCATTTCTGTTTCCCACCTTTACTGGATTACTTCAAGATTCAGCTCAAATGCCCCTTATTGCAAGAGGCCTTTCCTGGTCAACCTTGCCCTAGGGCATTCCCTCTGGGACTATTTTAAATTTGCATTATGTACATAATTTTTTGCATGTTGTCTCTCCAATTAGAACAGAAGTTCCTAAAGAGCAAAGACCATGTGTTTTCCTTTCTTTTTATCTCCAAGACTTAACACAGTGCTTGGCACATAGTAAGCACTTAATAAATGTGTGTTGACTAACAACAGTTTAGTTAAAAACCATTCATGACCTGAATTGGATCAAATCCTTGTTCCAAGTTTTATCAGAGGGCCTAGCTCCATGAGTTCCTTCCCATTCCAAGGTCCTATGATTCTGTTATCTGGGACCTGAAGAATATTTAGAATTTGATGAGGAAAAGAAGATAAGTTGACCCAGCAATACCACTTCTAGGATTGTATCCCAAAGAGATCATAAAAATAAGAAAAGAACCCACATGCCCCAAAATATTTACAGCAGCTTTTTTTGTGGTTGCCAAAAATTGGAAACTCAGAGGATGTCCATCAATTGGGGAATGGCTGAACAAGTTGCGCTATATGGATGCAATGCACCCTCTTTTGGTTTTCTTTCTCATGCTTTCTCCCATTTTTTTCTAATTCTTCTTTACAACATGACTACTGTGAAAATATGTTTAATAAGAATGTATAGTTAGAGACTTTATCAGATTGCATGCTATCTTGAGGAGGGGGGAGGGGAGGCAGGAGGAAAAAATTTAAAACTCGAAAGTTTATAAAAGTGAATACTGAAAACTAAAAATTAAATAAATTAATTTAAAGGAAAAAAAAAAGAAGGACATTCCAGATTGTGAAGTACTGAGAACATGGGTTGGAATTAGGGATGGGTAAAATATAATAGTTAGGACAATCCCACAGCTGAAGATTGGAAAAAAATAGGCTAAAACCAGTTCATGAAGAACTTAAAATGTCAGGCAAAAAGTGCTAGCATTATCTTGTTGATCACCTCTGGTGGGGTCTGTGAGCAAAACTAACAATGAAATGGATGTCTGGGGAAGATTATTCTAACATCAATGTGCTGGGTATATTGGATAGAGAAGACACTTGAGGAGAGACTAGTTAGGAAACCATTTCAATAGTCTTGGTATGAAATGATGAGAGTTTAGAATAGATTATCAATAATGAGAATCAAAAGGAAGAGGTCAATGAGAAAGCTATTGCAAAGAAAAAAATCAGTAGAATCCGGTAGCTGATTTGCTGCAAGAATCAAGGTAAACATAACACCAAGATTTTACCTAATTTCACCACTTTCAATAAATAACATTATTATTAACTGAATTGGTTGAAATAATCTGTTGGTGACTGGTCAACTTATAGTATATACTATAATTCTGATAATGTTGAAAGAAAAAAAGGGAAGGATGTTTTCAAGTAATAAATGTCAAAGCTCTTGATGGATTATGCTACAGGCAAAATTAGAATGCAGATATGAGTCATTTTGCGGGCTTTTTACTTTTGGTTCCCCCTCCCAACTAACAACACTGGGATGCAATGCATTAAGACAAACTTTCCCGATGATTTTAAACCAATTAGCATTAAGTGAACTTAAATTTATGCTGTTATGGTATCGGTCCCTACAAGCAGTCTTTAAATTTCTTTGATCCTATACTTGCTAGTAAAATGTTTATAGTACATATTCCTAATATGTGTATATTTACTTAATTATAAATGAAGTACATATTACCACTCTACTTATAAACATGCACAATACTTTTCTAAAACATGTTTTAAAAGAACATGATAAAGATGAAATAATATTTGATTTGAAAGTTGTCAGCAGACTGTTGGTTGATTGTTGTTCCTTGTTCTTGAAAAGGACCAAAATGACATCATTATGTTGGGTGTCTGACTGTGGTTGATCAGATTAATATAAACTCAGAAGGCTATACCACAGATGAAATACAAATAGTTCATATTCAGGGAATGGCATGCTTAGACTTTCTGAAAATCACTTTGGCAGCTGTGTGTGGGATGCATTGGTTTAGGGAGAGACTTGAGGTAGAGACTGATCAGAAGGTCACTATTTTAGTACAGAACAGAGGAGATCCTTGATCAATGGTGGTGGCTAAGAAAAGGGGAGATATGTGAGAAATGTGGAGGCAGAACTAACAAGACTTGGCAACTGACCAGATATACAGATGTGGGGTGAGTGAATATAAGGAGTCAAAATGGTGAAAGGAATGATGAAAATCTTGTTGAATAGAGGATAGGTAGTGCCATCACCAGTATCAGGGATGTTTAGAGAAGAGATAGGTTTTGGAGAAAGATAATTTAAGAAAGTCTGTGATCTATATCCCAGCCAATCCTTGTCTGTTCATCTCAAAAACAGTGATATAGCTCTTATTTCATAGTTGATGCTCTCAAGCATAGAGTTATCTGAGGGGTGCCTGTCATAGTCACAATCCAAACTGGGGAGAAGAGGTTGAGGTCAGAATTGTCCCTATGGCAGCTACTGTGAATAGCAGTGTAGGCTTCAAATACTGGGGCAGTGGGGAAGGGCAAAGGGGGAGGCTCAGAAGGAGAGGGGTTGGAAGCTTGCCCAGCAGTGGAAGGGAGCCAGGAAGAAGTTTTGAGGCGTAAGTGTAGATGTTTGTTGGCAATAAACCTCAAGATTAGCTACTACAGAAAGGACTGGAAAAACTTGTATTTCTATCCTGTGGATAGATGGTCACATCCTCCTTGGGTTCAGGGCCACTTGAAATGAAACTGCTTGATGCATGGACCATATTTTCACTCTTGAGTGTGATTTGAAAAAATGGTATGAGTGGCTGATAATTGTGCTCTTAATAGACATAGTTTAGAACTCATTAATCACCCTAGAATCAGTAGTAAACCATCTTCCCTTCTGGACTAAATAGATACTTGAGAAGTCAACACTAGATTCTTCTGTTGATGACACTGGAAAGTTAAAGATGGAGGAATATGCCTCTTGCATTTTTCTCCAATTTACTGGAAAGGCTGAATCCTGGGCATGGAATTAAAAAGACCTAAGTTCAAATTCTAGAAATTCCTCTTCATACTAGGGTATCTTGGACAAGTCTTCATGTGTTAGTCTCCCTACCTGCTTAAAGGATGATAAAGCTATTTTCACTGACTACTTTACAGCATTTTTATGACTAAAGTACTTTGTAAACTATGAAGTTATATTTAGTAAATATGAATTTTTATTCTCACTGTTATTATAACTAAAGTCAGACTGGAGCAAATGGAAATCTTGGGATGCTGAAGTTCAGAAGGTGCTAAGAGCAATTAAACCTTTTCTATAGCATAGAAACAATTTATATCACCACCTAGTAGGCACGACTAGTTAGCTAAAATGTGAAGATAACAGATAGTATGTGTTTCTTTCTTCCCTTTTGCTGGTGTACTCTCCTCTCTTGGCAAGCAGACTTGCTCTGTCCCCTAGGCCACTGTCTTGTAGTCTTTGTCTACCATTCTCAAATGGTTTTTTTTCTTAAAATGTTGATTTAAATGTGCTTTTTATGTTCATTGCCTTGATTGTTTTTGTAAGGCTTTCCCAACATGTTAAAAATATGTATTTTTGGTTCTGTTCATTGTTATTAACCCTGTCCTGAGGGAAGGAGAGAGGGAAAGAGAGGGAGAGAGTGAGAGAGACAGAGACAGACAGAGATACATACACACAGACAGACACAAAGAAAGAGACGGAGGGAGGGGAAGAGACAGGGTGGGAGGGAGGGAAGGAAGGAAGGGGAGGGAGAGAGACAGAGAGAGAGAGAAGAAGAAGAAGAAGAAGAAGAAGGAGAAGAAGAAGAAGAAGAAATATTACATTAAGCACTTACTCTGTGCTAAGCAATAGAAATACAAGTACAAATGAAAGGAAGTATATAGCCCCTGCCCTTAAGGAGCTTATATTCTTGTCAAGGAAGACAACACATGAGAGGGAGCTTAAAAGTAAGGAATGTACCCAAGTAAGGTCAAAGTGAATAGGTGAACTGGAGTTTCCTGGGTTGTTCTGGGTTTGAAGAGATCATGATGGCTGACACAGTTGCTTCCTCAAATGGAGACTCTGGAGTGAATTTATCAATCAGAGGAGGAGTATAAAGGCATAACTTAATTGTTATTATCTCACTGTGAAGTCCACCAGCTCTTCTTCCCTCCTGAACATTTCCAGGGCAACTAGGATTTGCAATTTCCTCCAGTTTTCACTTTGAGATAGATAAGCCAGTGCCTGTTTCTACCAGCTGAAGAATTGGCTCCAGGAACACTCTATGTATATGGAGAGGAAGATAAGTGTGATAGATACAATGGAATAGAGGTATGTATTTGATAGCTTTGCAATGTTGTGAGAACCTACTTTAGGAAAGCTATGAGAAAAGATAAGAGACTGAAAGTTAAAAGAATCAATTTTTGTTCTGTTTAGGTATTAAAAGCTTGTTGAGATTATGTGGCATGAAGATACTTTTTTTTCCCAATTCCAAACAGGATGGTGTTGGGAAACTTTTAATTTGATTTTTTCCAGTAAACAAACATTTCTCTTCTTTTATTACAGTCTCCCCCCTTCAATTGAACAGAACACAGAAATAAAACCCTTGCTAATATATATATATATATGCATATATGTGTGTGTGTATATATATATATATATACATATATATATGTATATATGGAGAGAGAGAGAGAGAGAGAGAGAGAGAAGCAAAGAAAGCAAATGCTGCATTAGCCATGTGAAAACAAATGTCTCATTCTACATCTTAAGTACAGAATTTTGGGCAGGAGGAACATAGAATATTTAATTTTTAATCTTCTAGAATCGTAATTTGTCATTGTATTGATAGAATCTTAAATATTTCAGATTTTTTCTTTATTTTGTTATCACAGTATAAATTGCTTTACTGATTCCATTCACTTTACTCTGCTTCAGTTCATAGAGGGCTTTCCAGTTTTCTCGGCAACTGTCCATGTTCTCATTTCTTAGGATGCAATAATACTCCATTATATTCATGTCTATTCATTCAGTGAGGAGCTTTTGACCAGCTCCAGTGCGAGAGAAACATATACTTATCTTAAAGTTGCCAATAAGTCTCAATCCAATCCTGAGTATGGAGTGTATAAAGAAGAGTGAGATGCCATAGGGAAGGTAGGGGACACAGAAAGGAGAAAATAATGCTCTTTTTACTGTGGCTAAAGACATTTGGGTTGTGAGTGGATAGATCACCAGGTCTGGAGTCAGAAAATTCTGGGTTCAAATCTGATCTGAGACACTTACTAGCTCTGTGACTTTGTGAAAACCACTTAACGTTGTTTGCCTCAGTTTTCTCATTCATAAAATTTGGTGGAGAAGAAAATGGAAAATAATTCCAGTATCTTTGTCAAAAAAAAAATAAATAAATGGGTTCATAAAGAATTAGATTTGACTGAAGTGACTGAACAACAACAACAAAAACCATTACTACGTTTGCAAAACCTGTGATAAAGAAATCAGACAAGAATGAAAGAGAAGGGTTAAGAGGTTACCATTTCACTTAGGAATGAATTTGTGAAGGTTTCAGGGATAGAAGGTATGGAGGAGTTGGGTGTCCCCTGACATATGTGTCACAAATTGCAAAATGTGAGCTAAATTCAAATCATTAAAATGATGTGAGGGCTAGAAAGACATTACTTTTCTAATGTGAATCTGCTGAGCATCTCCAAACTTAATTTTTATGCTTAATTTAGAGGAAATAGAGTAGAGGCACTAAGAGAAGGGTCAAAGTCAGAAAATACAGATTGAGAGTAATGTATATTGAGAGGCCCATTCCCTACAAATGGGAATTTTTTTTTTAAAGTACTTGGAGAGCTCTTAAAAGTTTTGGAGGTTGAGGGTTTTCTCCATTTTTATGATTGCATTTTACTTTCTATGTTATTTTTTGCTTTTGGTTATTGTTTGTGTTCTGGGAATATAGATACTATCAGCACCCTGGTCAGGGGCTGTGGTGAAGTTGGGAACTACAAAATGAATTATTACTATGGTAAATATGAGTGCTGAGTTTCTCACAGATGAGCTATGTTAGGGTGCTTAATGAAATAGTTGAGGGTGGTTTGGAGCGTTGGATTTAAGAGGGAAGAAGAATGGAATTTACTGCTGGCCTCTACTATAGACTTGGTATAATCTTAGTTGTTTTTTGAAGACTGACTCAGATGTTAGTGAGCCTTTGGGGCTCATAATTGACAGCTGCAGGGAACATTTTCTCATTTGGGCATGTTTTGTGTTTTCTTTTGTGCACTTGGAATAACCAAGAGAATAATCTTTATATATCTTTCCTCTGTGATAGATGATTAATTAGACTCCCATCTTATTCCAATAAGTATTAATCAGCTTGATATGATTCCATAGGGGTAGTGATTATAAGTTCTTTATATTAGACCCCATAGCTGTGAATATAGATTGTAATTGCATTGACTTAATCATAGGAAGTTACCTAGAGGACCTTCACATTTATTTTTGCCTTGTTATCATGACCAAGCCCATGTAGAGTTTTTGACATTTGTTTATCAGACCAACCCATGGGTCTGCTCAATTGGCTTGGTAGGACCTCCTAAAAGGTTAAGATAGATCTGTCAAGGTCTCTTCATTAGCCCATTTGTCAACTAATGGGATTTTGTATTCTGTGTAGCAAGAGTCAAGGACAAGGTCTATCAACCAATGAGTTTCTGTATTTTTAGTTGTTTTCATCTATATGGTCTGGATATCAAGCACTATCAATATAAAGCCCTGGAGGAAGATGGCATAGCAGATCATGAGAAAGATCAGAGATCTACTTAATTAATGGGGCCATGGACTTTTAAATAAAGTGCCATTGTGTTAGACCTCTGCCTCAGTTTCTTGTATTGTAGGTTGGTGTGATGGTAATAGGAATTTGAAGATCTTCCATGCCCCTTAATAGGCTTAGGTGAATTTGAAGACCTTCCTTGCTTTGAAAGTAAACTCTGCCCCTTACTAGGCTGAATGTAGTCACATCAAGCCTGTGATGGGAAGCTTGTTTTTCAGGTAGGCACAACTTATGTTACTTTGCAGTCAAATGGGTCACAAGGGTTGTGACATTCTGTGATCCTGGAGAAGGCTATGTATTATATACTTCTGAGGTGAGGTTTTGCTTTGGAGCTCACTTTGGGAAGAGTTGTATGATTTGGCCAGACGACATTCTGGGCAGCTGTTGAGCCCCCTGGCTTTGAAAACCCAGACGTTGGTGCTTCCCTCTCTGGTGATTATTTGCATGTATGTGATTGATGGTCAAACAGCTAGCCCTGTTGGCTGGTCTCCTGAATTCTGCTATTTTCTCTATCTGTATTTTTGTCTGCTTGTAACTTCTGTTTGTATTTTTTGAAGTTCAGGGTGCTAACTTTCACTCCTGAACCAGGTAAATGATATGTGTTTGATTAAACTAAGATTTTTAACCTTTTTTCACTTGCTTTCCTTTAGTAAAACAAATCAAAGAACCTGTGCTAGCATCTATGCTATGGCACTTGCTGCTATATGTGGACAATTTTGGATCCCTTACTTCCTCTTGGGCATCTGCTGCACTATGATTATGCTGGATTTCTTGTCACTGGTTAGAAGTCGGTTTTCTGGATTATGGCAATTTTACGATAATAAGGGCTTCTTAAGACTGCTTTAGTTGAATCTCAGATTCAGCATCTGTTTGAGACTCTGTCCCATGAACACCAGGGGTAGCTTGAGGGTCTCTGGTTTACATATAAAATTAATATAAATATGGTAAAAGTGATTTATTAGTTGTCAAGTGTGTATTGATGTCAAATAGTTGTGATTTGAAGAACTGAAGTTAAAAGTAATTCAAAGGGCAATGTAGAGTCTCATAATAGAATAGGTAGGCTACATTATATAAAAGAAATAGATGTTATCAAGGAGACATATCATTGGAAAAGAAATTGGACCAAGAATTTTGTGAGAGCAAGACATAACCAATGGACTTCCAGTGGTATCTGTAAAACATTAGTTAGTTAGTAAAGACAACTAGATGAAAGACTCAGACTTCTCAAGCTGACCTCCAGTGGAAAATTTACAGGAGGTTATAGACAAGTGCTGCACAGGAGATGAGAAAACAGATGAATAAGGATCTTTACTGTTAGAGAACAGACTTACATTTATGAGATCACAGACTCACTGAAATATTGAAGGTTCTAGTTTAAACTGACAGCTACTGAATATTCAGTGAATCCTTTTTAATTTTTTTTTTGTTCTGACCTGTAGTCATATAGACATGGAGAACTCCTGGTGAGGAAACCCCTTTTACTAATGTAGATCAGCAACTTTTCTTTAGCAACTACCCTTAGAAATTTATCTGATACCCTAAGGAACTAAGCAGATGTCTCAAGATCACAAATTCAGTATGCATCAAAGGCAAGACATGAACCTTATCCTTCCTGACTCTGAAGCTGTCCCTGTATTCACCACCCCAAATGTTCCACAGAAAATCATAATCCATATACATTTATTATATGTATGTATATATTATCTTTTTCTCTCTTTTGAAGAGAACTCATTTTAGAGAAATATGATGAAGTAAGTAGACCAGTAGAGTAGATGTATATATAATCTTTGTGAGCAATATTATTCTTTCAGCAAAGTAGGCCCCTTCCTGAAATCTAAGTAAAGTTTTTCATTGATATTAAAATCATTCTATAGATATCTATAGAAATATTTTGTTTTGCTTTTTCAAGGGGGGAAGGCAGGGCAATTGGTGTTAAGTGACTTGCCCAAGGTCACACAGCTAGTAAGTGTTAAGTGTCTGAGGCTGGATTTGAACTCAGGTCCTCCTGACTCCAGGGCTAGTGCTGTGCTACCTAGCTGCCCCTGAAATAGAGCTTTCTAATAGCTACAGAAACATAGCTATCTAATGAATAGCTGTAGGTAGATCTAGATCTATCTATATCTGTGTCATGGATATTTAGATAGGTACAGATATCTATATCAAAATGGACCTTTGTGACTTCTTAGAGTCTATACCTCTTCAGTACCAGTTTTGAGCCGAGGTGGTGGGACTTGGCCAATACTTAACTTACATCTCTTATGTATTGAATCTTTTGGAGGGATAATATATATGATAAATCAATTTCAGCTAAAATGTTAATAGTTGATAATCTGCCCCTTTCTATGAAATATTTTCTTTTTAACTTGAGTTTTTCAATAACATAATTAATGATAGAACTTTAGGCACTAGGCTCTTAGCAGAAGTAGAAAAATGAAGGAGATTCTTCTAGATATTGAAACCTTTCTCAGTTCTTCAAATTATATGACACAAGCAACCAACTATTTGACCTTCCCTCCCCTCAATTAGGAGTAAAATTGTGCTTCCATTAAACTAAAACTTGGTTCAAAATATTTTGGTTAATACACAATTTAATAAAAAAAAAACTTATTGAGCATAGACTACATAGTATCAGATCTGGGATAGCCTTGAAGAGTCTCCTTGAATTTTATAAGATCAAAGCAGAAAATAGAGATTGATGACTCTTCCTCAGATGCAATTGGTCTAATCACTGTGTGTTTGTTTCCTGTTCAATCCAAACTTGAAGTATCCCACACTGAGCACTCTTTGAAAAATAGCCTTTTCATTTTCCTCTGGATTTTATCCTGATCTTTAATGCTTTCAATAATTAAGGAATAACTATCAAGGCGTGGGGCATTTCCAGGGGATTAATGGCCAGCTGGGAGAGTTGATGGCCTGGAGCAGAGTGGGGACTCATTAACCTCAGCTGGTCATTAATTCCTTAGGAGCCACCTAGGGTGGGGGATGTTCTTGCCATTGCAACTCATTTTGATTTTAAATCAGGAAAAAAAAAAGTTAACTTTTAAATATCATTGCAGCTGCAAAGCCCTTCTCACTTGGTGATAGCTTGCTCTGGTTGCTTGGGGATTTGGGGGTAATTAACACTCTGCTAGAGAGACCTGTCACCTTCTTTCATTACTACGGCAGCATTCCATCATGCTTCTAATCTCTAGGAGTTCTTTTTCACCATCCAGTGCCAGTGTTGAAAAGAACAGTGATAAATGAGACTGACTTAAGTGGGGACTAGACAAGAAAGACCTGAAACAATGTTAAATGGTTATGTTAAAAGGGTCATAATTAAGACTGACCGGATCTCAACCTCCTTGATTCCAGCCTTTACATAGGAAATTAAGCAAATCCTACTTTTTTTTTATCCTTGCTTTACATTACCATTCCTCTTCAGAATTTTAGTTAAGACTCAGGGGAAAGCTCCTAAATTTATGCAGAATTTATAGAAAGATATAGACAAGAATTTCATTGGATAAGAAGTCATGGAACTGTTATACTCTGTACGCCTGGAGGGTGTCTATGCTGATGTGATTCTGAATACATTGGCATATTAAACAAGAAGGAAAGATGGTTAGATATGAGGGGGATATTGTCTAGAAGTGAAGAGATTTCCTGAGTACAGTGATCTTGTGTATATTATATTAGACTAGAGATTTGAAGAATTGATATGGAGAGTGACTTTAGAGGCAGACACAAAAAGGATATTATTTGAGACAGAAAGGACCAGGTCAATTTACATTAGGCCTAGAACTCCCATTTTATTCTTTCTTTGGGGGCAAGGCACCAAAGGTCTATTTAAAATGTACTCTGAGAGAGGTATCAATGAATCTGTGTCACTCTTAATACCTTCGTAGGAATTGGCTTATATGTTCAGGTGTTTAATTTAACAAACACTCCTTAAACATCGACTGGGTGCCAGGAACTGTGCTAGAGTAATGAACGTTTTTAAAGTATGGGCTGGCAATGGTTACCTGGACTTGGCCCATGCTCTATACTGACTCATACAAAAGCCAAATTCAAAAAGGCCCCCACCCTCCAAGAGATTGTGTTCTGCTTGGAGTTTGGCTGGGGATAAAACATGTATGCAAAAAGAAATGCAAATCATAGCCAAGTAATACAAAGCAATTTCAAGTGGGACCGTGAAGTTAATAAGTAGGGTTTGAGGAGATCAGGATACGGCATGTCAGACATGTCGGATATGGCACCTGAGCTGTACTTTGAAGGAAGCTAGAGGTTTTAGAAAGGAGATAAGAGGAAATAACTGTATAATAATGGGAGTCCCAGGAAATCTATAGAGTCCCAAAGCCTGGAAGGAGGACATAGGAAGAAAAGAAAAGAGGTAGAAAGAATTGAAAGAAAGGTCCAGAGATTTCAGCTTTGATGTGAGTCTCACCTCCATCACTATTTTACTTAGAAAGGGTCCAATCCCCATAATTTTCACTGAATATATAGGTTTATATTCTAACAATGTAATATACATGTGAGGTATCATAACCATCAGACAATTCAGTCAGATGCCTATCTGTACTAACACTTCATATTCTGAAGAGTTTGTAAAATTGAAATGACCTAGTTTGCTCCTTAAGAGATGAAGGTGGAAGGGGTAAGAGAACAAGTATTTATCAAGTACTTACTCTACCAGGCATTGGGCTAACAGCTTTACAGATATTACCTTCTTTGATCCTCACTCTAACTCTTTAAGGAAGGTGCAGGGATAAAGTGAGGTGCCCAGGGTTACACAGCTAGAAAGTGTCTGAGGTCAAATCTGAACCTAGATCTTTCTTGCCCCAGAACTAATGCTCTGTCCACTGTAGTACCCAGGTGCCTAGAGAGAATAAAGACCGCTGTGTTTTAGAATGTCTACAGTATTTTCAAATCTCTTAAGCTTAGAGGAGAAGACTCCTCATGAAATAAGGAGACACTATTGGTCAAAACTAAAATACAGTCTGGGTTATTTTACTAACTAACTGTGTGATCTGGATCACATCAATTAACTTTTTTTTTTCTTTTCTTCCTTCAGCTTCTGAGCTTTCTTTCAGTTACAAAACTATGATTCTTTAATGAAACAGAGATATTTAATGTATTCTATGTCTACATATATCTATAGGATTTATTATGATGATAAAGTGAAATTCCAAGTGTGAGAAACTTTTTTTCTTAATATCAGACATGTGATTTCATTTTTTTATAGGAAACTCTCTCTACCAAAGATAATTAGCACCTGTTTCACTTTACAATCTTGGTAAGCTTGGGGCACTGGGAAGTTAAATGCTTTGCCCAGGGTCACATAAGGAGGAATTATATATGTTACAGTCTAGAACTGAAAGCAGAGATTCCTAACTCCAAAGCCATCTCTCTTTCCACTGCACCATGCTGCTTCTCTGGAAAGAACACAATTTATAAGTGTCAAATAAATATAGTGGTTTTAGTGCTATTACTCTTATTACTTCAAGGACCTGTTATTTCCTCTACATAGGAACTCTCCTTATCAAAGAATATTAAAGTCTCTCCTTCCTCACCTTAGTAGATGGTCTCTACGAGTTTTCATGACCAACATGATGGCCAACTTTCTGATGACACTGGTAAAATCTTGATTTTGGCCTCATGTGTTGGAGCTAATTTTAGATAAACATGGCCATACTTGCTTCTTATTACTTATGCATTTACACATCTGATAAACAAAAAATTTAGTAGAGACTTGACTTTTTCTAACTACTTTTTTATGAGAATGGCCCACATAATTTCCAACTGGAGGCTGACCAGAAAGGCCACAGGAGACTAAGAGTTTAGTGGCCCAGGGGAAAAAAAAAGTGATTTCTTTACTTGCCTGCCTAGTGAAGCAATTGCTGCCCAAGGTACTTTTCAACATGATACAATATCCACCAATTCCAACTTTATCAGCATGGAATCATATAAACAGCCATTATAATAAAATGTGGCCATGCAGTACTGTTGCTCTGTCTCTACTTTCATGTATTATTAAGACAAGTATGCAAGGCAGAGAAATTGACTTTGAAATATTTGCTAAAGTTTCCAATTGGACACCAGCTCTTATTCTGTATTGAGAACATAAGATCCAAATTTACTGTGTCAGGATGAAGAAATGCAGGCACTAAAGTATAGGCTATACACATCACCAGCCCTGCACAAGATTCTGAAGTAGAGAAAGTTGGCATTTGAAGTATCCTGTCTTATTCAATAGTGCCACTGACTCTGGAGACAAGAGTATGTAAGTTCAAATCTTGATTCTCATATAAGATGTACTTAGGCAAGTCCCTTAACCTAGCTTGACCTCAGTTTCCTCATCTGTAAAATGAGGGAATTGGACTAGATAGCTGAAGTTCTTTCCAGATCTTTATATGATCTATGAATCATTCCTTTCTCTAGGCAACCAAAAAACTCATTCTCCCCTCTAGCTACTTAGAATCTGTTTTCATAGAGCTCTATGCAGCCCTTACCTCTTGCAGGGTCTTTCATATCCTTCGGTCTTTTCCAAAAGAATCCTTTCTTTCTATGTTTATAGTCATCCTGATCTGAAATGCTAGATTATACTAATGTGTTAATAAGTCGGTTTTTTGTATTTGATATGTATACTACTTCTAGTATCATTTACATTTTAATAGGGTAATCCTAGATAGACAAACAAAAGGAATCAAAGCTAATGTAAAAGATTTTAGCTGACAGAGCCCACTGAAAAAAGTTACTTTGATTAGACAAGCCTATTAGAATCTCCTCTCATATCAGAATCCCCTCCCATAAAGCAGGGATCAATTTCCTGACTCTTTTTAGTTAAAAATCTTTTTAGAGGCATTCATTGAATGAACTCTGAAGTCTAAGTGATGTTTATTTGAAATCAATGAACCTAGAACCTAGAATATAGGTCAGAGTTAACATTTGGAGCCACACCTTCCAATTCTCAAAGCAGCATTATTTTCATGACACCATCCTAGATGATATTACTGATTTACTAGTTACTTATTGTTTTAATAGTATTTGAGAATTCATATAATGAAAGGTATCTTAACTTTTTTTTTTTTTGCATCATGGGCCCCATTGCAGTCTGAAGAAGCTTATGAAATCCTTCTCAAAAAAATTTAATGCACAAAACACAAAAGATTATGAAGAAAATTAATTATTTTGAAATATAATAATATATGTTTTTAAAAACCAAGTTCATGGACCCATATTGAAACTCTTTGGGATAGTGAAAAAGAGATCACGATTTGGAGTCAGAGAAAAATGAGGTCAGAATTCAGGTGGGCCAAGGTAGGGGCTGCATGACCTTGGACAAATCATTTAAGTTTTCTGGGCCTCATTTTCCTTCGGTGCAAAATTAGGAGTTTGGATGGAATGATATCTAAGATTCCCTCCAGCTCTAAATCTATGATATTGTTAACATTCAAAATGTCACCTTCTTGAAAGAGACCATTGCTACATATATCTCACAGTAACTTGGATAAACCAAGTCAAATATCCTGTGCTGTTTTCTTCAAAAAGCACATAAGATTAGAAACTAACATTCTAGCCTCCTATGAGGACAGTGGGAAGAAACCATTTCAAGAACAGTTCTCAGCCCATTGAAAACATTTTCTTCAAAGGCAATAATGCAGCAATTATCACAGTTCATTTGTCTGCAAATGCTTCTCTGTTGTTAATCAGTCAGTCATTAACCTTACCAATATCACTGTGTTATCATCATGCATTTCAAATAGGATGCCTGAAACCACTGTTCAGGGTAGAAGACTCTGCTATATTATTAATATTATTATTTTCATCATCATCAATAGCAGCAAACTCATCATCATCATTAGTCATCATCATCAGCATCATCTTGGCAGCAGTCATAATAGTGATGCAATCTATATGTCTGGACATGTGCTTTCACCTGCATGGGGTACTTCTGGCATGTAAAGTACCAAAGGGGATAACAGAGGACTCACCTTCAAGTATGGGCAACCTGGATTCAAATACTGCCAGTACTACATACTAGCTGTGTGAACAGGAGCAAATCACTTAAGTTCTAAGTATCCTAAGCAATTTATCGTTCAGTCATTTCAAGTGTGTCTGACACTTTTGGGGTTATCTTCTAAAAAAATACTAGAGTGGTTTGCCATTTTCTTCTCCAGCTCATTTTATAGGTGAGGAAACTGAGGAAAAGAGGGCTAACTGGTTTTCTCAGGATCATACAGTTAGTGAGAGTCTGAGGCCAGATTTGAACTTGGAAAGATGACTCCTCCTGACTCCAGGTCTAATGTTCTATAAACTGTGCTCCCTAGCTGGCCTTTAAACAATCTTTTTTTTTTCCAATTTCTTTGTTCTATGCACTGCATATCCTCTAAGGAACTTACTTAGATGATATTTTTATACATTTGGTGAACACCATACCCTCAGAAACAAAATTATTTCTGCCTTCTCAGCTTTCTTTTGCTGGGATTTTTCCCAGGACTTTTAATCCAGTTTCCTACTTATAGTTTATTCTGATTGCTGAGAAAATAAGCATATAAGCTAGATGAATAGATCAAGAAAAATCAGAAGATTAGGACAAATATGAAAGTAGATCTATGCTCTGAAGCCAAAAAATTTCAATTGTCCTTGCCACCTTCACCAATAGAAAATCAGATTTTTACAAAATATCTGGTAAAGTACATACAAAGGGTATCACCTATAGTGCATAAACCCTGATGCTCATAACTTAGTTGTTTTTCAAGAGAGACTATTTTGAAACTGATATGAATATTGAAATATGGTATGTAAAGCCACACTGAGTTAGAAGACAGGCCCTAATTAAAATAATAATAATATATTCTAGGACGATGAAAATTGTCCTTTGGTCAGGTTGGTGGTGCAGTGGATAGAGTGCTCAGACTGGAGTCAGGAGGACCTTAGTTCAAATGTGACCTCAAACACTTACCAGCTCCTGCGAAGTCACTTCACCCTGTTTACCTCAGTTTCCTCATCTGTAAAATGAGCTGGAGAAAGAAATGGCAAACCATTCCAGTATGTTTGCCAAAAAATAAACAAAAGAAATCAACAAGAAAATAAATGGAGTCGTGAAGAGTTGGACAAAACTGACCAACAGGAACTCCTCTTTCTCTGTCATCTCTTCCGTTTAAGCACCCAGTAGCCTTCAGACTCCACCCCATAACCAGCTGTCTCAGGATTTAATCTTTTATTTCTTTTATTCAGTCTCCCAATTGTCTGTCCTTTGTCCCAAGCCCGCAGGGCTAGGGCTAGCTAAGTAACTATCAATCTAAAGAAATGGTTCAATAGGAGTCAGCTTAGTGCAGAGGAAAATGAATTGCCCTGAAGTGTGAAGACAGGAAGCCTAATTCTGGCCCTGATTCCCACTAGTTATGTAATGTTGGTTTAGTCTCTTTCTGTAGGTTTTAGTTTGCTAAGACACACCATAGTATTGACAGCAAAAGGCAGTGTAGCCTAGTTGACATAGTGGATTGTACCTTGAGTCAACATGTCCCCAGTTCAAATTCTGCTTTAGGGATATTCTCTGTGTCAGTCTATGCAAGTTACATAATTTCTTGCAGCCTCAGTTGCCTCATCTGCAAAATAGGAATAAAGATAAAACCTACCTCACAGGATTGCTCTAATGATCAATGAAGATGATGAATGCAAAGGCAATGTGTGACAGTAGAATAACTGTTGGATTTAGAATCAGAGGGCCTACACTCACATCCCAACTCTGCTTTTTATCAATTCTTTGAATATTGGCAACTTAATACCTCTGAACCTCAGTTTCCTCATCTGTTATCAAAAGACAAAGGATTAAATGATACCCTAATGTCTTTTCCAACTCTAGATTTATGATCCCAGGCTATATAAAAGTCAGTTACTATTTTTGCTCCTTTGTAAAATGGGGCCATAGGATTTAATGATTTATAAAGTCCTATTTGATCCCAAGGACAGAAATTTCAGGAACCTGGAGTCTGTTCATGGGGACTTTGTGGCACCTTTCAAATCCTTCATCTTGTTCTTTAGGGTAAGAACAACATGTAGATGTTTGCAAATAAATTCAAGAGACAGTTACTAGAGTTTTCTTTCTTCCTTTTTTTTTTGTATTGGGGAAAATTGCTTTTATTCTACAATGACAGCTGTTAGAGAATATTGTGAAGCCTGCTACATTGCGTTTGGCCTGATTTGTAGCACATTTTTAAAAAAGATTTACTCTTTTCCAGAATTACTTTGTTAAATACATTAGGGTACCTTATCTACAAAGGTATTGAAATAATAGATTGTGACAAAATAATGAAGATATATAGTCTTCTGAAGAGCGAGGCAAATGAGCTTCTGATCACTTAAAGACTAAGTTTCCATCCAGATCCCACTGTTAAAAATGGAAACTTTTTGGCTAGATTTGAAAGTACATGCAGAATGTATAGAAGAGTTAACTTTCATTATTCTTCAGGATCAGGCTCTCCCCACAACTTGAACAAACCACCTTTTCAGTTATGGCAATTTACATATACAAAGCTATCAATGTAGTTAATTAGGATTTAAAAGTGTGATTTAAACAAAGACGAGACATCTTGTTCTGATAAAATTACACAAATAAATGATTGCTGTTGTCATAGACTGCTTAGTGGTTACTTTGCTAAAAAAACCTTCAAAGTATAACTTTGATGTTAAAAGAGTCTTAGGAAGTCTGCGTATGACAAATGGTTTTGAAAAGAGAATTCCTGATATAAAGTTTTAGGAGAAAAAAAGGTGAAAATACATTGGGACAGAACCCTACCATTCTGTTATAACTTAAAGGGATTCTAGAAATATTCAAGGCAGAGTATTTCTACTTTGATTGAGGCAGAGTGGTTTAGTGGCTAAAAAGCTAGACTTGCTTTCAAGAAGATCTGGGTTTGAATCCTATCTCAGATTTGAATCCCTACTAACTGGGGGTCCCTGATTATATCACTCAGCTTCTCTGAAGAATCTCATTTTCCTCATCTATAAAACATAAGACCCTACTGCTCTGTCTTCATATTTCCCAAACCCTCAGTCTGCCTTACCATTTTACAAAGTTATTAGGGATGCCATTATGTTGCAGACAATTATGTTCCTACAGTAACAGTCCACACTCATCAAACACATAAACAGAATTAAAGTAAACAAGAAGAAATCATTCAGAATGAAGACAGCCTTGCTGATAGTGCAGATCCTTGGCCCCAAAGGCTTTCTCCAGTTCAAAGGCTATCCATCAGGCATGAGAATGAAATGTTTTCACTTAAGACTCAATGAGTAGAAAACATCCTCCTTTGATGGATCTCACCAACTGGTTCTTAAAACCCCAACTTCTCTGGAGATAGCAAAGACATGCTACATAGTTTAGTTCCTGGAAGCCCTGGGGGAGGAAGGAGAGTAATGGACTTTGCAGGGCCAGCTTTAAGAGATTTCTCAAGTCTGTTCCCATGTGTATGAAGCAAGTGTCTGTTCAGAGATCTAATGCTGGTTTTTGGACCCAATATTGCAGAACTGATGTGATGATTTTACACTGCAACCAGAATTACTGTTTGATGATGAATGAGCTCTTCTCTCTAAGACTTTTTTTTTTAAACTCTTGATAATTTAGAGGGGAAAGAGTGAGCATTCAACTATTCTCCACCTAATTTCATCTTGCAGGGAAACTGCCCCTAAAAGTGTTCTGTCATAGGAATGTATTTCTTTTATAACTGCATACTTTAGTCCTGATGAAGACTTACTATTTGTCATTAAGAGGAAGCCTTGGATTCCTGCTGTAAAGCATGTGTCTGATAAACAGCTTCCCCTGGCAACAGGGAAGCGAGGTAATCTACAAAAACTCAGCAATATCCTGATGGGGCTAGGGCTTTCTTAAATGAGAAAACCTTTAGCAGGAGCTGAAAATAAGACACCACACAGTTCACATCAAATTAAAATGCTAATGGAGAGGGTGGCAGACTGATGTATCTTAGATCAAGTTTTAGTTTTCTTTGGTTTTACTTTCTGTCAGGGTTATTCTATCATAATGTATCAGGAAAAGTCTTGTGCTCACATCAAATCAAATCGTTAATGGAAAGGGTGGCAGTCTAAAGTACTCTTGATCAACTGCTAATTTTGTTTTATTCTTCTTGCTCTTACAGCTATTCTCTAAAATGCATAACTCTGCATTCAAAAGAGGTTTTTGAGGGAGTCTGGGTGCTGAAATAGATTAAGATGAACTGAAGACAGAAAACCATTATGTTCACAGAATAAACAGTTTTAATCATTTAATGTTATATGAAATATACAATTCACCTGTAATGGGCTGCTTTCACCACAAAAAGAGACCATGTAAAATATTCACTTCCCCAGATTTGTCCAGTAATGCCTTCAAAAATAGTTGCTAGGGAAAGTCTCACGTCAATCTGATTTTGTTATTCTAAAAGAGGAGGCAATTGCTATAAACAACATACTTCCATTTTTTTCAAAAGGGAAACACACACACACACACACACACACACACACGAATTTAGTGTTGCAGAAAAGTGTCAGATTTACAGCTTTTAAGATCAAAGTAATCAATTTATTCCAAGAACCAGCATAGTGCGGAAAGAGGCAATGTCATGCCACTGGCCCTTTCTTTCACAGTCAGAGCTATGGGTAAAGAGAGTATTTCAACTTTCATGTAGGCTCAGTCCTTGGGGATCTGTGCAAAGACTGAAGATTTAGAGCCTGTTTCCCTTTGCAAAATGAGTGGCTGCATATCTAGGAGAAATGGGATAGAGGCAATCAATTAATTTTGGGGTGTATCAAAAATGAAAACTTTACTTCTTTGCCTTGAGTAAAGGAAAATAGGATCAATCTAAAATGAATTTTGAAGAGCTGCTATAAATGAGAATTTCAGTGATGTTTTATCTGCTCTGGAGATTGTCTTTGGTAAATTTTAAAGTGTAGGCTTATGGGCATTTCTGCGATCTGGATTCACTAACATCAATGAGTCAAGAAAAATAAGACAATGAAAAGAAAGATTTCAGATTCACAAAAGAAATTAATAATTCTGTAGTAGAAAATGGCCTAGTGGCCTATAGGTGGCATACTAAATATTTTCTGTTTTCCACTAACTCTCAGAAAATAAAACTCAACAAAGGAATTACATGTAAGGGGTAGAACAGTTACAGCTATATCCAATGGATAAAAAGTAAGAAACCCAACAACATAGCCTTATGAATTTTTAGCCTTATACATTAACACTAGAGACCCCAATCTTTAAGGCACTCATGATGTACCCCTCACTTTACGAGCATCTATGATCTGACAGGTAGTATAAAAAAATAATCCATAGGTTTGTGTCAGAGACTCACTCAGAGATTTCCTTCTTACTACTTAGACTCCACTGTTAGATCCCAATCCCCTGCAACAAGCAAAAGACATTAACTGTCCAGCCCTGTGTGTGCTGGTGGTGGTGGTGTGGGGGTGCATGTGTGTGTGTGTGTGTGTGTGTGTGTGTGTGTGTGTGTGTGTGTATGTGTGTGTGTACTTGTGGAATTATAAGGTGGGGAAGATCAGTTTCTTCCTGAGGGAGCCCTCATGATGGAATATTTCAAGGTTATAAAGACTATACCCAGATCACTCATCCCAACCTCTCCCAATTCTACAAAAAGTGGCAGAAGTAGATTTAGCTCAAGTAGAGCAAGAAAAAAATAAGAGTCTGAGATGGAACTGGAGCAATGGGCCAATGTGCAGCACTGGGCTTGATAAACATGAGGACATATCCCTATATTTCTAAGATGTAGCTAAAGTAGTCCTCAGAGGAAAAAAAAATACATCCCTAGTACATAACAAATGGAAACAGAGAGAATTAATGAATTGAATATGCATTTAAAAAGTAGAAATCCAACAAAGAAACACACCTAGAATAAGCATAATAGAGAAATCTCAAAAATTGTTAATTAAAAGGACTGTATGACTGACAAAATTAAAAGTGGTAAAGAAAACTGAAAGTGATAACGTGTTAGCCAATCCAGTGAAAAAGAAGAGGGCAGCAAATCAAATTAAGAAAGTAAATAAAATGAACAAGGGATATCACAGAAAGCCTAAAGAAAGAAACATTAGTATTAGAAACTACTAAACACAGTTAAATGTCTTCAAAACTAGGAATATATGAGAAATACAAGATAACTTTCAAAAATATAAAATACCCAAAGTAGCAGAACAAACTGATTTTGAATAATACAGTCGCAGAAAAGGAAATAACATAAGTTCTAAAAGAACTACTAAAGGTATAGTTCTAAAGGGAACCATTTATCATAATGAATTTCTAGGAGTGTTCTATCAAATGTGAAAAGATTAATCAATACCTCTACTACAAAAATATTCTCAAAATTGAGAATGAAAG
>CM053581.1:297526203-297553043 GCA_028627135.1 Pseudochirops cupreus | reverse complement strand
GGTTCCTCGTAGCCGAGCTGACTTTAGTGGGAAGTATCTTTGTGTGCGTTTTGGAGTTCTAGGATTGGTTTAGAGTCCTGTTTTATGGGTATTTTGGGGTGGCTATGTGAGAGCTGCGATATGTTGCAGCTGCTACGCCGCCATCTTGGCTCTGCCCCCCACAATTAAAATAGTAAGCGACAAGGACTTAACTAAGTATATATGTACAGAGATCATGAGCTAAGGGTTCTGACAGAAACTGAGGAAGCATTTCCATTACCCATTTCCTTCAGAGAAATGATTCCCTTTGCATCTAATAGCACATCTAACCATGCTCTGTGTAGGTCTGCAGGACTTTTTCTTCTCTAAGTAGCATCTTCGCCATAAACATTCCCTCTGTATACTGGCCTGGGAACTCAGATGATTCTTGACTCTTCTCTCTGTGTCTCTGTCTCTCTCCTGTCTCTGTCTCTGTCTCTGTCTCTTTCTCTCTCTCTCTGTCTCTCTCTCTCTCTCTCTGTCTCTCTCTCTCTCTCTGTCTCTCTCTCTCTGTCTCTCTCTTTCTGCCTCTCTGTCTCTTTCTCTCTCTCTCATTCTGGTAGTTTTTTGGATTGGGGACAAGATGCTGACTTCAATCTTGCTATTTCCCTCCTTAAATAATTTTGCGTCTAAAAAGAAATCTTGTATGTGTATCGTATGTGTATCATCTTTAAATATATATATATATATTTTTTTTTTCATTCCTCCTACTCCAAAAGGCAACTAAATCAGTCTAATTGGTACTTTGCAAAAGTTTGAGCATATTGACAAAATCTTCAGCTGACTACACATTAGAGATGTTGCTTACATAGTGGAGCATTAAGAAATGATTGAAATCTCCTGAATAATGCTAGAAGCAGAGTGAGAGAAGGACAAAAAAAAGATTCATTTTAGACAAAAGCTACATAATGTGCGTGAGGGAAAAATGCAAGGATATGCAAATAGTGAGAAGAGCAGGGAAATTTCGGAAACAGAAGGAGGAGAAAGCCAGTTGGTATGGGAAGAAGACCCATAGAGCCTGCGTGAATCAGTTGCAAAGAAGTGAAAACAGTTTGTGTTGACAGAAGAAGCATATAAAAGAGACACTGAACCACTCAGAGCACAAATGGTAGTGCAGATGTTTTAGGTGAGATGTTGTACTTAAGGACCTGAGGCCTAAAAGCCAACTGTGAGTTTCCTGAGTAATCTTCAGATTTCAAATAGTATATGTGACCAGAAACAGGAGGTCACGTAATAAGGATGAACAGTACCAATGGACATCTTGAATATTGCGCAGATATCCATCAAGCACTGAAAGGACCTTGGGAAAACCTCCCTTGCATCAGGTAGATCTTCTAGTGAAGGCTGATAGAAATATCCAGACAATAATTATCTAGGAGCATAGGGTATGGTTAGTTTTTTTTTTATTTTCTGTGATGAGATCCTGGATCTCATCCATCAATAAATAAGCATTTATTAAATGCTAACTATTCATTATACTACACATCAAGGTATGAAAGTGACTCAGCTTCTATAATCTGTAAAATATGTGTTCCATGTATTTCAAATGATTTTTATGAAGATCAAATGAGGTCCTGAGTGTGAAAGGACATTAATAAAGCAAAATTTATACTGCCCAAATATTGGATATGAGGTGACTCCTTTACATTAGGGTCCTTTAATCCAAAATAAACATAGACTAAAAATTTGAGGAAAAATGAAAGTGAATCATCCCTCTTCTGCATTCCAGCTACAGTATGGAATGGGAGAAACAACTCAGAAGTTTGTTTTCTTGTATTAATACTCCCATGTCTCAATGACACATGAGTAAAAAAGGAGGAATCTATTTTAGAGATGGGAAAGTCATAAAATTTGGGTTGAGAAGATTAAAAATCTAAATACATATGAATTTACATCATTTTGTCCTCTTAACAGACAAAAGCCTGGAGCAGGAGAATTTCAGTCACCCAGAACTCTGCTCCTCAATTCTATATCCTCGGCTCTGAGAAATATGTGTCAGTCTTGAATTGGGGTTCATCTAGATATTCTTCCTTTTCTAGACCTAGCATGATGTTTCAGCTATGTATACCTACTAAAGGTGAGATAGTAGTGTAAATAGATTAGCTAAAAGCAAAACAAAATTTAAAACTAGACATATATTACAAACTATATTCTGCTGCTTCCTAACTGTACCCACTTCTCAAGGTAGCTCTCCCCACTAAACAGAGAAACAGAGAGAGAGAAAGAGAGAGAGAGAGAGAAACCCTCTCAGACTGGAGTACAGGCCATCCCTCTTCTGCATTCTAGCTATATAGTATGGAATGGGAGAGCCAATTCAGAAGTTCATTTTCTTATATTAGCACTTCCATATCCCATAAATATATGAGCAAGATGCAAGAAAATAACTCACAAGAGGATATGCAAACCAGTATGGCAGAGTGCTACGTGGTACATCAGAAATCCTTATGGATACAGCAACATGGACAGATAGGACAGGAAGGAACTTTGTCCCCAGGTCCCAGAACTCTCATCCAAGTTTTTCGGTTCTACTTGGCATTTATCTGGCTCCCAAAGTCAGCTGTCCTTGAAGCTTCCCTTTCACTGGAAATGGGGCATTCCCTAAGCCTAATATTTTTCCAGAGCCTTTTTACCTTCAAATTCTGTGTGTCTCAGTCCCTTCATCTACTTTCCATATAAAAAAAACTCTAGGTGTTACTCATCTCATGAGGCAAAAGAGATGAAGTTATGTTACATAATCAGTCAAATATCACCAATAAAAAGGGTATTGACTGAGGGCTTGTAAGACATATCACTTAGCTATGTCATTTTCTTTAGTAATAGAATTACTATTAATCTTAATCAATTGGTACCCATTACATTCCTACTATGCTATATGCCAGGCACTAGGATTAACTCTAGGGATACAGAATGAAAATGAAGCAGTCCTTGCACTCAAGGAGATTTGCTAATGGGGCATGTATATGCATATGCAAATGTATGTGTTTATGTAAATTCATTTGCTTTCTTTTACTTGTTTTGTATTATTTTGCATATACACATACATATATGTACATGTATATATACATACATTTACACAGAGTAGTGCAGATTTGGTTCCTTTCATTTACTTTGTATTATTCTGCATATATACACATATGACACAGAATAATAAACTAAATTTGTTTTCTTTTATTCATTTTATATTCTGCACATGTGCAGAATAATAAAACATGACTAAAGAGAAACAAATTCTTAGACCTGCTAGTTGTAGAGAGAATGTTTCAATGAGCTCAAAAGTTCAGGGATTTTTAGGGGGACAGGAAGGGGCATATGAAGGGAAATGGGAAGATGACATAGAAAAATAGATCTGGAATTAAGAGTGACCTCAGAGGCCATCTAGTCCAATCTACTCATTATACAGATAAGGAAACTGCAGCCCAAAAAGTTTAAGTGGCTTGCTCAAAGTCACACAAGTAATATCAGAGGTACCATTTGAATATAGGCCATTAGAACATGAGCTCCTTGAGACCAGGATGGTCTTCCTTTTCTATTTGTATCCCTACTACTGACCACAGTGAAAGAACCATATAAATGTTTTATTCATTAATTTTTATTTGAGCACCCACTGTCATTTCTGTGTATTATATTACTTCTCTTTTTACAGATGGTACACATCATTGAGTTGAGTTGAGGAATACTATTGAGAAAGATGGGGAAGATGAGGCATAGCTAGACATTTTCTCTTGACATAGCAGCTTCTATGATGATTATTTCTGCCATTTTCAATAAGGCTTAGAAAAGAGCTGGGACTTCAGCTGCAAAAGAATCTTGTTATGTTTGAACTGCATGCAAGCTTCAGTACTGCCCTCAAAATAAAAAATTCATAGTCATCCTTGGAGTATGTCTTTGAGCAAGCCAGTTAGAACATGGCCTGTCACACTCTATGCTATTGGCTCCTCAGAGGAAGGTGAACCTTTGAAAACAGTATAGGTAAAGAAGAAAAATAAAATCAACCTTTGAGTAAGCTCTAAAATATATTAATTATAAAAATAGTCACCTTTGGCATAGGACTGTGAAGATTTGTAAAGTGCTTAACGTTCATTATCTCATTTCATCCTGAAAGTGACCCCATTGAAGGCAGGTACTCACAAGGATTAATTTGCCTATTTTATGTCTGAGGAAATGAAGATTTCAAGAGATTAGTGACTAGAGGATAGATTCATTCCCAGGTTTTACCTGACACTGAGCCCAGGACTCTTTCTACTACCTCATATTGCTTTTCAATTCAGTGATAAGCAGAGGTGCAATTCAATACCACTACTTCTGAATCTTCTACTTTCCCCCCCCGCAAAAAAAAATTAAAAATAAGGAAAACTTCAATATTGATCTGTTTGTTCTTACTGTGCATTTAAATAGACAATCTTTACTTTCTGATTTTTGGAATGAAATTCTGAAAATACAGGTGTACTTAATTCCTCTCCATTATCCCCTCTATCCTACTTTAAAAATATCTAGTTCCCCTGGTGTATTTGAGTGTTTATTACAGATTCGTAACTACCTGGCAGTGGGGTTGGCAGTGGGAAATTGGCAAAGAAACTTAAAGCTAAAGTGGCAATAGCCACTGCCAATAGATGATCAAACAGAAATTAAGATAAAGCATCTCTAAGAATATAATTAGTGATCCAATAAGAACGTACAATTCTTTGTAGCTTAAAAAAAATTCTCTACACATAGAAGCATGGCTATTGTCTAATGAACTACTCTTAAATTATAATAGGGTGGTTGTTGTTATCTTCAATTTGTCATTGTTGTTGTTGAATCATTTCAATCACATCCAACTTTTCATGACTCCATTTGGAGTTTTCTAGGCAAAGATACTGGAGTGGTTTGCCATTTCTTTCTCCAGGTCATTTTACAAATGATGAAACTGAGGCAAACAAGGTTAAATTACTTGACAGTAAGTATCTGAGACCAGATTTGAACTCAGGGAGGAGTCTTCCTAACTCTAGTCAGTGTACTCTATCTACCATGCCACATAGCTGCCCCTAATCAAGATGCCATTATCTATTTGAAATGCAAAATAATGTCTCCCAAATGCCCAAGGCTCCCCTTATTTGGACAATAGTATGGAGAGAGTCAAGGTCAACTAATGGATGCTTTATACCCAATAACTTTTGAAAACAAGACAAAACTGGGTGGGGAAGAATGAATAAAGTGAACAGAACTAACCAAAGGACCTTAGCTCTCCATTTAAATTTGCTTATATAGACACAGGACAATGTCTGATACCCACTTGAGAAATAGCATGGAATATAAGAACCAAAAGTACATGAACAATATCTAGATCAGAGCAACACCATAATTATCTAGAATCTAGAACTGTTTTTTGTACCTTCAAATAAGGTAGAGACAAGAATAAGTGGTGTGGGACATGGATATTCAAACCTAAATTTCATCTTTGTTTTACTTCGGGATGGAGCATATATTCCTACACGAATTTTTGCTAATGATCAGGACCTTGGACAACCAAACGTTTTAAATAATATGAAATATTGCCATTAAATCACAGGATGTCACAGATGAAAGTGACCTTTTCTAGTCTAACTCCCTCATTTAAAAAATGAGCAAATTGAAGGATGCAGAGGTTAAGTTACTTGTCTAAAATCACACAGCTTATGTTACAACCAGGACTACAATGAATATTGTCCAGATCCTTGTCCCAGTGATCTTTCTCCTATTCATTGTTGTCTGAATTTCCAGTTTTGCTGAAAGATAGCTTGAAATAGTGGGAAAGGGTGATAGAGTTACAGATTTAGATCTGGAAGGGACTACAAAGGCCATCTAGCCATAGGATCACTTATCTATAGTTAGAAAGGATTTTAGAATCTATCTAGTCCAACCCCCTTATTTTATAGCTGAGGAATTGAGGCCAAAAGGGGTTGAGTATCTTGCCCATTGTCAATCAGGCAGTAAGTAGCGGAGGTGGAGTTTGAACTCGAGTCATCTATCACCCAATCCAACATAATGGATCCTGCTTCTTCCCACAGGAATAGGACTTGTAGTCAGAAGACCTCAGTTTGAATCCTTGCTCTGATATATACTAGATATATAAGGGGACAAGCCATTTAATCTCTCTTAATCTCAGTTTTCTTATCTGTCATTCAGGGCTAATAATTGATAACATACTTCACAGGATGCTTGTAAGGTAAGATCTTTTAAACTATAAAACACCATAGAAATGTGAATTATTTTATAACTTTACTCTTTGGGATTGAGAAACTGCTATTGTCAGTTTTGGGGTAATTGAGAATTTAAAGTTTGTAATTTCATATTAGTGTTAAGTTTGTCACCAACATTCATCCAGAAGTGCCATATGGTTATGTATCATATAACACCATGAACTTGTAAGAATCCAAGACGAATAATCCATAGGGTAGTAGAAAAATGTATGGAGACCGTAAGTAAGCTGTAGTATGTTATTACTGGTAAATTACACTTGAAAATTTGTAGAAGAGATGCTGTTGAATCCATGTACAATTGAAAAATGAGGCAGGCTGGTCATGTAGTAATAATGACAAATAACAGACAGACTAAGTGATAGATTAGTGACAGTAAAATAGGAAGAGAACCAGAGAGAGATCTCTAGCACATTGACTGGATGCTCCACAAAGATTTTATAGAGAGACATGGGAAAGATCATATGCAATAAAAAGGTACAGGGGTCACTTTGTGAGCATTCATAGTAGGAGTTAAAATAAAGTACAAAATTAAAAATTCACCAAAGGTTGCACTCCTGGCTTTTCTTGACTTCTCTACAAACCTCTCCATCCTGAAAGCTCACTTCTCCACAGAAACTCGCTCTATCTTTGGATTTTACATCTTGGAATTACCCTCAGTCCCTCTGACCTCTCCTTCTATTTAGTTAATTCCTCCCAAAACTGAGACCTGTTAAAGACTTTAGCTAAAAAAGGCCAAGGTCTCTCACTGCATCCAGGGCCATCTCCAGTCACCCTAATCTATAACTTGCCAGTGGACCAGATAGCTCTGGAGGAGAAAGTGAGGTTGGTGACTTTGTACAGCCATATCTTGCTTAAATCCAATTCACTTGCATGTCATGGTATCACCTCCCTGATGTCATGGTGCTCTTCAAGAATGAAAGACAAATAATAAAACAACAACCCAAGACTCCTGTTTTATTCAGGACCTCGGGAAGGTCATATCTTCCTACCTCTCTAGGTTATATATTCTGGATTGTTGAGGACTTTCTATGGCATGCTTCTCACTCTTGCCCTCTTTCTGCTTCCTTTTATGTGTAGTCTTCTCCCATTAGAATGTAATATCCATAAAGACAAGGATTGCCTTTCTTCCCCAGCATAGTATAGTGCCTGGAACTTCATAGGTGCTTAATAGTACTTGCTGACTTGCAATGGCAGTTAATCTGGTAACAAAATGTACTCTAGACTGGCATGTGAGACCACCTTGATTTTAGGCTCTCTTGGATGAGCACTCCTATCACAGTGAAGGATCTTTAGAATGACACCACAGAATCTCACAGTGGGAAGAACATTAACATCCTCCTCCTCGTACCTAAGGATAAGTCTCTATAATATCCCTAACAATAGGTATTGTAACTTTTAATTGACAACTTCCTTTGGTAATGAGAAATTCACTACCTCACATGGAATTTGATTTTGGATCATATGTTTGTGTATAAGGTGTATATGTGTGTATGTACACAATACATATATATATATTCATAAATACATATATGTATGTGTTTGTATCTTTATACAAGATTCAGTCTTCCTCTGGGGAGCTTTCATTCATTGTTCCTAATTCTGCACTCGGTGGACAAGCAAAACAAATCTAATTCCTGTTCAATATACAGCTCTCATTTCCTCTTTTAAGTCTTATCTTTTCTCAGCTAGAGGCACTCAGTTTCTTCAGCTAATAAAATCATCCTCCTGTTTTCCTTCTCTGGATGCACTCCAACTCTTTCATTGATTTAGCAAGTATTTGTTAGGTACCTCTTCTATGCAAGGCACTGTGGTATGGGATACAAAGACAAAGTGAAAAAGTTTGCCCTCAGTGGGCTTAAATTCTACAGAAAAGATGTAATGTTTACATGAATAAGAACAAGATACCTTGAGACTGGACATAAAACTAATAAGAAGGGTGATGAAGAACATCTTCCTCCTACATACGTATTTGTAACCTAAGGTCTCTGAGTTGGGGAGTAAAACAAAGAGACAGATCACTATATTGTAGCATAATTGGTCTCCTTTGCAATCCTATGTATTTTATTTTATTCACTCAAATGTATTATTTGGAAGAAGGTTATTTAGATTTCACCAGACTGCCAAAGTGGTCCATGACACATGCAAAAAAAAAGTTAAGATCTTTTGTTTTAAGACATATCTGTAATGCCATGCATGAGCAGCTTCACAGCTTCCCAAAAGAATGCTACTGTGAGCAGCTTTTAAGGTTCTGATTACACAGTATAGTGAATACTCCATTTATTCCATTACAAATCAAGGCAAACATTCACAACAAATCACACTATAACATTCATAACAGATTAACATTAGAATAGCCATATAGTTTTCACCAACATGGCCACAGTATTTAGAACAAAAAACAAAAGAATAATCATCTGGTTTCCCTAAGGGGGGAAAACCCTCCTTACTTACTCATTCAATCATTTCACAATACAAGTTAGTCTTCCACTCATGAGGAAATCATAAGTTAACTTAATCTGTCACTTATCCAGGTTCACAATTACTAAGTATCATTAATCACTAAATACAATCATTAGAAAATTACACAAACCCTCCACCCCTTGGTGTTTAGTAAACTTCAGTTTCATCACATGTTCCATATCCAAAGGGTGGCCTTTTCTTCATCTTGACTCAGGGTTGTGTCTCAGATTCCCTGTATCCCTTTCCATGGTCCCAACTCCTACCTGAATCCACCAAACAGTCACCTGAATTCTGAGGCAGACAGCTCCCAGGTTCTTATCTAGTCCTCCAGGAAGTTCTTGGTACACACTGAAGTTCACAAGGTCCAGCACATCTCAAAACCTTCACTTCTGTTGCTGGGAACTCAAGGATCAACCAAGCCACAAACAAACAAAGTTAGCATCCTGCTCATGCTTCTTTAGTCCTCCAGCAGTTTGGCTGATCCTAGGACCCAGAAGAAATCTTAGCCTTGCAGGCAGCCTCCTAGGCTGCAACTTCAGCCTTCACCAGATTCTGGTCTCATAGAAAACTCCAACTCAGTTCTCAATCCAGCAGCCTAGCTTCCAGATGCTGTGAAAATTCTGCTCCCTCCACCAGGAGCCACCAGGAGGAAAATTCTTGATTCTAACTGTCTCTCCTCTGAAGCTCTTCTTAAAAACGCAGACACACACACACACACAGACACACAGACACACACACACACACACATTGGCTTCCTGTCTCAGCCAACCGCTTCCTGTTATGTCAGCAACAGGAGACAGAGTTCACACCTTCTGTGTCTTTCACAGAGGTACTTAGACCTTACTAAGGGATAAGTACCAGCTAAATTAATTATCATTACAGCATCTGGGTTAAGCCTTGAAGGAAGCCCAGGATTCTAGGAAAAAAGAGATGAGATTTTTTTTTTTTTAGGCATGTGGAACAACCTTTAACAAAGTATGGAGATTTGGAGAAGGAATACTGAGCTTAGGGTACACAAAAAAAGACCAATTTGCCTGGAATAGAGGTTAATTGAAGAGAAGTATCATGAAATAGGACCAGAAAGGCAGACTAGAATCAGACTATGTGGGTTCTAAATACCACATTTAAAATCAGCATTTTAATGCCCAAAGGGCTATAAAACTGCTCATACCCTTTGACCCAGACATACCACTTCTAGGTCTATATCCCAAAGCTATCATAAGAATAGGAGAAGGATCCACATGTACAAAAATATTTATAGCAACTCTTTTTGTCATGGCCAAGAATTGGAAATTGAGGGGATGCCCATCAACTGGGGAATGGCTGAACAAATTGCAGTATATTAGTGTAATAGAATGCTGTTGTTCCATAAGAAATGATGAGCATGTAGACTTCAGAAAAATCCTGGAAAGACTTACCTGAACTGATGCTGAATGAAGAAACCAGGAGAACATTGTCAGTAGCAGCACCGTTGTTATGGTGACCACTCAACTCTTCTCAGCAATACAATGTCTATAACAACTCCAAAAGACTCATTATGGAAAGTGCTATACACATCCAGAGAAGAAACTGTAGAGTCTGAATGCAGATTGAAGCACACTGTTTTCTCTTTCTTCCCTTTTTTAGTTTCTTTTTTCTTGTGCTTTTCCCTTTGGTTCTAATGCTTCTTTACAAAATGGCTAATGTGCAAATATGTCTAATATGATTGTACATTATAGCCTATATCAGATTGCACAGTGTCTTGGGGAAGGGGGAGCCGAGGGAGGGGGAGAAAATTTAGAACTCAAAGTTTTCCATAAGTGAATATTGAAAAATAAAATAAATTTTTTAAATGTTTAAAAAGGAAAAAAAAAACCAGGAAAAAATAAAATTAGCATTTTATTCTGGAAAAAGGAACAAGCCGTTGAAGATTCTGGAGCATGGGTGTGACATAATCAGACCTATGCTTTAGAAATATCATTTTGGCAGTGGAAAGTGAATTTGAAAAAGAGGAGAATGGATTCAAGGAGATAAATAAGGAGGATTTTGAAGTAACCCAGGTAAGAAGTGATTAGTTCCTGAGCTAGGGTAGTGGCCATGTCATGTAAGTAGTGAAAAGAGAACATATGGCAAAGAAAAAGGTAGGTAGGAGAAATAGGAGGTAGATTTAGCAGGATTTTGCCACTGTTTTGGATATCAGAGGGTAAGTTGCAGTGTCTTCTTTAAAATGTGGTGTCATGAACTGAACACAGTGCTCCATAGTCTGTCCAGGGGCCAGTATAATGGAAATATAGCCTTTCCAAGTCTTGAAACTGCCATTCCATTACTGTAGACTAAGTGTGTGTGTGTGTGTGTGTGTGTGTGTGTGTGTGTGTGTGTGTGTGTGCACGTGCGCATGCACATGTGCGTGCATGTGTATGGCCATATAAACCTATTGATTCCTAAAAAGTTTTTAGTACACTAAAACCTTCATATCTTTTCATATGGACATATGGATTGTTTTACTCCAAAAGTATGACATGTTTCCCCAATTAATTTTATCACCAAATTTCTATACCAATATCTAATTAAAACACAAACTTCTTTTTTAAATGTTAATATATATTTTTACAATTACATATAAAAATTTTTAACTATCATATTTTACAATTTTGATTTCCAAGTTCTTTCCCACTCTCTTCTCCCCCATCATTGAGAAGGCAAGCAATTTGATAAAAGTTATACCGGAACAGTCACAAAAAACACATTTCCATACTATTCATGTTGTAAACAAAAACAAGAAAAATAGAAAAATTTAATAAAAGATATTTTTCAGATTCCATTAGTTCTTTCTCTGAAGGTGGATTGCATTTTTTATCATTGGCCTTTCAGAATTGTCTTGGATCTTTGTATTGCTTGGAATAACTGAATCATTCATGGTTGATCATTGTACATTACTGCTATTACTGTGTACAACGTTCTCGTTCTGCTTACTTCACTTTGCATCAGTTCATATGTCTTTCAAGGTTTATTAGAAACTTCTTGAAGACAATGCCAGCAAAGCACAAATTCTGGAAGTACCTAGCCCCCTGGAAAGGCTTCAAATATGCATGTGAGTTTGGACTGTACATCTCTTATATGAGAACCACACTTGCTGAATTTGCAGAGAAGAATCCCCATGAATGACACAGGATATTGAAATTTTGAGCTATAGCAACTCTTAAAGATCACCTGCTAATACAGAATAAGACAGTAAGGTACATGTCCCCCTGCCATCAAATGTTTCTTCAAGCCAATTGCCCAAGTGAATTTTTCTTAATATATGATCTAAATATTCATGCTCAGTTAGCTCCATTGATTCCTATTACCTCCAGGATCAAATTTAAAATCATTTGTTTGGAATTAAATATTTTTCTAACATAGGCTCTTCTTTACATTCTTATGACATTATATTCTCCTCCACACAGTCTACATTGCAGCTACACTGACGGACTTAATATTTTTTAGATATGGCCCTCCCTCTCTGTCTCTGTGCCTTTATAATGGTTAACTCTTATGCATGAATTGCTTGCTTCCTCACCTCCACTTGTTAGGTTCTCTGAGTTCCTTCAAGTCTTAGCTCAAATCCTACTTTCTACAGGAAATGTTTCCTACTATCCCTTGTTTCTAACACTTTCCTCTCGGAGATTACATTCTAGCTATTCTGAACATATTTTGCATATTATTATTTGCGTTATAAGTTATTTGCATATTGTCTCCCCCATTTGAATGTGAACTTGAGGACAGGGCCTTTTCTTTGACATTCCTGTGCTTAACACAGTATCTAGTATGTGGTAAGTACTTTGTGAATGTGTTTTGATTGTATAAAGGTGGGATTGATTGAGTCACTCAATCATATCATCTCAGAATAGTTAATGCTCAATCAATCAATTTCAATTATAAGCTTGAGTTTCAATCAATCAGTCACAGACTTTGGAGTAAGTGATAAAGGAATTTGGAACTGGGGTGACTTTGTACCAGAAGAAAGGTTGAGAGGTTGAGAAACCTTGGTAATATAGTAAGAATCATCTATAAATTATCAAGTTAGTTGAAAAGGAAGTCATCTGAGAATCTTGAGAATGATTGGTTTTCTGGTAAAACTCTTAAGGAGAAATCTCCTTGAAGTAGGGGGAAAGGCTTCAACTTCAGCCTTGGCCTATGTCTTCCCCTCATTCCTCTCCTCTTTGGCTAAAAGAGGACATTGGGAGCTTCCAGCATGGCTCTAGAAGATGTTGGATGTCCCACAAGCATCCTGGCTTAGGTGATGGCAATGTACGCTTTAGGAACCCAGGACAGACTGATCATAGATTCATGCATTTACTAGGATCCCAGCAAAGAAACTACAGCATGTTTCAGGGGTAACTTAAGTATTCCATGAATGGGGAAAAAAAGATTTCCAGCATCAAGGAGTTGTGACTTTGCCACATATACTTCCTAAACTTAAGCCCACTTTCCTCTGGATTCTGTATGTAACTGTGGAAGAATGTTTCACAGAATTTGGTAGGATTTTATACAGATTGTTCTTATTGTAACACCTTAGTAAATAACCTTTTTTTCTAAAAGCTACTTAAGACTGGCTAACTAAAGTGGTTCTTAAATGATAATCTTTGGGGGAAAAGAGAAATACACTGGTGGACAGCTTAAGTCTATGGCATTAGAGAATCACTCCCAAGTTCTCAGGGTTACTCCTAGAACCTTGAGGGTTAAATGTATCCTCTCTCCTCTACCTCAGATCCATTCATGTAAAGTGGGATTTGGATAAAAAAGATCTCAAAGCTTATAGGGAGTACAATTAATTAATTGTTTGGATAATCTCCATGCTGGCAAAAAAAAATGGATTCTTAGACTGTTGAAGTTGGTTTCATGCTAATAACATTGACTCAGTCTTTAAGCCCATAAGAGCTTTGGGGGCTATATTTTGTTGCCCAGCTGCTACTGCGCAGCCTACTTTCAGTAGGGAGAAGTCCTTCCAACCAGAGTTCAGTGCCTTTGATGTGCTAAAATAGCATCATTCCAACCACAGTTGCCTTTCAGATGTTTCCCTTCTTTTTCTTTTCTTCCTACCATCTAATTTCTGTTTATTAAGAAAATAATAAAAATAATCATAATAATTCACTTTTTATACAATTTTAAGATTTCCCAGAGATAAAGACAAGGACTAGACCAGTAATTTCTTTTTTTCAGTTGATGGAATTTTATTTTTTTATCCAATTACATGTAAAGATAATTTTCAACATTCACTTTTATAAGATTTTGAGTTCCAAATTTTTCTTCTTCCCTTCCGTCTGCTTTCCCCAAGATAGCAAGCAACATTATAAAGGTTATACATGTACAATCAAATTTCCACATCAGGTTGTAAAAGAAGAATCAGAACAAAAGGGAAAAACCATGAGAAAGAAAAAAACAAAAACAAAAGAAGTGAAAATAGTATATTTTGATCTGCATTCAGACTCCATAGTTCTTTCTCTGCATGTGGATAGCATTTTCCATCATGAGTCTTTTGGAATTGTTTTGGAGCATTGTATTGTTGACAAGAGCTAAGTCATTCATAGTTATTCATTGCACACTGTGGCTGTTACTGTGTACAATGTTCCCCTGGTTCTGCTCACTTCACTCAGCATAAGTTTGTGTAAGTCTTTCCAGGTTTTTCTGAAAGCATCCTCCTCACCATTTCTTATTGCACAGTAGTATTCCATTGCATTCATATACCACAACTTGTTCAGCCATTCCCTCATTCCTGGATATCCTTTCAATTTCCAATACTTTGCTACCACAAAAAGAGCTGTTATAAATAATTTTATGCATGTGGGTCCTTTTACCTTCTTATGATATTTTTGGGATACAGACCTGTTAATGGTATTGCTGGATCAAAGGGTATGCATAGTTTTATCGTTTGGGAAGCATAGTTCCAAATTGTTCTCCAAAATGGATGGATTAGTTCACAACTCTACCAACAATGCATTAGTGTCCCAATTTTCTCACACCTTCTCCAATAGTTGTCATTTTCCTTTTCCCTCACATTAGCCAATCTGATAGGTGTGAGGTGGTACTTCAGAGTTGTTTTAATTTGCATTTCTCTAATCAATAGTGATTTAGAGCATTGTTTCATATGACTATAGATAACTTTAATTTCTTCATCTGAAAACTCCATCTTCATATACTTTGACTATCAATTAGTTAATGATTCAAATTTTTATAAATTTGATTCAGTTCTTTGTATGTTTGAGAAATGAGGCCTTTATTAAAAACAAACACTGTCTATAAAAAATTGTTTCCCATCATTCTGCTTTCTTTCTGATCTTGGTTATATTGACTATGTGCAAAAACTTTTTAAAAAATTTAATGTGATCAAAATTATCCATTTTGCATTTCTTAATGTTCTTTATCTCTCATTTGGTCATAAATTCTTCCCTTCTCCATCAACTTGACAAGTAAACTATTCTTTGCTCTCCAAATTTATAAGTATCACCTTTATGTCTAAATCATGCACCCATTTTGACCTTACCTTGGTATATAGTGTGAGATATTGGTCTATGCCTAGTTTCTGTCATGCCATTTTCCATTTTTCCCAGCAGTTTTTGTCAAACAGTGAATTCTTATGTCAGAAACTGGAGTTCTTGGGTTTATCAAACAGTAGATTACTATAATTATTTACTACTGTGCCTTGTGTACCTAACCTATTCTACTGATCCACCACTCTATTTCTTAGCCAGTAACCAAATAGTTTTGATGATTGCTGCTTTATAATATAGTTTTAGAACCAGTGCAACTAGGTCACCTTCCTTTTCATTTTTTTCATTAATTCCCTTGCTAGTCTTGACCTTTTGTTCTTCCAGATGACTTATGTTATTTTTTCCGAGCTCTATAAAATAATTTTTGGTGGTTTGATTGGTATGGCACTGAATAATTAAATTAATTTAGGTTGGATCTGTAAATTCACTGATACAGGAAACTAACAGGTAAGGGAAATTCCCTCTACCAATGCAGGTCATGACTTTCTCTGTAATTTATTGCCCTAAAGAGCTGCATAGAATAGCTAGAGGTTCAGTGTGTTGCCCAGGGTAACATGGCCAGTAAGTGTCAGTAAGAGGATTTGAATCCTGTTATTGCAAGTACTGAGATACCCTTCCTATGCACTCCACCATGCTGCCTACCTAGGTGTAAGGGTCGCAAATAAGTGCCAGACTGCAAATGGTAATGTTGAGACACAGGGATGTGTTTGAGGCCCGGGAATTAGTTGGGTCACGTGGAAGTCAGAGCATATTGCACCCTCCCTGGCCAGGGGATGTTGCATTGCTCAAGACTTTCTTGCGTGGGATACCTGAGGTTCGCGACTGATGTCTCCACACCCTGGGGTCTTCATGCCATTGTAATGACAATTCCCTTTCACAATTAACCTCCCCTCTCTCAGTCCTGCTCAGCTGGGCTGTGTCACGTGTGGGGTGTGGATCTGGGGTAGATAAAAGGATCCAAGCCTTGGAGGGGAAGGGCCTTAGAGTCCTGCTGTAAGGCTTCCCAGGTGTAACATTAATAAACCCTCTTAAAACATCTACCCTCCAGCGTTACCTTCATTAAGGAGAAAACATCAGCTTCGGCTCCATTATAAAGGTAAGTACCTACTGCCCCTTAGGGCAGGGCTTCGAACCCTGACACCTAGGTTTAGCAGATGTTTATAAACATCACGAAACTACTGTGTATTATCTCTGAAGAGGTAACCCCTTGGGAATCAATGACTCATACACATACACGCAGAGCTTGAAGGAACCTCAGAAGCCACCTAGTACAAAGGCCTTTTTACAGCTGAAGTAACAGACCCAGAGAGTCTAAGTGACCTAACCAATATTGTAAAGGTATAATTATCTAAATGTTTGGTGGAATTGTGAAGCAATCCAACCATTCCAGAGCAATCTGGAATTATGCCCACAGAGTTATTAAATTTCCTGTGCCCTTTGACCCAGCAATGCCACTACTTGGTCTATTTCCGAAGATAATTAGGGAAAACAAAAAAGAACCCATATGTTCTAAAATGTTTATAGAGTTCTCTTTGTTGTGACAAAGAGTTTGAAGTTACTTATCAGTCAATGCCTATCAACTAGAGAAAGACTGAACAAGTTGTAGTATATGATTATGATGGAATACTACTGTGCTATAGAAATGATGAGCTCAATGATTTTAGAAAAACATGAAAAGACTTGCATGAAATAATGAAGAGTGAAATGAGCAAAACCAGGAGAACAATATATATAGTAACAGCAGTATTGTTTTAAGAAGAACTTTAAGGGAATAGGTTATTTTGGTTTATTATAAATACTTAAATTAACTACAAAGGACAGATGAAGGATGACGCTGTCTGCATCCAGAAAAAGAACTGATAATACGTATAGAATAATTTTACATATATACATATGTGTGTATGTGTCTAATGGTAACCTCTTCTAGGGTGGTGGTGGAGAAAAAAAGAAATTTGCATGATGATTTTGAAAGGAATAGCCAATTGTACATAGGAGATATGCAGTTTCATGTACAGTCATCTTTATTGTATTATGTTATCAAGATGCTTATTTTATTCCATAAGTTAAAATAAAACTTCAAATAAGTAAAGGTACAGTGACAGATCTAGAATTAGACCCTAGGTTCTCTGCCCCTTCTATTTAAATAAACTATATATAGGAATCTTTGGAATTTCTCTTTTCCCAAAAAAAAATTCATAAGGTAAGCTTGAGCACACATAATCACTTTACCCTAAATGCAGGCCAAAAATAGAACAAGGATGACATAGGTTAATAGTTAGGATTTCCCAGCCATGTGTACCTTTCAGGCCAAAGCTAGCTATTATGTAGCAAAGAGGGTTTTTTTGTTTCTGTTTTTGTTTTTTTTTTAAAAAAGACACAAACATTCCAGGATTTAAGAAGATAGAGGACTTGTGTCAGATTCTAATCTTTCAAGTAAGACAGGCTGTTCAACAAACATAGCAGTGCATTTGAATGCAAAGGTGCAGTAATGGATTTTTCAAGCAATGCAGTGATAAGCATTGATGATTAGAACATAAGAGAAAGAGATAGTGATTTTGACTCCTAGAACTGAAGCTGGAGCCTTCCACTCAGGGATGTATTACAAACCTTGACATTTCATCATCAGTATCTGAGGAAGAAAAAAAAGACATTGTTCTCTCATATGCACACACAGAATTAAATGGCAACAACAACAACAACCCACCACCCCTCATTTCTCCTCCATAGGAGCTTCAGACATGAGAAGACCCAGATAACAAGATGGGTTTGTTGAACTTTGCACATCTGGTTGGCTAGCTGATTTTTTTGGGGGGAAATCCAACTAGATGGAGCTACCTTTCAATACCACTTAAAAGTCACATGTTTTTGGTCTTTGGTGAACTTCCAAAGGTCACAAAGTTTTTTCTAAATTCCAGGCAACTCCAATCCATAAATAATTCGGGAAACAGTCATTTCTTCATTTGCATTATCTCCAGGAAGTGATGGTATAATATGCCAAATATGAGAGTGTGTGGACTATTTGTCATTTATATTCTTCCATGAAAGAATTATATTTATGCCTGAAGGAAAAGTTTACCACACTTGATTTTGATAGGATGCTGATTTCCATAAAATATAGAAGTGTTTGAAATCTTTTTTTTTTCAGAGGGAGATGGGTTCCCCTCCAAATTTTTATTGCAACCTTGCCTCTCAACTAGAATATCACGTTTGCAATTCATATCAAAATATTACAGTTATCTTCTATGGAAAAAACAAACATGAAAATCTTTTTGCCCCCAGATATTTTACTACCACATTGCTTGAAATTCTACCATGAGACTTATTCCTTTATATTAAGCCTTCCCTCTGGGGTTATCTAATTTATCTTGCATAGTTCTTATTTGTTCATAGTTTTCTCCGACTAGACTGTGAGTTCCTTAAGATGAGGGATTATATTTAGCTTTTCTATGTAGTCCCAACATTTAGCACAATACCTAACACATAGTAGGAGCTAAATAAATACTTTTGGACTTGATTTAAGCAAAGGTCTTTCCCTGTGATCTTTTTTTTTTCTTTATGTATATATCTGCAAGAGATCCAGTGCTGAATAAAGGTTGAAGTTGGATTACCTCTGGGTAGTGAGGCCTTCCAAATGACATTGTGTTGATTTTAGCAAGCTCCAAAACAATGTAGAGCTACCTGAAATAAATCAATAACCACTCAAAGGAGGAGGATTGTATATCTACATTTTAAAAAAATAATTTAAAGAGTGTCTCTTACTCAGACTTCAACAGGCATTTTGATGAGCATCTTATAAAGGTTGTCTATCAGTATATGTAAATGACTGAGATGGTACAGATAGAGAAGATTAGACTGGTTTGCCTTCAGAAAAAATTAAAGCTCCTCAACTTTTGTAGCTAGATACATGTCTCAGTGGATAAAGTGCTGAACCTGGAGTCAAGAAGACTTGAGTTCAAACCTGGGCTCAGATACTCACTTATGACCCTGGACAAGTCACTTAACCTATCTTTCCTCATATGTAAAGTTGTAATGGTCATAATGGTATGCATCTCTCAGAGTTGTTATGAGGATAAAAATATATAATGTGCTTTGCAAACATTAAGGCGCTATACAATTGTTAGTTATTGTTATTACTGACTATAAGCTTGTCATAAAAGCAAAGACCCATCTTTTTCACACTAATATCATACTCCCATTGCTGTGTAGCAGTGAAACATGAGAGATAGCAGCCTGTGAAGAATTAAAAATAATTATTGTATAGAGGAAAATGGCAAAGTATATAGTGGATGTGCTAGAACCAACTTGTATTAACTCACAGGAACCAAATGTTATATTTCTAGTTTTATCATTCACATCTCAGACATCAGAACACACTACAAATCAGGATAGGTTTATTGCTTTGTTGATTTTCTAGACTCAAGAAAGTAATGCTGAAAATGTTTAAAATGCAAATATTAAGCTTAACAATGTGTCATGATTTTTTTTTTTTTTGGAAAGCCAGCTGTTAAATATTTACTATCACATCCCTGGTGTGCTCAAGTTGTGATAGATATACAAAAGAACTCTCAAGAATGGTAGTGAAAGATAATATCAAGAAAGCATGTGGTATAAAAAAAGAAAATGGAATAATTTCATGTGAAAAACAAGGAATGACACATAGAGAGCCAAAGTATACTGCTGAACCCTTGAAATGTTAGGAAAATTGGTTGACTAGATTAGTTAGGAGAGTAGGTTGACTAGATTCCTAGTGATTGCTTCTGGTGCAACATGGACCAATTTCACATGGTCATCTGAACTTGATGGATGGTGACCTATAATACATTTTTAGGGAGCATTCACGAGTCAGTGAGACCTCTGATCCATTCAAATATTTGAGTAAATTGGCTTAAGTCCCATTCAATGCACTTTCCCCCATGATTATCAATAGAGAACAAATTTATTCAACCAGCTTTTAGAAAAGAATATTTTCTAAGCTTGTACAGGAAGAATAATTTATATAAAACATCCCACAAATCATGTGACACACTGTCCCCAAAGTGGATACAAAGTCCAGGAGAAAGTAGGTACAAATGTAGAGAACACATGTGGGTAAGTCACAACTCCTGGTAGCTTGGGTTATACATCTTAGTGTTAATTATTTTGTAGGTATTTTCCTCCAATACAATTATGAATAGGGCAATGGGGGAACATTGTAGAAAAGGAGAAGAAAGTACAGAAAAGAGTTTCATCGAATCAAAAACAAAATTCATTTATTATATAGTTTTACCAATAGCTAGTCTTGCATATCTTAAGGAAAAGTTGGATTTCTGGACTGAAACTCAGTCAGTTCCCTTCATATTTTGGATTCTGCAAACCATTGCTTTATTTTACTTGTTTCAGTCAAGTCAAAGGGGGCACAGTGGCCCAAAATATAAGAAGAATCATGGCCCAGGTACAATAATAGTGATTATTTACAATGCAGTATTTTATATTTTACAAAACACTCATCTTATGACCACCCATTGAGGTAGGTAGAATGGGCATTTTAGCATCATTTTGTGTATGAAATAAACTGAAGCACAGAGAAGTTCAATAACTCCCCTTTGTTTCACACTGCTAATCAATGTCAGAACTAGGATTCACATTCAATTGTCCTAAAGTTAAATTCCACATTCTTTCTACTATATCAGTAATGTTCTTCACATGAAAAGTATATGAGTACCAACTATAAGGTAATAACTATTTTTAAAAGCACTTTCTTGAGTGCCTCATTCTTTTATGTTCACTCTCACTTTTCTTTTTCCTCTTTTCTCTCTCTCTCAAAAATACCTTTCCTTAAAAGGTAACGGCCTATTGGCCCAGAGCTGGGGAAGGGGGGAGAGAGAGATTTTCTTCCCCCCTCTTCCTATTTTCTCTGTTACTGTTTAAGGGCAATAGCATCTTCCCAGGTCCTCAGGGTAATAACTTAGGAATCTTCCTAGATTCATCACTCTTTCTCATTTTCCATATCCAAGGTGTTGGCAAAGCCTACTGATTTCACCTTTGAAACATCTCTTGAATACACCCTCTTCTCTCCTCTGACACTGCCCCCATTCTGGGCCAGGCCCTTATCACCTCATGCCTGAACTATTTCAGTACCCTGCTGGTGGGTCTGCTTGCCTTAAGTCTCTACCCACTCCAAGCCATCCTCAGTTCAACAGCTAAGGTGAGTTTTCCCTAAAATGTAGTCCTATCTTATCACTTATACCCCTCAATAAACTACAGTGTCTTCCTGGACAGCCATGCTCTGTTTGGCATTCAAAACCTTTCATAACATAGCCAACTCCTACTTTTCTAGTATTCTTAAACCTTACTCTCCACCTGTTCTTCTATAGTGACACTGGCCTTGCTATTCTATGAAGTAGACATTCCTTTTTTCAGCTCCAGGCATTCCCTCTGGCTGTCTGCCAAACCTGGAATGCTCTCCCTTCTTTACTTAAGCTATTAACCTCCCTGGCTTCCTTGAAATTCCAACTAAAATCTTACCTTCTATAGAAAGCCTTCCCTAACCCCTCTTAATTCTAGTGCCTTCCCTTTCCCAGTCCCTCTTAATTCCAGTGACTATTTTCTGTTAATTATTTCCTATTTATTATCTATATGATATATAAATATATTAGGCATATACACGTATCTTGCTTTGTATATATTTGCATGTTGTCACCTCCATTAGATTGTAAGCTCCTTGAGGGCAGGGACTGTCTATTGTCTCTTTTTGCATCCTCCAGTGCTTAGAATAGTGCCTAGCGCTTAATAGGCATTTACAAAATGTTTACTGATTGATACATTGGTCTTGCCTAACTTGTACATCAGAATTCAATGCGTTAGAGATTTGAGGTCTCTGTAGGGAAGCAGTGCTGGTGAACTTTTTAAGATATACATTTTAGGGGCTCTAGGAGGCAGCAGCTTCCAGAGATCCCATCATAACAGTTGCCAACAAAAGTGATAAGTTTTCTGGGAGGCTCAAAACATAAAGACCAATACTTGATTGTGGAAAAAGGCTTATAATTGTGTAAAACAGTGTTAAAGCTCTTTCTTCTGGAGTTTCACTCTTGTATGTTTTGTGTGTAAATAGTTTAAAGGGCTTTTAAACTATTAAAGGTAATGGTGAGATCAAACCCCATTAGCCTTTCTATGCTTATCTGGATATGAAAGGCCAGAAATATGAATAGACAGATAAAAGAGGAAGTGATCTAGCCCCCTGGGCTTTCCTTTGTGTTTGTGACTTTCTCCTGCCCAGTCATCTTTTGGAAAACCTACTAGAGCACTTGTAAATTAGAGATAGGAGGACTAAGGGACCACAGGGTATTTGATAGGTGAGTAACCTTTATGTGGATGACAATCAAAATGAGTTTCTGACATTCAGACATTAAAACTGAGAGGCATAAGGAATACTCCTTATAAACTAGAGCAGGGTCAAGTCAAAAGGACAGACTTGAGCATGGAGAAACTCTCTGTTTAGCCGCATGTCTCTTCCCGTTTTCCTAAAGAGCATTGCACCTGAGAGAAAGAATCTTTTGTTGGAAATGAGAGGTTTTATAACTAAGATTCTGAAGAGAATTTTACAAGTTCCATGATAGGAGAAAAAAAAGAATTCCCCCACACACACCTCCCACCCTAAGAAGGCTTATGTAGATCCCTGGCTGTGTGACTGTTGTTCTTAAAGAATTATTGGGGGAGGGGGAAAGGGGGACCTTTGTCTTTGAAATAAAAGAGTTTGTCAAAGCCCATTCTTCTCATAAAAGAGACATGGCACTGTAGCTAAGGACTTTGGCTTAAGCCAAGAGATACTTCACAGCCATGTACTCAGTGAGGTTATATGCCTGGAAGTACCCAGGAAAGCAATGTCCAGTTGAAGACTGTGTATATAGCAGCACAAAATCAAAAAGATAAGCTATCTAGCAGAGCAGTAGTGTCTAGAAGCTATAGACTTGGTAGAGACTTGTGATGGCTAAATTTATCAATCAAAGATGCCAGGAGACCCTCCATGCCAGAGATATAAATTATACCTCCACATTTGTTCCCTACAAATGTTTCTTGAAGGCTCTGATATAAATTATACCTCCACATTTGTTCCCTACAAATGTTTCTTGAAGGCTCTGATTGTTTAACATCTAGATCTCTGAGTGTTATGTCCTTATTCTTAAGAATAAATAAATATCCAGTGTAAGGACAGTGGTACAAAGGGAGCATCTTAAGAGGACTTCAGCCCTGGAATTCACTAGACATGGTTAAGCTAAGTCTTTCAGAAGTAGGAGTCAAAGGCTGTGTTACAACAACCTTTGAATGTAATGGTGTTTATACAACATCACTTATAAGATAAGCCAAGTTAAGTGGCTTTCATTCTATTCAGTTTCTTTCAGTCCAACCAGGTATCTACATCACAAGGATACATGAGAGCTAGAGGAATGTGAAAATTCACATTTTCCCAGAGAAATCATTATATTTGGGAGGCATTTAATATGTATGCTTTATGGATCTATTTCTCCATGTGATTATTCCCTCTCCTGTTATATATTGCCCAAGGCATCCATGGCTTCATTTCTTGAGTAAATCTTGTCTATGTTCTTTCTTAGATTCTCCAGAGAGGTTCTACTCAATGTCCTGTGGGTCTTCCTCTAGGGCTTTTCATATTTCATGGTTATCAGTAAAGGGCTTATGAAATAAAGAAAAACTATATGCCTATCCCTATCCCTAAATGTTGAACTTCAGAATGATGAAAATGATTCTTTTTTTTTTTTTTTTGCTGGAAGGGAATTCTCCTTAACAACATTTTTTCCCTAGTTACTGACCATTTAAAAATGTTAATTTGACCACATGGGAAAGAAAGTGTCTCTGCACATTAAAAACAATTCCCCAAAACCTCTTTTTTCTAGACTCTGTCAAAGAAACTGATACACTACATCCGATCAGCAAGGGGTTTACTTTGGTGTCAGCCCTTCATGAGCTAGGAGCAGCACTCACCATGTGCCAGTCAGCCATCAAATTTTGATTCAAAGGTAGATCCATTAAAGAGCAATTCCTGACATTGAAGAGTGAGCCTTTTTCCTCCTCTCTCTTTTTCTTTTCCTCTCCGCACATTAAAATTCTCTTTGGACATCAGCTCTGTGCCCTGAGTGCTCTCATCCCTGTTAAGCCAGAAGAGCATTTGTTTGGAGCATGGCAACACAGTTGCAATCTGAACTAAGCCCAGTTGAATTTGAATGATTTGGGGAGGTTTCCCCCAGAATCTCGGACTTAAATAATTGAGGTGGTTCATGACCTGGGCTCTCTGGTGGACAGGAGCTCATTCTACACATGGATTTGACATTTTGTGTGACCTTAAAAATGAGAGATACAGGTGATAAAGGAGGGAAAGGAAAAAGAATTTATACAGCACCTACTGTGTGCTAAATGTTTTACAAATGTTATCTCTTTTGACCTTTACAACAATGTTGGGTGATGATAATATCCCCATTTTACACTTGAAGAAATTGAAGTGAAGTGACATGCCCAGAGTCACACAGCTATGTGTGTGTAAATGTCTACCACTATATTTGAGCTCAGATCATCCTGATTCCAGGATGATCTGTGTCATTGAACTGCCTCTTTAAAAATAAAGTTTAAAGATCTGTCATGATGCTACATATTTTATTGTATTTCTCTCTGGGGCAATTCATTTTACTGTATTTGTGAAGATTGTTTTCTGAACAGCAGATCACCTCACTTCAAATAGATGTTATCATTTTTAAAGCTTTTCTCTTGCCTATTATTATTATTATTATTAATTATTATTATTATACGAATCAGTGTGCTTGAGGTGGTCAAAGTTCGATCTTCCTACTTCATCACAATGCCTTTCAGTCTAATACCAGAGAGCAGGACACATTTTACTTTGTAATACAGAGCTTTACTTTAGCATTATTTTCTTCAGAAAGCAGTTGCACACAGAAGTTCCTTTTAAGCAAAAGGGAAAAACTCATATTTATCAAATAACTTTCTTTCAATATTGAGGCTCTAGTCTTGGTTTGAATCAAAGCTATCTTGGCTAATCAGTCCATCTTCCCAGAAAGAAGTCAAATTGTAGCATCTGACTATGTTGAATAGAGAGTGAGTTTGTTCCCAGATAGCATATTTATTGAAACCTTTATCATGCAAAGGACAGGGAAGGATATGTATTTTCCAAACTAATATTTAAGGGGTCACTGTTAAAAGTAGAGAAAGTACTTTTTTAAGGAGGGGAGTATTCTCTTTTGAATTGTACGCTGTAATTTTATGTGTATATATATGTATGTATGTGCCTGTACATTCATCTAGATATGTGTGTATGCACATTAATGCAAAATTGAGTTCATATTTTACCTCCTATGTTAGTTGATTATTTAGGGTTTGCTTTTTGCAAGGACAGTAGGCAAAGAAGACTGATTCTCCCAAATTGGTCTCAATGTTTCTTCAGGTAAGGGGAAACAAGGTTCTAGAGTGGAGGTGAAATGTCTTTTCAGGAGAGTGACAGGAGCAATATTCCCAAGGGCCTTTCCATGTAGTAAAGACTGGCTTTTTCTAAGGTGTTACCCCATGTACATTCAAATAGTTTGGTTTTTTTGTTTTTGTTTTACAGTAAGAGAAATGGAAACAGTCATTGAGACTTGATTGGCTCATAGGACTGACTCAGGCTGTTGAACATGGATTTTTAGACACATGAATACAAAAGGCTACCAAAAGTTCCAGTTCCTTCTCTGATACTTTTAGACCAACAGCATGATCAAACCAAAAATTTGCTCTTGGCCAAATCAACCTAGTGTCCTAACTGAATATGCTCATGTATATGTATGGCTAAATAAACTTATTATTAACTCTCAGATTAACTGTCTCATTTCATTTCAGTGTCAAATCTAACCTACCAGGGACTGACCTGAATCAGCCCTGTTCTACTCCCCTCCCCCCCACAAAAAAAATTGTGACGTGTCATGAAAGATTTGGTCATGGAATTATGGATTCCTCTTGTTCTGCTTGGTAAGGCTTGACCACTTTAAACAAAGGGGGTCAGTTAAAGTTTAGTTTGGCCCCATTAGTTGTATAAAGCTTTTAATCAGGCATCTGTGTGATTTCCCTTCTCCTCTAATGTTATTTTTTATTTTCAAAGCATGTACTCTCTAAGCCTATGAGGCTTGACAGCATCCCTCCCAAATAGCTTTTTAAAGGAGAAAAATGATAAGGTGGTTAGTCTACCCACATACCCAAGTCCCCTTTCTATCCGTTTTTGTACTCTATTTGAGGTTCTAATTGAGAATACTGAGATGAAATTGACCCAGAGAAGTCTTGCCAAGCAAACAACCACAGTTAATCCCATCTACCACTCTGATCAATAAGAAAACCTCTGCCTTGCTTTCAAAGGTGATTTACCCTCCATCCTGATGAATCCTCTCTACATAACCCAGGAGGGGAAAGAGCCAGAAGAATGACAGTGTTCCAAAAGCTGAACCAACTGAGAGGTCTTAAGCAATAACTCAAGGCTTTTCCTTTCTTTTCCTTTTAGAGCCATTTACTTCTATTAGAAAGTGTATGCCTATGGCAAAATGTCCAAGTCTGTCATTCAAATTCCACCAGTGGATTTATTAGGTTGAGGGTCCAGGAGCTGTTA
>CM053581.1:297438799-297526103 GCA_028627135.1 Pseudochirops cupreus | reverse complement strand
AGTCCATCAGCAGATTAGGACTCAGGTTTTAACTGATGTATGGTAGTAAGCCATTGGAATATTAAGCTGTAAAGTGGATTCTTAAACTGTCATAATGCTGGCTGAATTACAGCTGATTGGAATACTGAGCTCAGGAGTTCCTGATTGGCTGAGAGCAAATCAAATCCAAGAGAAACCACACTGCACTAATAGAATAATAAGACAGAGTGCTTGAGAGAAATTATTTATACGTTGCTTCACAAAGGTCCCAATAATTCATTTAGTCTATGGTATCCAGCAATGATCACCTCGAAGATATTTAATCAAAACATAACTTTATTTGTTCCATTTACATTGCAGTGGTGTTCCAACACTTGTACCAAGCGACAAATTCACTTTTTATGAAAGCAAAAGAGCATTTTTAAGTATCATAGCCCCTGCATATTAATACCAATGGGAAAAGTCTTTACATCAAAAGAGGCTTATTTAATCATCCAGATTTATAAAGCCTCAAAATATGACCAACTTGTGGACAAGTGTCATAATCCAGGGAATCTAAGAACTGCAATCCAAAGACTGGAATCCAAGGATTCAAGTCTCTCAGTGCTCCAGATAAATATTTTTTTTTCCGAAGGTACAGTAAGTGTTGTAATTCATTACATAAGGGCAGAATTAGAAATTTGTTTAAGGACTAATTAGGACTGTCTATCTGCTCAAGGAAAAGAGCAGGAATCAATAGGCTGAAGGCAAACCTACCTTCCATTTACAATATGAAAATGCCGTGTGTATTTGTGTGTGTGTGTGTGCGTGTGCGTGTGTGTTTTCTTTCTGGTGTCTTCTTTTCTATTTTTGGTAGAATATAGCAATGCCAGTGCTTAGTGGCACATGCTATGGAAATGTATAACATGTTTCAGTTATGAAAGAACTAAAATATTTATTTTTTCATAAAGTATGGGAAATTCCAACCCTTTGAGGGCTAAAACTAATTCCCACAATTGTTCATTCTCTTTGAAAGCTTCAAGCTCTTTGAATTAAAGGTATTATATCAATTCAGGATATTATTGCTATTTTTATTATCCGTCTAGTGGTAAAATTATTTTTATAAAATCAATATGTGGGACTAAGAAATCCACAATTGTTTTGCCTTCCTGAAGTATAAAATACGTCATGGTGGACACTGGATGAATCATTTAGCATCTAGGGTTTCAGGATGCCATCAGTACTGCCTTAGTACTGTTTCAAGCCTGAAAAAAATAAATTTGGCAGAGACATTGTTCTACACACACCAGACATATATCCTGGTATTTCACCTTCCAATTATGGAACCAATAGACAGCAGATATAATAAGCTATGACTCTGAAATTCATTCATTCATACAACGAGCAATTATGCAGCATCTACTCCATACAAGATTCAGATCTAGATACTAAAATAATGCCTTACACTTTTATGGCACTTAGCAATTTTGAAAAAAAAAAACCCATTCATTTGAAACATTAATAATTAACATTTTACTTGGAGGAGTCAAGGTGTCTTCTTAAGGAATATTTCATTTTTCTTGATCTCATCCCTGGAAAGTAATAGGTACTAATCTTTTCTTTTGCAGATGGGAAAATGGTAGGGACAGAGGTGATATCTATGGATATGAGTCCACATTAAAGCAAAAATTACTTCTCTCCCCTAATTCCTTCATTAGATCAGTACATGATCATATAATTTGTAATGTCTTTTATATTCCTGAAGAGCCTAAAAGTTGGGACTTCATAAAGTGACTAAAAAATACTTCCATAGGAGATCATGGAATATAATTAAACCATTGTAATCATTATAGAAAAAAATCTTGAACACTCCAGATTGAATCTTTACTCTACACTCAAGGGGATAGTAGAGAGAGTCCTCATCTACTTATACCTGAAAATGTCTGGAATATCATTAATGTTGTGATATTAGCATTTACCAAACTGAGAATTCCAAGTTCTCCAAGGGCTCTTCCCAGAGAAATTGTTTCTCCCATTCAATGCTACCTATATGTTGCCATTTCCTCTCATTGGGGTAGGGGGAGGGAGGGGGTTCTGAATTTTCACTTGGTATATTTAGGAGCATACTTTTTGCATCTTTGATAATTTAGGTAAGATAACTAAACATATTGTCCTATGTACAATTATATTAAAGTATAAAAAAAGAGATTTCAGACCTAGCTCTTTCTTTCTCGTATAACCCTTTAATTAGCTCTTGAGCTCAGAAGACTTTTTGTCCTTTTGCCACTGACTAAGGGAAGTTTATTTTATTTTTTCTAATACTATACAAAAGTATATTGGATATTACCCACTCCAAGGATGTTTCAGACAATAAATTATTAGTAATTCTAACATTTCAACCATTTCCAGGGTTAAAGAATATCAAATTACACAGTAAAACTAGTGTGAGAGAATTCAGAGTGATTCTAGTGTTTGTTCATTCTTGATTACTGACATAATAGTTTATTACCTTGCACTGTCAATGCAGTACATAATATTATTTTTTTTTGGAGGGGGAAGGCAAGGCAATTGGGCTTAAGTGATTTGCCCAAGGTCACATGGCTAGTAAGTGTTAAGTGTCTGAGGCTGGATTTGAACTCAGGTCCTCATGACTCCAGGGCCATGCTCTCTTCACTATGCCATCTACCTGCCCCCATAATAGAATTTTTAAAGTAGAAAAATTCAGCATCTTCATTCTGTAAGGAAAGTTTTCGTCAGCTTATGAAGTATCACTGGTCTCACAGGTTGAGCAATAGGAATAGTCTTTAAGGTCATTTAGTCCAATCCCTTTAATTCTCCAGCTGAAGAAAGGAGACCCAGAGAGTAAGCTTAACTTTACCTAGCTTGCATAGATACTAAGTGGCACAACTAGGATTTAAGCCCAGGTTCTCTGACTCCAGATAACAGCATTCATTTTATGGTGTTGGCACTGGGTGGCTTAAAACAAATCAGGGTAGGATTACTAAAACACAGGTTATAGACCAGAGTTCAGTTTTCCGCTTCTATGTTCTGGTACTTATTTTGGTTGAGTTTGCATACACAGCTGTGTTTTCAGAGAACTCTGTCTCACAACACGTAGGGCTTTAGGTGGCAAGGAGTAAGTAGGTGGGTAGGAGCAAAACAAAAACCTTTTATGCTTTTGCAGCAAGAGAACTTTTTAGAAAACAGTTTGATTGTGATGGCCCTGCCTTAGCTGACAAGGAAACACTTAAAAAATCCAAATGCTACCTCAGCAACTCACATAGAAAGAAGTATTTTGCCAGCTTCATACATATTAAACTGATCCTGCCATTTGCTCATAAAAAAAAAAGAAAGAAAAAAAACTTGGGTGAAGTGTAAAAGTGACTCTTTCTTGGTTGTCTTATTATCTTGTCTGTGTTTTCTTTACATCTCCTTGGCATTTTGGAATTGGCTGTTTTCTTGGACTTTAAAAACACTCTTATAAATGCATTCCTCTGAGGAAGAATAAATCACCAGCTCATTTCCATGTTTTAAGAGGCTTTGGAAGGTAGAAATGGGTTCCTTGATGGCACTTGCTGCAAAAGAATGGTCTTTAAATGAAAGTAATTATATATGGGAAAACATACTCATCTAGGTAAACTTGTGGTTCTGGGGAATTAATCTGGTGACTCATTCCATTCCACAAGGCCACTTGTTGACTTTGAAAAGCTCAATTAACTTGTCACTGAGTTTCGGGATTTCAAAAAGAAAAACAATGAGGACTACCTCAATGAGCCTCAGGGATACAGGGGGAAATAATCATATAATTGCATAAATAAATAGATCCAGAATAAATACGAGTTTTTTTTTTTTTAGAGAAAAGGCATTGGCAGTTGGTCAAGACTTTATGTAGAAGATGGTGCTTTTGAAGAAAATTGGGGCTTTAGGTTTGAAAAGGGAATATGTTCCTGGAAAGACAGTCAGCCAGTACAGAGGTATGGAGATGGGAAATGATATTGTATATGAGGAACCCATAAGAGAATTGATTTAGCTAGAATTTAGCTAGCATATAAAGAGAAGTCATGTATATAATTTAAAAGGTAAGTTGGGAACAAGTTGTGATATATTTTTGTAGTTGTTGAACAAGTGGAGGAGTACTCTTTGAATCCCGTCAAAGAAATATCCTTTCTGACATTAAAGACTGAAGAAGGTTATGGGCCAGTCCACGAAAATTCAGTCATCAGTAACAACAAGAAAATTGCCTGACTATATCCAGTTGTAGACTAAGTAGGAAGAGGAACTAGAAAGTACAATGGTTCCCAGGGATGCACACTTTCATGATTCTCCTAGAAAAATAGAACTTTGGGAGAAATTTTATAGTATTTTACAAATTGAGTAATCGCAAATTTTTATCAGCAGAAGTGTATGTAATGCTCTTAATAAGAAATTTGCCTATTATAATCCACGTACAACCAGAAGTCCTTGCAGTGTGACTGTCAGTTAAAGGGAAAATGTGTATGTCTGTATGTGTGTGGGAGGTGGCAGACCTAGAGGGAAAGAAAGAAAGAAAATCATTCTGCCCCAATTTTTGTGGAAGCATTGGTAGCACCAGGCAGCTAGGTGGTATAGTAGATAGAGCGTCCGATCAGGAGTCAAGAACAATCAGCTTCCTGAGTTCAAATCTAATCTCTAGCTATGCAGTCCTGGGCAAATCACTTAACCCTTGTTGGCCTCAGTTTCCTCATCTGTAAAATGAGCTGGAGAAAGAAGTGGCAAACTACTCCAACATCTCTGCCAGGAAAACCCCAAATCGGATCACAGGGAATTGAATGCAACTGAAATGACAGAACAGCAAAGATTGGTAGTTGATAGCTGGGTGAGAGAAATAGAGGGAGTTAAACTGGAGGAGAAGAAAAAATGTTTCAAAGTAAAATAAAGGCCAAGTTCAAACGAGGTCAAAAAAAAGATAACGCTTGAATTTGAAAGCAGAGTGGTGTTTTCAGATGTGCTGGGCAATGTAAAGGAAGAAACAGCGGAGCTGCGTCTTTTATTTGCCTTTGTACTCTTCTTCTTTTTTAAAGTTTCAATTAATTGAAGAGTGAAAAATTTCAAACTCAACTCCAAATAACTTTTCTTTACCTGAGGTAGGCACTGCCTCTCTCAACCTCACTTCTGTTCCAGCAAGGCAGCTGTGTAAACGTCCTTTGCTAAGGAAAAATCGAAGAACTAGACGGACTGGAGAAGAAGCCATTTAAGTCGCAATAGGCTCTGCTTTCCCAGGAATGATTATGCACTTATTATGAATGTGACATTGAAAATCTGTACTTTTTATAGGACGCAGTGGGAAAAAATGTAAGCTGTAAAATGTTGCTTTAAAAACGTGTTTAAAAACAGTGTTCTGACACTTTATTGCACAATGAGCTCTTACATTAAGCATTTATGGCAGCTACAAATTCACAGCATGGTTTTGATGCAGTAATAAAAAGCACCAAAATGGGTCCAACTGACATTTTACAGCCAGAACAAAGGGTTGAAAGTTTAAAGCTTATCTACAGCTACTGTATATTACATATTAGCTACCTTATCTATAACAATATTGAACATTACTCAACCCCAAAGAGGCTTCAAGTGATAAATTATTAGTAAATCAGGTATTTCAACCATGTTGAAGGTCAAAGAGCATCAAATTATTTATCAGAAACAATGAAAGAGAATTAAGAATGACTCCAGTGTTCGTTACTAAATGCATCAGAAACCCATGGTTGCCCAAAGGGATGTTCCTGTTTCACTCAGATGGCTCCCCAGTGCAGAAGATGCTGGTAAAGAACCCTGAACGCCACTGGTCATTCTTTCCCTTTAAGGAATTCAAGTGAAAATTATTTCCATGGATGTTCTTTGAGTTCTTCTGCTACTCCCACCCATCCAAGTCCCAAACACCTTTGGGAAATCAGCGCAGGAATGTCTGTGATGCACTTGATTAGTCAACAAAATCACAAAATCAGATATTCCCTTGCCTAAATATAGATAATTAGTTTCATTCTTTTTAAGGAAAAGTGCACATTTCTTTTATTTTTCCCCTTCCTGACCATGGCTCTTTAGCAATACTAGATTAGAATGTTGGCTGCATAGCATGCTGCCCAGAGCTCATCCAAAATACATGACCACCCCTAAGCTGCTAGAGTGGGGCTTTAATAGACGGGGTATTTGAAGAGAGGTTTTACAGATGAGCCTGGTAGTTCATACTGAAGGTCTCCTGTGTAAGTCTAGGGAAGACATAGATTGCATAGTATTTAGATAAGAAAAGCAACTAGAGTGAATAATGCACAGAAATTAGTAAGTTTATGGGATCATCTGTGGAAAGAAAACTCATATTATTTCCCTAGGCCAATGTTCATGAAATTGCTGCTGCTGGAATGCCCACAGCTGGGACATCATGTGGTCTGACTTCTTAGTTTCTGCAAATGAAGCCAAGGTGTGCTCTTCCCCAAAGGCCTTCAGCATCAGCTGGAATGCAGTATGTGGTGGCTAGATGAGGATTGGGAGCAAGGCTGTTTGAGATTTAACTACCTCATCTAGTTCAGGGATGGGGAACCTGTGGCCTCGAGGCCACATGTGGCCCCCTAGGTCCTTGGGTGTGGTCCTTTGACTGAATCCAAACTTCACAAAACAAATCCCTTTAATAAAAGGATTTGTTCTGTAACACTGAGACTCTCAAAAAGTTGCAAGCAAGGACCTAGAAGGCCACATATGGCCTTGAGATCACAGGTTCCCCATCCTCTGCTCTAAATGAATTGTCATTTAAACAAATCAACTTTGTCAACAATTTGGCATAGGAGAATGAATGCTGAAATAGAGTTTAAGAGGGATTTGAGTTCAAATCCAACCTATGTGACCTTGGGCATGTCACTTAAGTTCTATGAGCCTGTTTGCTGATCTATAAAATGGGTATAAAAATGTTAGATCGCTGTGAGCATCAAATGAAATAATAGGTGCAAATACCACTTTGTAAACCTTAAACTGCCATAGAAATTTCAATTTGTATTGTTAACTATAGAGTCATTTAAGACTCTGCAGATGTAAATTTTATATTTATTAATCACTGAAGCATTGGGAGGTGCTTTGACTTTTTAGACTACTTACATATCTCTACATTATTTCATTTGTTCTCTGAATTTTGATAGAACAAAGCAATTGGTCATGCTAAAAACATGCCTAATTTTTAAAATTAGATATCAATTGAAAACATATTAAATACTTTATTCCTTGAAAGAATGCATTTTCAGTGATAAGAATTTTGCTCGCACCTATGAAGCCTGGAATGAATTCCTTTTTTTTTTCTTTCAAGCTAAGATTGCTTTGATTTTCCTTAAGTCGTCTGGTATATATTGTTGTTCATATTTGAAGATGTTGCTTCACCTGGGGATCTCAACAGGTGTGGTTGAAAAACTAATGGATGTGAATAACTTTGAAGGTCCAAAGCTGCGCTCAATGGGATGTTCCTTTCTTCTCATTTTACTCTTTCCATCACCTCATGGACGTAAAGTAGACAGGCTATTCCATTGGCACCTGGATAGGAGGGAAGACTTGCAAGATAAAGACCCAGTTAGGATTCTTGCTTCAAAAAATGGAACAAAGAGACATGAGAAGAAGAGGAATGCTCCTGCTACAATTCCTACTCTCCACTTTCAAATATGTGTCCTGATTAAAATCAGAAATGTCACGGAGAAAGTAGATTTTGCCAGAAATGGGAGTAACAGTCAGTCAGAATTTTCACCAGGCATTTGTAATGGTTTAAGTGTGGAGATGGCCTCACAGATTTCCTTAGGGAACTTCTTATGCAGACACTCCTTAAAGTTTTCTCAGGGCATAGTCTTTGTCTATGATTCCAACACAAATGTTTGATTATATTCATTAAGAAAAAAAATTAATATTAGTGAAAAAAATCATTTAATTTTTTCATGACATAACTAATCAATTAAGTTGCTATCTTTGAGGCAGAGTCATGTATGACTTCAAAGGAGGGAAAAATTTTTCAAAGGTTTAACAGTAAAGAGGCTACAAATTGAAGCCTTGAGTTTCTTTAATAAAAACCAAATGACAAACAATTGCCTAAAACAAATAGAAGCCACATCTGTCCATTTCTCTCTGTTTAAAAAAAAAGGAATTATGTCATGGCAGGGTTGGTGATATTAACACCAAAAATAAAAATAATCTTGACATTCAGTAGCTAGAGGTAATTCTCTATAATTCTCTAATTATCATAGGTATAAAATTAAAGTCTAGCGGCAACAATAAATTTTTTATCAAATGTAAGAGACCTTGGCTGTGATCAGGCTCAAGAACAGTAAGTTGTAACAGGGAAAAGGACAGGTCTGAAAATTAAGAAGCTTGGGTTCTGGTCTCAGCTTTCCCATTAGCTAGCTATGTGACCTTGGTAAGTCACTGAATCTCCTTAGGCTATTTCCTCATTTGTTAAAGAAAAGGGTTGGACTAGATGACCTCTAAAGTCTCATCTATTTCTTTAACTCTATGATATCTTCATTCTAAGTGAAGAGAGGTGAGGAGGGAGAAAGAAAGGGAATTACCAGTTGCCTTTCCCACTGTCTACCTTTTCTGGATTAGCAGTTTCCTCAGAAAATGATTCAGAGAAGGATCAGACCAAGGAAAATTTGTGAAATAGGCAAAGCTCATCCATGGGACACTGACGTTCAGTTATCCTTCCTCTTTCCCCATCTCTTAATGTCCTTTACTCAGGTTAAGGCACCGAGTATCATAACGTTAAAAAAACAAAAGCTGTGAGGAGGAAACCAGGAGTTAATAGCATATTCCATCTCTCTCATTCTAGCCACACCTGCAAGCAGAGCCAGAAGTTTTGACTATTGCAATGTTCTTGTTTGCTTGTTTGTTTAGGGGTAGAGGGCATTTTTTTTTAGGTGACCCAGTCTATTATTATTTCAGCATAGTTTATTTGGGAAGGATGGAAAAATCATCCAGAAACAACACCTTCCTGGTGGAGCAGGACAGTATGGAATGTTTCTATATAGGAACACTTATTTTTTGTTCTTTTGTATCATGATTCTCTGGGGAAGTGGGCTTTTTAGTTTGTTTTGTTTCATTCTACTACTCCAAAGTTAAGATCCATTAGATAAAGAGAACACTGAAGAGATTCAGTGATGAGTCTATCATACAGTCAGTTACTGTTACTGCTTTAACAGCATTTTCAGAATGAACCCTTTCCTATTTCATTGGATATGCAAGTACCAAAGCTTGAAGGATCACATCAGCAGGAAAATGATTTGATGAAATCATTCACCCTAAGGTATAAATGAGTGCATGTGGTATTTCTAATGGAATTTGCACTTAGAAGGGAATGGTGGTAGACAAAGAAAAAGAATTAAATTTTAATGATGAAATTTTCAACACTGTGATATGAGGGTGGTTTCTTGGTGCCATGAAGAGACTTTCTAAACTTATAAATCTTGGAAAGCCCTACATAAAATTGCAAGTAGTATTAGAGTTTGTTATACCTTGCCATTTTAATATAATGATTTATCTGCCTCATTAGAGGAAAGAAAAAAAAACACTGCTTGATATGTTCAAAGTTGTCTATATCTCCTTTGATTCTCAAACTTTTATATTGCATGTCATAGTTTGATGATATGAGATTTCTTCTCTTGAAATTCTAGTGTAACTCTTACTCCATTTGATAAGTCCTTAAGTCCTAAGAAGTGGTAGACTGACCCACAACTCTTTTTCTCCTTCTTCTTCTTCTTCTTCTTCTTCTTCTTCTTCTTCTTCTTCTTCTTCTTCTTCTTCTTCTTCTTCTTCTTCTTCTTCTTCTTCTTCTTCTTCTTCTTCTTCTTCTGCTTCTTCTGCTTCTTCTGCTTCTTCTGCTTCTTCTGCTCCTGCTCCTGCTCCTGCTTCTGCTTCTGTTTCTGCTGCTTCTGTTTCTGTTGCTTCTGCTGCTTCTGCTTTTTTGGAGGGAGTATGCAAGGCAATTGGGTTTAAGTAACTTGCCCAAGGTCACAAGGCTAGTAAGTGTTTGAGGCCAGATTTGAACTCAGGTCCTCCTGACTCCAAGGCTCTATTAACTGTGCCACCTAGCTGCCCCCTGACCCACAGTTTTTAAGTGTTGTGCTCTTCATAAAGTTACATTTCTGATTAGCCCCTTCAAAGAAGTACAAGGCTGCTCTAGAAAAAAAAAAGAATTATTTTCCCTCATTATTAAATGCTGCACTTGTTAGGGCATGCCTTAGGCCAAAGTGAAAGGTAAAGCAAATCTTTAAAAAATCATGAATCATCCCCCTTAAGGCCAAGTTCAAGACCCAAAGTAATCACCATGGATAGAGTCAGAAAGACCTGAGTTCAAATATCATCTCAGACATGATCCTAGGTAAGTAATTTTCCTCTGCTTCAGTTTCCTCATCTTTAAAATGGGGCTAATAATAGCACTTAATTTCCCAGTATTGTTCTGAGGATTAACTGAGATAAAGTTTGTAAAGTCGTCAGCATAATGCTTAGGAAACAGTAAGTGTGATATAAATGTTTGCTACAATGGTCATTATAATGATTGCTCTTCCTCTTCTTTGATTCTAAACCCAGTTCATTGTCCATTTGTAGTGTCCAATCCACATAGGAAGTAACTTAGTGAACTCATCTTTATTGGTAACTAAACACATTTAGCCCACTGTATTTAGCCAGCCCCCAACCCTGCTTTACCTTCACATCCCAACCAACTCCACAGGTTGTCTTTTCATCCCTTTGCTACAACATATAGATTATTCTCCACCCTCTTCACACATCCATACTTCTTGTTCTGGGTACAGTAATCAAACCAATAATGCCATGGCTTCTGAAAAAGGGCATGTCAGTCAACTGTTCTATAGATCAACAATCTCTGTGACTCTCCCTTCCAAAACCTCTATGATATCTCTTATTCTCTTATATGTTGTTACCTGTTGTTAGAAAGTAAGCTCTTTGAGGGTAGGAACTATCACTCTTTTCATATTTTTATCCCCAGTACTTAAAATGCCTGGCACATAGCTTTTTGTTCATCCATTCCAATGTATATAACAGTCTAGAAAACATGTTTTATCCTCTTGTTTGTTCTTAATATGGATTACTGAGGAAACCTCTTTCTAGTGGCCATAGATTCCATTGGAAAGGTCTTGAAATGTTCCACAAAATCTAGACAACTTCACACTCTACAGAAAATTTATCTTTTCTTGGTCTTTGAACAGTAAATAGGCCCTTCACGAAATGGGTAAACACCTTTGATAAGGATCCTCATTCTTCTTCTACTTCATTTGACATTAATAATCAGGATAATTGAACAAAATTATATCTGGGTTTGCATCTGCTGAGGAATTCTGTGTAATGTTGACACATAAATTTGAGATGACCTATTGGAAGAGTGGCTTTGGGCAGTGCTTCCTCCCTTCTAACAAGCCCATTGTCTTTTTGGTAATAAGAAAATGCTAAACATTCAGGTGCTTTGAATTCTCCTTACATTTCAACCAATTAATTATATAACTGTGGAGATATGGCCTGTTGTAGAAGATAAATTCTGATTTCCTTTTTCTTTCTTAACTTTTTATCAAGGCAATCCTCACCACAAGCACTGACCACATGTATTTTTAAAAAACGATTTTGGAAATCAGAAATCAAATGTTGGTAAATATTGGCTAGATACCTTCTGATATGCCCTTTTGGGACAATGATGTCATCTATAATATTTTCCATTCTTTTGGCCTATTCTCCTTTGGATATCTTGAAAATTCAACCCCTGAGTGCCTTGCAAATGTTTAACCTCTAGATCTGATGTCCTTTCTAAATATTTGATTTAGTTATTTTTCCTGATCTCAGTTTAAATGCCATTTTCACTTCTGCATCAGGCACATTGAGTTCCGATGGAGTATGAATCCAAATGTGACCATTCCATTGTCATTTTATGATACGAATAGAGCACTTCAGAAATTTTGGCAGATGTTTTATTTCACATCTTCTTTTTGTTCTCTTTATAGAATGAAATATGAATGCTTTTAATATTACCTGGCTTATTTTGATATCTTTCATTCCAACCTTTCTTGACAAGTCATTTTTCTCTTTTTTTTTTTACTTTGAATGATAAAAATGGATGACTTTCCATTATTCTCCTGTATAGTGCCTTTAAATTTCAAATAAATTAATTCACTTTTAATTTCCAGTACTGAATTCTCTCACTTTCTCCTGAAGCTCCCCACCCATTGAAAACACAAGGAAAACAACCCCCGTTACAAATATGTCTAATCATGCAAAACAAATTCTTGTATTAGTCATATTCCAAGAAAAGAAAAAAAAAGAGAGAGAAGAGGAGGAGAGGAGAGGGGAGAGAAAACTATGCTTCAATATAAACTTTGAGTCCTTCAGCTCTATATCTGGAACTTCTCTCATCATGAGTCCTTTGGAATTATAGTTGCCCATTGCATTGATTCCTTGTTCTAGATTGTTCCTAGTTCTTTCTGTACTTTTACTGTACTTTTCATCAGTTAATACAAATCTTATCAGTTTTTTTTTCCTAAAATCACCACCTTTATTATTCCTTTCTTTAATACTTTAAAAAAAAAACCTGTATTTTAAACAAATATTGCCCTCATCTGTTGTCTCTGTCCCTATGGCAAAGAGACTAAGTGTTTTCTGCCTGAGGTAGTATCTCAGTTCATTTGGTCTCTTTATTTTGATGATTATTTTACATCAGTTACATTTTTCTAAGAAAATGCATTTTCTCTTTTTAAGAGCTGACAGTTATTAAATTATTACTTTTGGAACTGTGGTAATTATAATTGCAATTACAAATATTATTCTTATGTTTTTTTCTAATTTGGAGCTCTCAAAGGGCAATTATTGTGCCAACTTTATCTTTGTCTTCCCAATACCTAACACAATCCCTTGAACACAGCAGATGCTTGATATAGAGATAGACAGATACCTGATTGTATACAGAGATAATTCTGAAATGACTCTCATATCAATTAATCATCATGATGATGTTGATGATGGTCATGATATAATGATTTCATTGAGTCTACAGAGGATGAACTCATGTCCTAATGCCTTATTCAACTAGAAAGAAATAGTTATTTTATTCATCCATGAATAGTGTGTAGAACATTAAAAATCAAAGAATAATAGCAGAATAGTGATGTATCACAAGAGTGTGTCTATATTAACATTATCAAAACTCAGAGTTACATAGATTTATTTATAGAAACAAAGGGGTTTATGATTGTAATTCAGAACAAAGTCCTCAACACTCACAATTTTTGCAAGTTATCTTTAAGGAATATAGACTTACTGATCATTGTAGGCTATTTGAGGATATTACTACAGTCTCAGAAAATTTAGTACCTACCAAAACCTAACACAACACAATGTAGTGACTGGAATGATAGATACACAAGCAACTCACTCTTTCATAAATCAACAGACACCAAATCCCTATGTTACAAATGCAGTTCTCTGAATATTCTTTGAGAGTTAAAAGATAAAATACATTGGAACCATTACAAACATTTGTTTCCCTCAATTTCCCACACAAAATATTGATTGATAAACATCCAAGAACAATCATTTTGATAGCTATCACCATACTCGATGCTAAAAATATTTAGACCACGTAGATGGAAAAACTTTCAGAAAATAGAAACCTAGAAAAATAAATCAAAATCACATGAGGGCAGCATAAGGAAAATAGCATCCCCACTGGTACTAGAGTTGTCTTGAATATAACTTTTAGGGAACTTACAGAAGATGATCTAAGAACACAATATTTTTATTCAATTAAAAATAATTACTTTATCCACATAGATATGTAGATATCTACATAGACTTTGTTGTTTTTCAGTCACGTCAAAGTCTTTGTGACACTGTTGAAAAATACTGGAGTAGTTTGCCATTTTCTTATGCAGTGGATTAAGGCAAACAGAGCTTAAGTGACTTGCCCGGGGTCAAAGAGCTAAATGTCTGAGGTCAGTCCTTCCTGCCATGCCAAGTGCCCTATTCACTGAGCCGTCTACCTGCCGCTATTAAATAAACTATAGAGCATTAGATATAAAAATAGCAATAGTTAATATATAGTTAATAAAACAATTAAAGGTAGCACAACACAGTAGAAAGAGCTGATCCCTATCCAGAAGCAGAACTACCTAGGTACAAATCCTACATCTGACACAAACATACTACCTGTCACTTAATATCTTGGTACTCCAGGTAACTCTCTGAAACTATAAATTAACAAAGCATAGTCTCATGGGATCTTTACAACTATCTTATAAGGTTCAAAGCAATGACTGTTTTCTTTCTCTTTGTATCCCCAGCACTTAACATCATTTCTAGCACCTAGCAGGTATTTAATACATACTTGATTAATTGAGATAAATGTTATTATTATTATTCCTATTTTTCTTATGAGGAACCTTATGAGTACTCATCTGTAAGGTTCAGAGAGGATAAGGGACCTGCTCGGATCAACCAAATCTAATTATTACCGACACCAAGTCCAAATTTAACCACTACTTTACTCTTCCTCTAATCATTTTTCATTTGTTAAGATATTTTCTCTTTTTAATGAAGGATTCTTTGCTTATCTCCAAAATGTTTCAATTCTCTTCTTTAAGAAAAAAGTCAGTATACATGTTGTAAGTCTTTTAAGGAAATTATAAGTTTTTGACGTCTCCTACCTCCTAATCCCAAATTGTGTTTTCTCAAGTACATAAACACACAAACACACACATATATATGTATAGTAGATATACATATATAAACATATACATAACATATATATAATAGTATATGTATGTATAGTATGTACATATGTGTATGTGTGTGTATATGCACACATATATGTATATATTTTATTGTCCTCTCTCCTATATTACTGTGCATTGAAGTCATTGAGTGTTGAAGAATATGTTGACATTGATTTGAGCAATTTTGTGCCATTCTTCTTAGAAATTTTCTGTTTCATCCACAGCTACACAGGTTAGCACATAAACTACAACTTTCTTCATAATGTTCCTATTACAAATACTCATCTCAAACTTTGAAAGAGTCCCATTGAACTGATATTTCTTTTCCCTTTTGGGAACATGGTGGAACCAATTCCAATGACTCTGTTATTCCATTCTCCAAGGAGAACCTTTAAGCCAGCTTTCCATTTTTCTCCCACTTATGTGTGTCTTCTGATTTCATTGATAATAAAGCACTTGGCAAACCTTTAAGCACTCTATAAATGTGAACTATTTGTCCACTTCTTTTTTCTTTCCTGTGGGGACTATTAAGTCATGCTAGAGTGGCTGTGAATCTCATTTAGGAAACAGTGTAGTATCTTGAAAGCACTTGAAGGAATCAATACAATGTCTTCTGAAAACAGGGTCATTTGGAGGGCCTTATCATCTAGAGGGAATCCCTCATCCATTTGGACTTTGTGCTGGACATCCAACCAATACATAATAGCTAAGAAAGGTAATGGAAACTTAGCCCATGTTAAAACTATTTGTGTTCAGGAATAAGAATATGAAAATTCTGCTGACCTCTGTCCAGGTCAGCCAATATCTAGAGTATTATACTTTGTCCCAAGTTCTACATTTTAGGAAGAACGTTAATGAAATATAGACTGTCAAGAGGAGGTAGTCCAGGATGGTAAAAGACTTCCAGAAGCTGTGCAATATGTAGTTAAATTGCATGAATTAGTGGTATTTAGCCAGAGATAAAAACAACTTAGGTGTATAACAGTAACTGTTTTCAAAACAGATTTTCATATGAAGAAACAATTGATCCTGATTTACCACAGAGACCAGAGTGGCAAAGAACTGGATTTATATTTTGATGTGAAGCAAAACATTTCCCAATAATTAAAGCAATATATCTTCAGTGGAATGGTTCACTTTGGGCAGTAGAATGAGTTCCTCTGCAGTTGAGGTTGTCAAGCAAAGGCTGGATGGTCACTTTTTGGATGTATTCTAGAGTGAAATTCTTTTCTTCATGTTAGATTTTATTGCCATGGGGCAGAGCTAAGATGATGGAGTAAAAGGTGGGACTTGCTTGAACTTCACTCCAACCACCTCCAATACCTGTAAAAAATGACTCTAAAATTTTAGTGCTACAGAAACCACAAAGTGACAGAGAAAAACAAATCTCCTGCTGAAGGCAGCCTAGAAGGCCAACAGGAAGGATCTATCACTCCTGTCCAGGAGCAGAGCATAGTCCCACATGGGCCAGGTGGCTCAGACCAGTGGCATAGACTGATTGAAGCAGACTTCAGGAGAGTGAATCCCTGGCAGCTATGGAAGTTTCTAGGCTTCTCAACCCATAAACGCCAAAAAGAAAGTAAAAGGTCAGTGGGGAACTCTGTTCATCCTGGGCAGAAGAAAAGCATGGTCTGGCCCCTGCCCCCAGGGCAGCAGAGGTGACAGCAACTATAGCTGGTACCACTGTGGCTGCTTCCTGAGCTCCAGGCCCAGAGATTGTGGGGGAACAAGCAACTGAGCAGAGAGTAATTGCAGGACTCTCTTTTCTGGCACAGATGCAGGATTCTCTTGCTTAGCCCTGCTTGGATCTGGGTTGAAGTCTTTGGTGGTAGTCCTGGGGTGAGGAGCACTGGCATGGCAGAGCTTGTTGAGGCTGTGGAGAGGCAGTCTTCCTCACAGTTCTGAGGCAGGTGCCTAGTTGAAAACAACTGAGCAAACCCCCAGAAATTTGGGACACAGCATTCTCCACTCTGGAAGCAGAGTTCTATTGTGGCAAAAAGCTCAAAAGTCAATTAATTGACTGGCAAGATGAGCAAACAGAGGGAGCAAAATCAAACTATAGAATCTTTTTTTTTGAAGGGGGAAGGCAGGGCAATTGGGATTAAGTGACTTGTCCAAGGTCACATGGCTAGTGAATGTTAAGTGTTTAAGGTCAGATTTCAGCTCAGGTTCTCCTGACTCCAGAGCCAGTGCTCTATTCACTGCGCCACCTAGCCACCCCATAGAATAATATTTTTTTTGACAAAGACAATCAAAACATAGAACCAGAAGAGGACAACAAAATCAAAACTCCTGTATCAAAAGCCTCCAAGAAAAATGTGAACTGGTTGCAGGGCATGGAGGAGCTCAAGAAGGATTTTGAAAATCAAGTAAGAGAAGTAGAGGAAAAATTGGGAAGAGAAATGAGAATGATGCAAGAAAAGCATGAAAAGTGAGTCAACAGCCTGCTAAATAGTGAGTCGACAACCCAAAAAAATACTGAAGAAAATGACACCTTAAAAAGTAAAATAAGTCAAATGGTGAAAGAGGCCCAAAAAGCCAATGAGGGCAAGAATGCCTTAAAAAGTCAAATTGCCCAGATGGAAAAGGAATTTCAAAAGCTCCCTGAAGAAAATAATTCTTTCAAAATTGGATTGGAGCAAATGGAAGCTAAAAACTTTATGATAAATCACGATACTATAAAACAGATTCAAACAAATGAAAAAATAGAAGACAATGTGAAATATCTCATTTGAAAAACCACTGACCTGAAAAACAGATACAAGATAGATAATTAAGAATTATTAGACTATCTGAAAGCCATGATTTACAAAAAGAGACTAGGCATCATCTTTCAAGAAATTATCAAGGAAAATTGACCTGATATACTAGAACCAAAGGGCAAATTAGAAATTGAAAGAATTCATCAATCACCTTTTGAAAAAGATCCCCAAAAGAAAACTCCTAGGAATATTATAGCCAAATTCCAGAATTCCCAGGCCAAGGAGAAAATATTATAGTCAGGAAGAAACAATTTGAGTATTGTGGAAACACAATCAGGATAACACAAGATCTAACAGCTTCAACATTAAGGGATCAATGGCTTGGAATATGATATTTCAGAGATGAAAGGAGCTAGGATTAAAATCAAGAATCACCTACCCAGAAAAACTGAGTATAATATTTCCAAGAAGATATGGATGGACATTCAATGAAATAGAGGACTTTCAAGCATTCTTGATGAAAAGACCAGAGCTGAACAGAAAATTTGACTTTCAAATATAAGTGTCAAGAGAAGCAGGAAAAATTGAAAACTAAAAATAAATAAATTAAAGTAGTTCAACTTTAGTAAGTTCTTTATGATTTCTCTATACTGTTTGGGATAGAGAAATCATAAAGAACTTATTAAAGTTGAACTATTTACATTCCTACATGGAAAAGCAATATTTTTAACTCATGAGACTTTTCTAAGTATAAGGATAGTTGAAGGGAATATTTATGTGTGTGTATGTATTTATGTACGTATACAGATATATGTATATATAGGTGCGTGTATGTCTATATGTATGTTTATGTGTGCACATGTATACATAGAGGGCACAGGGTGAGTTGATTGTAAAGGAATGATATCTAAAAAATAATATTATGAGGTGAGAGAGAAATATATTGGGAGGAGAGGGGGAGAGATAGAATGGGGTGAATTATCTCACATGAAGGAGGCAGGAGAAAGCTGTTACAATGGAGGGGAAGAGCAGGAAAGTGAAAGGGAATGAAACAATCTCACTCTCATTGGATTTGGCTTAAGGAGGGAATAACCTACACCTTCAATTGGGTATCTTATCCTATAGGAAAGTAGGGGGCAAGGGGATACAAGGTGGGAAGGATAGAAGGGAGGACAGATTGGGGGAGAGGGTATTTAGAAGCAAACACTTTTGAAAAGGGGTGGGATCAAAGGAAAAAATAAAATGAACGAGAGATGAGATAGGATGGAGGGTAATATAGTTAGACTTTCACAATATAACTACCATGAAAATGTTTCGCATAACTACACATGTGTAACCTATGTTGAATTGCTTGTCTTCCCAGTCAGGGTGGGTAAGGAGGGAAGAATGGAGAGAATCTGTAACTTGAAGTTTTAAAAACAAATGTTTAAAAATTGTTTTTACATGCAACTGGGAAATAGGATATACAGGCAATGGGGTATAGAAATCCATCTTGCCCTACAAGAAAGTAATGGGTAAATAGGGGGATATGAGAGAGGGCAGAATGGGGAAAGGGGTATTCCATATGCTTGCTATCTTGGGGTGGGGGGGTAGAGGAGAGATGGGAAGGAAATTTGTAACTCAAAATCTTGTGGAAATGAATGTTGAAAACTAAAAATAAATAAATTAAAATTTAAAAACTTATCTCTTTATATATTTTTATTTTAATTTTGTTTATATTTGCACATTGCCTCCTCCATTAAATCTGAACTCCTAGAGCACAGAGGTTTGTTTTTGCCTGTCCTTATATTTCCAGTGCTTAGAACCTAGACAGTAGTAAATATTTAATAAAATATAGTTGACTGACTGACTGAATAATAATAACCAAAGTTTACATAGAGTTTTAAGGTTTAAAAAGCAATAAACTGTATCTTGATAGATAGATAGATAGATAGATAGAGACATATAATGTGCATATATGTGCATATCTATCTATCTATATCTATATCTATACCTATCTGTCTACCTATCTATACACACTTAATCATTTCATCCTAACAACAACTCTGTGAAGTAAGGCTATAAATTTTCCCTTTTTCAGATGGGGAAACATCTGAGAAATTATGTAGTTTATCCAGAATCTCTGGACTAGTGAATATCAAAGGCTAGATTAGAACTCAGGTCTCCATCATTCTAAGTCCAGAGTCAATATAGATGCGGTCCAGTTATTTCTAGTGGAAAAAGTTGTGACATTTAGAGTACCAAAATGTAATCAGCATTTGCAGGCAGTCTAAAAAGTATGTGATTCTTAGAACCCTCTGCTTAGGGACAGTTAAGTAACACAGTGGATAGAGTGCTAGCCCTAAAGTCAGGAAGACCTGAGTTCAAATACAGCCTCAGATACTTACTAGCTGTATGACCCTAAGCAAGTCACTTAAATCTGTCTTCCTCAGTTTTCTCAAATGTAAAATGAGAATAATAATAATAATATCACCTTCTTCACATAGTTGTTGTGAGGATCAAATGGATAATCTTTGTAAAGTGCTTAGCATACTTCCTGCCACATCTTTAATGAAGCCTTTTGTGACCTCCTAGATAAGCTTTTTCTGACTTCCTGGATAAAGGCAATTACTCTCTGCTCAGATTTTTCATCTTCTGAGAGAATTTTGCCTAGTTCTCTCCTCTCCCCATATTGCATCCTACCTTGTGTCATACTTAGCAGCATTCGTGATTTCTTCATACTCCTAAACCATAAACTATTTGAAGTCAAGGATTGTATTCTATTTCTTTTTTTTATAGTATTTTTCACAGTGACATGTCAAGAAAATTTTTAGCATTCCTTTTTACAAGATTTTGAGTTCAAAAGTTTTCTTTCTCCCTCCCTCCCCTCTCTTCTTCTGAAAATGTTAGACAGTATGATATAATTTATACATGTTGTAATGGTAATATAATTTGAATTTCAAGATCCCTTTGTATTGGTAATAGTAACAGGTACTTGGCACTTAGTAATTAATCAAGTCTCTGTTAAAGAAACAGAAGGTATGAATCCCTGTTGCTGATATGATAGGAAGGGGTTGGCTGAAACAGGATGCTAATGCTGTATGTATATAAGGAAGGACCCTGGCTGGGACAGTCAGATCTTCTTGGAGCAAGCTCCATGGAAACAGAAGCTGCTGATGCTGGGGAGGCTGAAGAGGAGCCTAGGAGGCTGAAGAGGAACCTCTCCTCCCTTCTCGTAAGGCTGGAGAGAATGACTTTGATTTTGAAAACCTGGATGGAGTGATTTTGATTCTGGGAACCAGCCGAAACTTCTGCTGAGTGTGAGGGCCAGCCAGAGCTGCTAAGGATTTCTGAGGGCCAGTCAGGGCTAAGGGCCAGCCAGAGCTGCTGAGGCTCTTGAGAATTTCCCAGGGCCAGTGGAGTTGCTGAGGCTGCTGAGGATTTCCCAGGGCCAGCCAGAGCTGCCAAAAGACTGAGGAAGCATGACTGTGATGCTGGTACTTTGCATAAACCTGTTGGTGGCGTTCTTAGGCCTTGACTTCCCAGGAACAGAGACTGTGAAGAATTTGAGATGGACTGGACACTGTGAGCTCCAATGTGGAGCAAGAACTGCACAGAGAGCTGGACAAGGACCTGGGAGCTGTCTGTCTTTGAACCTAGGTGAGAGTTTGGCAATCCAGGTAGGATCTGGGACCATGCAAGGGTATCCAGGGAATCTGAAAAACCACCCTGAATCAAGCTGAAAGAAGACTTTACTTGGATACTGTATACTGACTGAAAAATTGTAAATTTACTAGTGACCTAGGGGTGGAGGGTCTGTGTACTTTCCGATGATTGAATAGTGAATGATGAAGGATGACTGAATGATTTATTGACTAAATGATTGTACTTAGTGATTGATGACTGAATAAGTGACTGCTTGAATTAACTTAGTATGCCCCATAAGTGGAGAACTTGGACTATTGTACTTTGTGTTCCTTAAGGAATCAAACCTCCTTGATGATTGAATGATTGAGTTACTAAATGATTGTTCTTTGTTCAAAACTTTGTGACCACAATGGTGGAAACTATGTGCCCATTTTCTGTAATAAGTTCTTGCGAATGCTATATTTTGATTTTCTGTGATAAGCTGTAACATTGTGAATGCTGTACCTTGATTTACTGTGAATGTTTTCCTCTGATTTGAACCTTAAAAGCTGTTCACAGTAGCATTCCTTTAGAAAGCTGCTCATGAGTACATTACACATGTGCTGTTGTGTAAAAATATTTCTATGTTAGTCATAGTTGTAAAAAAAGAAACACATCAAAAGGTGGGGGAACCCAAGAAAGAATAAAGTGAAAAAAATATTCTTCAATCTACATTCAGAGTCAATCAGTTGTTTATATGGATATGGATAACATTTTGCTTTATGAGTCCTCTATACTAGTCTTGGATTATTGGGTTACTGAGAAGAGCTGAGTCATTGATAGTTGATTGTCACACAATGATGCTCTTACTGAGTACAATGCTTACCTGGTTCTGCTCTTTTTTACTTTTTACTTTTACTTTCCCAGGTTTTTCTCAAATCTTCCTGTTCATCATCTTTTATTGTACAGCAGTGTTCCATTATGTTCATATACCACAGTTTGTTCAGCCCTTCCCCAATTAATGGACATTTCCTCAGTTTCCAATATTTTGCCACCACAGAAAGGTCTGCTATAAATATTTTTGCATATTTCCCTTTTTAATGATCTCTTTGGAATGAAGAACTAGTAGTGGTATTGCTCGGTCAAAGGTTATGTACAGTTTGGTTACACTTTGGGCATACTTCCAAGCTGCTCTCCAGAATGATTAGTTCACAACTCCACCTCTAATGCATTAGTGTCCCAATTATCTCACATCTTCTCCAGCATTTATCACTTTCCTTTTCTATCATATTAGCTATTCAGATAGGTGTGAGATGATATTTCAGAGTTGTTTAAATTTACATTTCTCTAATCAAAAGTGATATAGAGCATTTCTTCATACAACTATAGATAGCTTTGATCTCTTTATCTGAAAGCTGTCCATATCTTTTCACCATTTATTAGTTGGGGAATGGCCTGAATTCTCATAAATTTGACTCAGTTCTCTATATATCTGAGAAATGAGATCTTTATCAGATACTTGCTCTAAAAAATGTTTCCTATCTTTCTGCTTTCCTTCTAATCTTGGTTTTGTTTGTACAAAAGCATTTTAATTTAATATAATCAAAACAATCTATTTTATATTTTGTAATGTTCTCTATCTCTTGTTTGTTCATGAATTTTACTATACATTAGTCTTCTAATTTGCTTATGGTGTCACCCTTTATGTCTAAATCAAGCCAAAGATCTATCATATCTAAGTTTTTTTATATATTCTATTTACCTTCTTAGTTTCTTTCTTGTTTATTCCTTCATTGGATTTATCAAGTTCCAAGAGGGACCAGTTGAGGTCCCTCAGTAGTACAGTTTTGCTTTTTATTTTTTCCTGTAACTCACTTAACTTTTCCTTTAAGAATTTACATGCTATGGCATTTGATGCATTTGTGTTTGGTATTGATATTGTTTCCTTGTCTATGGTACTTTTTAGCAAGGTGTAATTTTATTCCTTTTCCTTTTTAATTAAGTCTGTTTTTACTTTTACTTTGACTGAGATCAGGATTGCTACCCCTGGTTTTTTACTTCCATGAAGCATAATAGATTCTGCACCAACCCCTTGCCTTTACTCTGTGTATCTCTCTACTTCAAGTGTGTTTCATATTAAACAACATATTGTAGGATTCTGGTTTTTGATCCACTCTGCTATGTGCTTCCACTTTATGGAAGAGTTTATCCCATTCACATTGTAATAATGATTACTATCTGTTTATTTTTCCCCATCCTATTCTTCTTCCTGTCTGTCCTCTTTCTCCTTTCACTCTCTCCTCCTCACCAATATTTTGCTTCTGTCTACCACCCTCCCTTATCTGCCCTCCTTCTGTCAGCCCATGCCCCTCTCCCATTTGATCTCCTCCTCTCCTATTTCCCTGTTGGTTAAGATGAATTTCTATATTCAACTGATTGTCTATATGATTCCCTCTTTGAGCCAATACTAATGAGAGTAAGGTTCAGGTGATGCTCTTCACTCAGCCTTACATCTTTTCCTCCACTGTAACAGGTCTTTCATTCATCTTCATATGAAATAATTTGTCCCATTCTACCTTTCCCTTCCTGCTGTACCCATTGTACTCTTCTTTCACATTCCTTAATTTTTTATGTCATTCCATCAAATTCACCATGCAGTAATACCCCCTATTTGTGTATGTTCCTTCTAGCTGCACTATTAGTGATACAATTTTTAAGAATTACAAGTATCATCTTCCCGTGTAGGCATGTAAATAGTTTAACTATATTAAATCCCTTGTTTTCTTTTCCCTTTTTACATGTTTATGCTTCTCTTGGATCTTGATATTGGAGGTCAAAGTTTTGATTTTGTTCTGGTCTTCTCTTTATGAAAGCTTATAATCCTTCTGTTTCATTGAATGGTCATTTTCCCCCTTGATATATCATCAAGTAAGTAAGCTGGGTAAGTGATTCTTGGTTGTAGTCCTAGCTCCTTTGTCTTCCAGAATGTTATGTTCCATGCCCTACGAATCTTTAATTTTGCAGCTACCAAGTTCTGTGTAATCCTGATTGTGACTCCCCAATATGTGAAATGTTTATTTCTGGCCACTTGCATTATTTTTCCTTGACTTTATAGTTCTGAAATTTGGTTATAATTTATCTTGGAGTTCTTATTTTGGTATCTCTTTCCTGAGGTGATTGGTGGATTCTTTCAATGCCTATTTTGCTCTCTGGTTCCAGGACATCAGGGAAGTTTTCCTTGAGGATCTCTTGAAAGATGCAGTCCATGTCTTCCTTTTGATTATGACTTTCAGGTAGTCCAATGATTCTGATATTGTTTCTCCTGGATCTGTTTTCCAGGTTGGTTGTTTTTCCCATGAGGTATTTTACATTGTCTTCCATTTTTTCTTTGTTTTTGTCTTGTTTGATTGATTCTTGATGTCTCATAAAGTCATTAATTTTCACTTGCCCTGTTCTATCTTTACAGGTGTTGTTTTCCTCAATTAGCTTTTATATGTTGTTTTCCATTTGACTAATTGTACTCTTTAAGGAATTGTTTTCTTTGGGAGATTTTTGTATCTTCTCTCCACTTGGTCAATTCTACTTTTTAAACAGTTTTATAAGGTATTTAATCTTTTCATAATTCTCTTGCATCACTCACATTTCTTTTCCCAATTTTTCTTCTATCTCTCTTACATGAATTTTAAACTCCTTTTTGAGCCCTTCCATGAGTTCTTTCTGGGCTTGAGACCCCATTTTTGTTTGAGGTTTTGCCAATAGGAGTTTTGACATTTTTGTCTTCCTCTGAGTTTGTCTTGGTCTTCTCTGTCACCATAATAACTTTCTATGGCCATATTCTTTTTGTTGTTGTTTTTTTCCTTTAAATTTGAGTTCTGCACCCAGGCTGGAAGGGTCTCTGTCTCAGGCTTCTTGTGTCAGTGTCTGCAGACCCTGGCTGTTTATCTTGCATTGTGCGGATGTTACCCTGAGGCTCCCAGGGAGACCCTCATGTCTAGTATTGTGCTGAGGGTGTGTGGTGAGGGGTGGCTAGCACTATTGGAGGTTGTAGATGTCTGGTAGATTACCTGGTGCTGAGCTGGGGCCCTAGTGGTGGTGTCTGGCATGTACTGAGTCCAATGGGGGTGTTTCTGCAGTTGCCAGGGCTACAATGAAGCAAGTGGAGGTCTGACCTACTGTTTTTTTTTTTTATCATGCCTGTTTGCCCAGGGTTATACTGATGCATTCGGTGATTCTTAGAGCTGGAGTCTGCCAATTCCCCTGGCTGTGTTAAGGCATGTGGGTGGTCATGGTATTGGCATTTGCCTGCTCCACCACTCTGGGACTCTGAATCTCCCACTGTTTTGCTTAAGTGGGACTTGCTGCTGGTTTGCTAGAGCTCTTCCTGTCTTGGAATGTGCTCCCCTTTTACTTATCTGAGCTAGACCTTTCTTGTTGCTCTTTCAAGTTTCTTGGGCTAAAAAATTGTTTCACCCCATCTTTTTGCTGGTTCTGCTCTTCCAGGATTTATTTAGGGGTGCTATTTTATGGTTGCTGGGATGCAGGTATGGGAGAATTGATTTACTATTTACTCTGTGTAATGGTAATTAATTTAGCAGGTACTTAACCCTTAGTAACTTAGGGCTAAGTACCTCTGTGAAAGAAACAGAAGGTGAGAACTCTGTCTCCTGTTGCTGACATAACAGGAAGGCATTGACTAAGACAGGAAGCCAGTGTATGTGTGTGTATTTAAGAAGAGCCCAGAGAAGGGACAGTCAGAATCAATAATTTTTACTCCTGGTGGAAGAAGCTATTCTGCTGAGAGATCTGGTGAAGGCTGGAGTTGCCTGGAAGGTGGAAGTGGCTGCTGCCTCCTGGAAGGCTGAGATTTCTTCGGGGTCCTAGGGCCAGCCAAACTGCTGGAGGACTGAAGAAGCATGACCAGGATAAGACTTTGTTTATTTGTGGGTTGGCTGATCCTTCAGTTCCCAGCAACAGAAGTTGTGAAGGTTTTGAGATGTGCTGGACCCTGTGAACTTCAGCGTGTAACAAGAACTTCCCAGAGGACTGGATGAGAACCTGGGAGCTGTCTGCCTCTGAATCCAGGTGACTAGTGGATTCAGGTAGGAGCTGGGACCATGGAAGGGGATTCAGGGAATCTGAGACACCATCCTACTCAAGATGAAGAAAAGGCCTCTCTTTGGATATTGAATGTGTGATGAAATTGAAGTTTATTAGACACTCAGGGGTGGAGGGTTTGTGTAATTTTCTAATAATTGTATTTAGTCATTAATACTTAGTGACTGATTGCTAGATAAGTGACTGATTACATTAATCTATAATTGCCCCATGAGTGGAAGATTGATTACTGTATTGTGAGATGACTGAATGACTGAGTGACGAGGCAGACCTCCTTAGGGATATCACATGATTATTCTTTTGTTCTTTGTTCTAAATACTGTGACTACTTTGGTGAAAACTATGTGGCCATTGTAATGTTAAGCTGTTGTGAACACTATATTGTGATCTTCTGTGATAAGATGTAATGTTGTGAATGTTTTATTGTGATTTGTCATGAATGTTTGCCTGATTTGTAATGGAATAAATGGGGTATTCACTGTACTGTGTAATCAGTATCTTAAAAGCTGTTCACAGTAGCATTCTTTTGGGAAGGGGAAGCTGTTCATGCATGGCATTACACTCTGCTATCTTGGCTACCAAATGTCCCACTGTATTCTATTCCATCATTAACTCAGATTATTTTATTCTAAAAAAACCTATTTTTTATTTTATAGTGGCTTTCACAAAGTATTCACTTAATACATGTTTGTTACATTGAGTTGCCTATGTTTTATAGATGATTTAATTCACCATTTGTTTCTTTAAAGTCTTTATTAAATATCTACTAATTACAAGTTGCTGTGATTGGTTCTGGGTACTGTACTGTACCATATGTAATATTATATCAGCTTTATGAGCCTCTGAAGCATTTATAAGATGAAATAAAATTTATTTGGGCCTTTTCTATTTTTCGTTTTCATATATCATCTTTTCACTCCTTACTTTTGTTCATGCAATTCCCACACTCAGAAAATAATTCTTACCTCATTTTTATATCTTCATTCGTGGCTGATGAATGTGGACTCATCATGGTCCCATGCATTGCCCTCATCAGTAGAAAAAATAAATCACCTAGACTTTAAGAGCTATGTTCACACAGTTTTTACATTGTGAGCTATGTGCATCAAAACTATGGTGGAGATGCAAATTATACCATAGTCTAGGTTCTTTGATAATAAAGACTGTTTGATTTTTTGTTTGTATCCCTAATACATAACACCATACCTGGAACACAGTAGATATTTAATGAATACTCAATGGTTGATTATGATTTGCTTCCTAGTAAGGCTCTTTCTATAATTTTTCATGTTCTAGACTTTATATCTTTAGAACATAAACCCTAGCTGAAGTTCAAAATCATCTTCTATTTGTTTTCTAAAAACTATTTTAACTGTATCCAAAGCAATATATAATAGAGTGCATTTCATAGCCCTTAAAGTCATAGGATTTCAAAATGTCCATATAATTTAATTCAGAGATCCAATTACTAGGCAATGTAATCTCAAGGAGGTCAAAGACAGAAATATCCCATATACGTGGGAATATTTATAGCAGATTTTTTTCAGTACCAAGAAAACCAGAAACAAAAAATATGGGAAATGGATAAAAAAAATGTGATACAATACATGAATATAATATAAGATTCCTATGTCATAAGAAATGATAAACAAAGTAGACACAATGAAGATGGTAGAGAGAAGCCAGGAAGTTGCCTGAGTTCTCCCAATTTCTCTCAGAAATAATGTTAAATCAGTCCTCTAAAAGAATTTTGGAACTAAAGAATCCAGAAAAAGATGGAAGGGAAACAATTTTCTAGCTCAAGGTAACTTGTAACATCAGGAAGGGTCTTTTGCACTTGGGTAAAAGGGGAGCACAGCCCAGTGCAGGTGGTGCCTAGCCAAGCGAGCCCCAGCAAGTATCAGCACCCAGTGCCCTACAGTTCTGGCTCAGCAGGCTAGTGGCACAGCAGGCCAACAGTGATACCTCCAGCACAGCACATCCCCAGAACCCAGGGCACAACAGGCACAACTAGACTGGGCCCCCCTATTGCAGATCCAGAGGCCCTGGCACAGAATGTCAGTGACCAGACCTTTGGCCCACAGCACAAGAAGCTTGGGGCAGTTCCCCCTGTATGCCATGAACATAACTCAATTTTTAAAAAAGTGAGCACAAAGCAGAAAATAGCCCTGATCATAGAAAACTACAGTGGTGACAGGGAAGATCAAGACACAAATTCAGAAGATGACAACAATGTCAAGATGCCTACATGCAAAGTCTCAAAGGTGAATATCAATTGGTCACAATCCCAAAAAGTACTCATGGAAGAACTCAAAAAAGGTTTTAAAATTCAAGTAATAGAGGTGTAACAACAATGCAATATTTACAATGCCCACTGTGACTATAAATATGTTGGTGTAGTTGTGAATCACAAAATGTAACAGGCTCTCCACTTGTAGGACAGAACCAAAGCATTCATTCAAATACAAGAAAGCCGAGTCCGCAAACCAGAAAGTCAAAGTCATTACAGTAGCCACAAAGTTGGTACACATAGTTAATGCAGTGAACACCCACATTCCCAAGCCTTCAAAACAAAACAGCCTCCCTCAGGCAAAGATCCTCCTGTCCTCACTTATTCCCTCCATCAAGGATCCTCCTCTCCTCACTCACAGTAACTGCTCAGCCTCCACACTGCTTGTTCTCAGCAGTTTTGGCTCCCAGCAGTTCTTGTTCCCTGCAGTTCTCAGCAGAAGTCCTCAGCAGAAGTTCTGGCTGGCTCTCAGAAGAAGTTCTGCCACTACCAGTTCTATTCTCAAAATCTCTTCCCTCTCTGGCCTGTGCCTCTTATTAGCTCTTCCCTGCCCCACCCCCACTCCTTCCTGCTATGTCAGCAAGTTCATCCCACTGTGGGATTCACAAGTTCTGGGTCTTAATACTTGACACAGTTATGAATTATGAATTGAAACTAAGTGCTAAGTACCTGTTAGCTTTCCAACACAAGGGGCATGGAAGAGCTTCAGATCCCATTACCATTACAATAGGTAGAAGAAAATTGGGAAAGAAATGAGAGCTATGCAAGAGAATTATGGAAAAAATCAACACCCTAGAAAAGTAAACACAAAAATAAACTGCAGAGAACAATTCCTTAAAAATAGAATTGGCCAAATTGGGGGGAAATATCCACTGAGGAAAACAACTCCTTTAAAAGTAGAATTGGCCAAATGTAAAAGGAGGTAGAAAATCTAAGTGAAGAAAATAATTCCTTAAAAAGTAGAATTGGACAAATGGAAGCTAATGACTCTAGGGGACTTCTAGAATCAGTTGAAGAAAATCAAAAGAATGAAAAATAGAAGAAAATGTAAAATACCTTATTGGAACAACAACTGTCTTGGCAAATAGATTGAGGAGACATAATTTAAGGATTACTTGACTACTATAATCAAAAAAAGGGCCTGGACAGCATCTTTCAAGAAATTATCAAGGAAAACCCTAGAACCAGAGGTAAAATAGTCATTGAAAGAATCTACCAATCACCTCCTAAAATAGATTCCAAAACGAAAACTCCAAGGAGTCTTATAGCCAAATTCAAGAACTATCAGGTCAAGGAGAAAATGTTGCAAACAGCCAGAAATAAACAATTTGAATATCAAGGAGCCACAGTCAGGATTACACTGGATTTAGCAGCTTCTACATTGGAGGATCAGAGGGCTAGGAATATGATATTCTGGAAAGCAAAAGAGCTTAGATTATAACCAAAAATCAACTATACATCAAAACTGAGCATGATCTTTCAGGGGAAAAGATGGACATTCAGTGAAATGGGAGAATTCCAAACTTTCCTGATGAAAAGACCAGAGCTGAAACAGAAAATTTGATTTTCAAATATAAGATTCAAGAGAAGCATAAAAAAGTAAACACAACAAGATAGTATTAACTAAGGTTAAAATGTTTACATCCCATTATGGTAAGATGATACTTGTAACTCTTAAGAATGGTATCTCTACCAGGGCAGTTAGAAGGAGTGTATTTAGACAGAGGTTGTGACTATAAGTTGACTTTGATGTGATGATAAAAACAATAATTCAGGAGTGAAAAAATTGTACTGGTAGAAGAGGAAGAATGGGGTAAACTATATCACATGAAGAGGCATAAAAGGTCTCTTACATTAAAGGGAAAGAAAGGAAATGGTGAGTATTGTTTTAATACCACTCTCATTGGATTAGGCTCATACAGGGAAAGAAAGGGGGGGATGGTAGAAGGGAGAGCAGATTGGAGCAGGCTGTGGTCAGAAGCAAAACAGTGGTGAGGAGTGATAGGATGAAAGAAGAGAGAAAAGTATAAAATGGAAGGAAATAGGATGACAGGAAATACATAGTTACTAATCATAACTGTAGGGAGTGGAGTCAAGACAGCAGTGTAGCAGCAGGAGAATTCCGTGGCTCCCACCATAACCACCTCAAATACCTATAAAATATGACTCTAAACAAATTTTAGAGCTCCAGAACTCATAAAATGACCAAGAAACAAGGTTCCCACTGAAGGCAGCTTGGCAGATGGACAGAAAGGGCTTGTCACAGTGTGCTGGGAACAGAGCCCAGCCCTGTGTGGTTTTAGCCCCAGGCCATCCCAGAGAAGCCCTAGCTGGAGCTTTCAGGAGAGTGGATCACCGGCAGCTGTGGTGGTTTCCAGAATTACCAACCCATAAGAGCCAAGGACAAAGGGAAAAGGTCAGTGGAACTTGGCTAAATTTGGGGGAGAGGGTCTGGCCAACTGCCCCAGAGCTAGAAGCAATCTGAAGCAGTGGCCCTGCAGCCACCTCCACGTGGCTGCTTCAGAGCTTGTGGCCTGCAGATTGCAGGAGGTCCAAGCAACCATTCAGATGCTAAGTGCTCTTGCCTTGAGCTGCCTGGATCGAGATTGTGGTCTTGGGTAGTGGTCCTGAGGTGCATTTTCAATGAGCCAAAGCTGGTGGGGGCTGCAGAGATGGCATCCTCCTAATAGCTCCAGCAGCTGCAAAAACCCCAGTGATCTGGGACAGAGCTCTCCCCTCTGAAAGCAGAGCTCTACTGAGTCCAAAAGTCAAGTAACTGACTGGCAACATGAGCAGGCAAAGGAAGCAAACCAAGCTCAGCAATCCAACTTTAGATTCCTTTTTTGGGGACAAAAAGGACCAAAACATGGAATGGGAGGAAGACAACACAGTCAGAACTCCCACAACAAAAGCTTCCAAGAAAAAGGTAGACTGGTTACAAGCCATAGAGCAGCTTAAGAAGGATTTTGAGAAGTGGAGGAAAAATTGGGAAGAGAAATGAGAATGATGCAAGAAAATCATGAAAAGAGAGCCAACAACCTGACTGAAGAAATTAACAACTTAAAAAATAGACTAACTCAAATGGCAAAAGAGGCCCAAAAAGCCAATGAGGAGAAGAATGCCTTAAAAAGTTGAATTTGCCAGATGGAAAAAGAATCTCAAAAGCTCGCTGAAGAGAATAATTCCTTCAGAATTAGAGTGGAGCAAGTGGAAGCACATGAGTTTATGAGAAATCAAGGTACTATTAAACAGATCAAAACAAATGAAAAAATAGAAGACAATGTGAAACATCTCGTCGAAAAAAACCACTGACCTGGAAAATAGATCCAGGAGAGACAATTTAAAATTTCTTGGACTACCTGAAAGCCATGATCGAAAAAGAACCTAAAAATAACTGTGAATGTGAATGGGATGAAATCTCCCATAAAATAAAAGCAAATAGCAGAGTGGATTAAAAACCAGAATCATATCATATATTGTTTACAGGAAATATATTTGAAGCAGAGAGAAACACACACAAAGTAAAGGTTAAAAGGATACTGCAGAATGTATTATGCATTAGCAGAAGAGAAAAAACAAAGCAGGAGTAGCAATTCTGTTCTCAGACAAACAAAAGCAAAAGTAGATCTAATTAAAAGATACAAGGAAGGAAATTATGTCTTGCTAAAAAGTACCATATACAATGAAATAATATCAGTACTAAATTTATATGCACCAAGTGATATAGCATCAAATTTCTTAGAGGAGAAGTTAAGTGAGATTCAGGAAGAAATATAGAGCAAAATTCTACTGGGGTTTGAGGGAACTCAATCTCCACCTCTCAAAACTAGATAAATCTATCCACAAAATAAAAAGAGAGTAGTTAAGATGGTGAAGAGAATTTTAGAAAAGTTAGATATGGTAGACCTCTGGAGAAAACTGAATGGGAATTGAAAGGAATATACTTCTTTCTCAGTAGTATATGGCACCTACACAAAAATTGACCATGGGTTAGGGCATAAAACCCTCACAATCAAATGTAGAAAGGCTGAGATATTAAATGCATACTTTTCAGATCATGATGCAATAAAAAGTACATGTAACAATGGACCATGGAAAGATAGGTTAAAAATTAATCAATAATCTAATTTGAAATAATCTAATTTGAAAGAATGAGTGGGTTAAACAACAAATCACACAATCAATAATTTCATCAAAGAGAATGATGATAATGAGATAGCATGCCCAAATTTATGGGATGCAGTCAAAGCAATATTTCACAGAAATTTTATCTGTAAATGTTTATATGAATAAAATAGAGAGAAGATCAGTGAATTAGGTATGCATTTGATAAATCTGGAAAAAAGACAAATTAAAACTCCCCCCCCATTAAATATCAAATTAGAAATTATGAAAATCAAAGGAGAGATTAATAAAAATGAAATAAAGAAAATTATTGAGCTAGTAAATAAAACTAAGAACTGGTATTATGTAAAAAAAAGACAAATAAAATAGATAAACTTTTGGCTAAATTGATTTTTAAAAAAGAAGGAAGGAAACCAAATTACTAGTATCAAAAAATGAAAAGGAAAAAAAATTAAAAGGGTGAATTCAACACTAATGAAGAGGAAATTGAAGCAATAATAAGGAGCTGTTTTGCTCAAATATATGCCAATAAATCTGACAATCTTCATAAAATGGATGAAGATAATTGCCCAAATTAGCAGAAGAGGAAATAAAATATTAAATAACCCCATTTTAGAAAAAGAAATTGAACAAACCATCAATGAACTCCCCCTAAAAAAAGATTCCTTTTCCAAAGAGATTTACAAGTCAATTCTACCCAACATTTAAAGAACAATTAATTCTAATACTATATAAACTAGCTAGAAAAATAGGAAAAGGAGTTTTACCAAATTTCTTTTATAGCACAAATATAGTGCTGATACCTAACCAGGAAGAACCAAAGGAGAGAAAGAAAATTATAGACCAATTACCGTAATGAATATGGATGCAAAAATTTGAATAAATATTAGCAAACAGATTATAACAATTTGTCATGAGGATAACTCTATGACCAGGTGTAATTTATACCAGGAATGCAGGGCTGATTCAGTATTAGGAAAACTATTAGCATAATTGACTGTATCAATAACAAAACCAACAGAAATTATATTATTATCTCAATAGAAGCAGAAAAAGTCTTTGCCAAAATATAGCACTCATTCCTATTGTAAACCCTAGAAAGTATAGGAATAAATGGAGCTTAAAGAGTAAGTAGTATCTCTCTAAAAACCATCATCAAGCATTATTGGTAATGGGCATAAGCTAAAAGCATTCTCAGTAAGATAAAGGGTGAAATAAGGATGCCCATTATAATAACTATTATTCAATATTATACTAGAAATGTTAGTTTTAGCAATAAGAGAAGAAAAAGCAATTGAAGGAATTAGAATAGGTGAAAGTGGAAACAGAACTATGACTTTTTGTAGATGATATGATGATATAGTTAGAGAATCTTAGAGAATCAAATGAAAAGCTACTTGAAATAATCAACAACTTTAACAAGATTGCAGGATATAAAATAAAACCAAATAAGATCATCAATACTTCTACGTACCACCAACAAATTTCAGCAGAAAGAGATAGAAGAGAAATTCCAGTTAAGATAATTGTAGACAATATAAATATTTGGGAGTCTTCTTGCCAAGACAAACCCAGGAACTGTATGAACACAATTACAAAACACTTTTAATACAAATAAAGTCACAGCTAAAGAATTGGAAAATATCAGTAATCAGGGGTGGGTTGAGCTAATATAGTAAAAATGATAGCTCTGCCTAAATTAATTTATGTATTTAGTGTCCTACCAATCAAGCTCCCAAAATCTTTTTATAGAGCTAGAAAAATAAAATAAAATTCATCTGGAAGAACAAAAGGTTAAGAATATCAAGGAAATTAATGAATAAAATGCAAAGGAAGGGGGCCTAACCTTACCAGCTCTGTTTTATATAGCAGTAACTATCACACTCTTTGATACTGACTAAGAAATAGAGTGATGGATCAGTGGAATACGGTAGGTACACAGGACACAGTGGTAAATGATTCTGGTGATCTAATGCTTAATAAAACTGAACATTCCAGCTTCAGTGATAAGAACTCACTGTCTGACAAAAAAAACTGCAGAGAAAACAGGAAAATATTATGGCAGAACCTAGGCATATACCAACATCTTACACGGTATACCAAGATAAGGTCAAAATGGGTACAAAATTTAGAAATAATAGGTGATACTGTAAACAAATTAGGAGAGCAAGGAATAGTTTACCTGTCAAGTCTAAGGAAGATGAAAGAATTTATAACCAAAAAAGAGATAGAAAACATCATGAAATGCAAAATGGATAATTTTGATTGCATTAAATTAAAGAGGGTTTGCAGAAACAAAACCAATGCCACCAAGATTAGAAAGAAAGCATAAAGATGGGAAATAATTTTTGTAGCCAGTGATTATGATATCTCAAATATATAGAGAACTGAGTCAAATTTATAACAAGACAAGTCATTCTCCAGTTGATAAATAGTAAAGGATATGAATAGGCAGTTTTTAGATGAAGAAAATAGAGCTAGCTATAGTAATAAAAAAATGTTCTAAATTACTATTGATTAGAGAAATGTAAATTAAAACAATTAATGTACCACCTCACACCTATCAGATCAGCTAATATGACAGTAAAGGAAAATAATACATTTTGGAGAAGATGTGGGAAAATTTGAACACTACTGCACTGTTAGTGGAGTTGTAAACTAATCTAACCATTCTGGAGAGCAATTTGGAAGTATGCCCAAAGGGCAATCAAATTGTGCACACCCTTTGACACAGCAATACCACTACTAGGTCTGTATCCCAAAGAGATCATAAAATAAAAAGGGAAAGGGACCCATGCGTACAAAACTATTTATAGCAGCTCTTTTTGTGGTGACAGAGAATTGAAAATTAAGGATACCCATCAATTGGGGAGTGGCTGAACAAATCATGGTATATGAATATAACGGAATACTATTGTGCTATAAGAAATGATGAGCGGGAAGATTTCAGGAAAACCAGGAAAGGCTTACATGATCTTACGCTGAATGTAGTAAGCAGAACCAAGAGAGTATTGTACACAGAAACAGCCACATTGTGCAATGATCAACTACGAGTGACTTAACTCTTCTCAACAATGTAATAATCTAAGACAATTACAAAAGACACATGATGGAAAATGCTATCCAGAGAAAGGACCATGGAGTTTGAATACAGATCAAAGTATATTATTTTCACTTTTTCTGTTTTTCCTTTCTTATGGTTTTTCTCTTTTGTTCTGATTCTTCTTTCCCAACATGACTAATGTGGAAATGTGTTTACATAATTGCCCATGTATAACCTATATCAGATTGCATGCCATCTTGGAGAATGAGGTGGCAAGGAAAGAGTGAGAAAAATTTGAAACTCAAAATCTTATAAAAAATGAATCTTGAAAACCATCTTTGCATGTAATTGAAGAAAATTAAATACTATTCACAAAAAAAGAAATGATAAGTAAAAGCACAAACAAAAATAATGGTAATACTTATAGGAGCTGATACAGAGTAGAGACCTAGGAAGACAATACATAAAAAGGTTAAAACAATGTGAATGGAAGGATGAGAAATTATATATAGGTAGATATTTGTGTATGTGAAATACTGTACAAGCATATTATACACAAACATGCCAAACATAAATGTGTGCTTATCTTTAAAGCTGAAGTATACATACTTTTAATAATTGAATTTAGTCCAGAAGAGATGAAATACTGTACCTTTTTCCCTTCTTTAAAGAGGGGGTAGACTGTGGTTGTGGAACATCACTAATATTATCAGACTCAGTTGATAATGTTTTCAGTTTTGAGAAACTTTATTTCATTCCTTTCCTTTAGCTCTTTGTGACATGGGATGGATCTCTAGGGAGGGAGGGATGTGTTTGGAAATGGAGGTGATACACACACGCACACAATCGATAAAGACAACAGAATCTAAGAATTCCTGGTCCAGTTCAAACCCCTCACTTCATGGAGGAGAAAAGTAAGGCCCAGAAACAGAATTGGCTTGACCAGAGTGACATAACTAATTATTGACTGAGCTGGAACTCAAACCCTGGCCTCTTTCAACACCATGCTGCCTTTCAATGACAAGCATCCTTTACTATATAAGCTGAACAGTTGGTTTAAATGTTGCATTTTAGAGAAGAGTTTCAAAGCATGACTCAGTCTCAAGGACTACATTTGAAAGAAAATATGAAATGGAACCTGTTAGTTTTGTTGTGCCAGATTGTACTGTGTAGCTGTGGCCTGTCAGAAGCACTATCCAAAATATTACCTCTGATCACCTAACCTTCTTTCTTAGACACAACCTCAGGCACAGGTTGGGGGTTGGAGGGTGGGGGGTAGGGAATTATACTTAGCTGTGTTCTGCTCTGTTGGGTCAGTTCAAAATGGCTTTTCCGTCTCACTCCAATGGTTTCATGGAAGTGAGGATTGATCTGTGAATCTCTTGCATGATGTGTTTGAAATATTTATCTGAGGTTGAGGTGTCAGGTGGTGGTGTCCAGCTCGCTCATTACTAAGCAGTGTATGGAGGCAAGGCTGTCAGGGAGTTTTCATTTTCATAAGATATGGCTCTGTTTTGATTTTTATGGACAGCAGGTTCTATGCTTTGTTACACTTAGCAGTCAGAAGAGCTGCTGTTGAGTACTTGATTTAAGCATTATAAATGGTAAACTAAGGGTAACTCTGTATTACACACCAGTTCTGTTCAAAGCTGTGTGTTTGCCCTCAATACAGTTAACCTTTCTCTTTGATTCTGTCCCTTTCTATATTTTCACTGCCCTTTTCTTGCTAAAATACTAAAGAAGAGTTTACACAATTGGTGGCTGTTGAACTGAAAAGACAGTATGGTAAATGAGAAAGCATTCTGGCTCTGGAGTCATAGGAACTGGCTGAAATCTCACCATTGCTGCTTATTATCTGGGTGACCTTGGCCAAAGCATTCAACCTCCCCCAGGCCTCAGGTTCTTGATTTGTAAAATGAGGACACTGGTAGAGGATCTGGGATCCAGAGAGGGGAGGAACTACAGAGACCATCTAGTATAACCAGCTCATTTTATGCTTGAGGAAATTGAAGGTCCTCCAGATTGTGACTTATCAGACTGATACAAGTAGCACCAGAGGCGAAATTCAAACCTAGTTCATATGACTTTCTATTGTAAATGACTCCAGAGATCCCTCCCAGCTCTAGAGCTATGATTATATGGATAGGTTATGTTTTCCTTCCAAAGTCATTCTGTTCTTCCCTGACAATCAAGGATAGATGTTAAGGTGGGGAGGAGATGGGTGGCACCAAAGAGATGTGGATATGCTTCATAGGTTCACCAGGAGCTGGTGAACTCTCCTAACTAGCTCACTTTCATGTAGGTTCATCTCTTGCTTCAAATTACTTAGCAAGAAACAAGGCACCCAGTGAAATGTGACTCTCAATTCCCTAGCTATGTTCTGTTTACCCTTGCCACTGTTACACTCCATTGGGTGGGAACCTAGACTAACACTGTTAAGCCAATGGATTTCATTATGTTGCTGCACTGGAACCTGACAGAGATATTTTTACATTATAGAACCTACCCAACATTGTACTTCTTAAATGTTTTCATTGTCTGAAAGACACATCTCATAGCTGTGGGAATAGGAATGTTATCTTTAGGTCAAATTACTGTGTGGTGAAGCATGGCCCAATTTTCAGTTTAATGCAAATCCTATTTTTGGGTTCTGCATGAAATACCCATCGCCTTTGAGGCGCTTATTTCAATTTTATTAAAGAAATGCTGATTGCAAGTTATGAGAGGCTATTAAATTAAAACAGCTTTATTTAAACGCATTTTCACTTCAGATAATGACATAGCAAGGTTGCTGTTCTGATTGTGGGGTCCCAGGCGAGGTGATTTCAATTCTGCACTTGATCCTGCTGAAAGCTCCTTTGTTCGCTATAAAGAAATCTCCACATTTTATGTTGTGATAATCTTGAATTTTTCACGATACCATAAAAACACCAATTCTGGCATTAGAACACCAATAAACCTAAAACATCAAGTTAGCAAATAAAACCTTGGTATAGCAAAGACTTAGATACATGAATTATTCTTGACTCAATTATGGAACCAGTTGTAACTGTAATGTTTAATTTTGGAAAACTGAAATCACTGAGCCTCTCCATTTCTAGTTTTTATTGACCCAATTAATCAAACAATAGGTGGTGTGAGTCCACTAGCCAGATATTCTCCTCTTTACCCTCCAAGTTAGTTTGGCACTCACCTCTTACCAGAGGCTTTTCTAACTTTTCTGTACTTGGGGCTGGTATTCTTAGATGGAGCTTATTAGAGCCCTGATCCAGAGAATTATGTGCCTGAATCTGCTGGCAGTTTTCCCCTCTTTGTGGTTGTCACTGCATTCCTGGTGGCAGAAAGTTGGATTACTGCTGGGTGCACCATACTATGTTGATTGCTTAGTCTTTGCTTACTGGAAAGATGAATGGATATATAAGAAAGAAATATTCTTCTTTAACAATATCCAAAAATATAAGGACTTTCCCTATACCTTATGATTCATTCTCTTCCTACCCCTCTAGCCAATTCCTTGGATGATGTTGAGAGAGAGTTTGAGAAAGCAGTTAAGCCTCGTTAAAATTTGGACACTTCAAATTTAGAATTGGTGACAGTTTGGAAGGGGTATGTGTGTGAAAAAAAGTTTGCCTTTCAAAAACTAACCTTTTCACAGTTAGTGTATAGTATGTATGAGAACAAGGATCTATGTAGAAGGTTGAATTTTTTTTATTTTTCATGTACCCTGAGGCACTCCAGATGCACCTATTTAAACACAAACCAATGATGTGGTATTATTTCCAAACATTCTTCTCTATTCATCTGGAGGACCTCTACTAGACAAGTAAGACTATATTACCTTAATTCTGATTATTGCCCAGAATTAAAAATAATAGAATAGAATTTCTTTTTTCTAAATATGATAGGGCCAACTTTTGACTAATGTAGGCTGATTATTTTTCACCCTGTTAGACCTTTACTCTAATTTCCAGCAGTGCTATTGAAACAAGTGCTTAGTGTTTCATTTTATTTTGTTTCTAAAAGAACACTTCCTATTTAATGTTACATTTGTTTCTGATTTTATATTGATTCTCTGGTAAAGGGAATAATTTCTGTTTATTTTAAGATGAAGGTCAGGAACAGATGCTTTTGGATATGGTGAATGTAGCAGGTGTCTGTAATGTGTCTCTACTCTGTGGGAGCTATAGTGGCCTTGAGGGCTTCCAGAAGGGATATGTATTTAGTGAGTTGTTAAAAGTCGCTTTGTCCAAGCTTATACTTGTGGCAGGGTTAAATCATTACAAGAAATCGAGATGCAGAATGAGATTTTGTGGAAAGGGTCATGATTCACGCAGTTTCCTTAGCCCTTTTCCCCATTTCTAGCAAAAGACATTCGAGAATGGTCATTCCGTTCCATGAGGCCAGTCACAGAGAAGGGGAGACAGAAAACTGGTGGGCCAGGCAGCTGCCACTGGCTACTTGCTGCTTCTTCCTTCTGCCACTGAGTTACTGCAATCCAAGTTAGGAGAAGTAAGAGAAGAGACAAGACAGATCCAAAGAGCCCTGCTGCGGAAAAATGGACCTTGAAGTAGGAGGTGAAACCAAGGAATTACAGTGGCAAGCTATACCAATGAACAGAGCCAGGGACAGAATAGTACAGGATTGACAACTGACAGTTGGTTACATCAGATTAGGAGACCAATCCTCACCCCTGATGCTTCTCCCCCATTTCTCCATTATATGCAAGTCTGATTTTGAAGGGTCCAAATACATTAATACTTTCCTTAATTTTGCTTACTACCTTCTTGTGTGGAAGGAAGATGAGGTATTTGGGTGAAGTACTACAAGGAAAGAAAACATAGGACAATTTCTTTACAATTTTATTGAAGTCTTATGAATGATACTGTATGACATAGAACAGAACTGGGATGGTCGCTTTAGAACTAGTTTGCCTTCTCCCACAATTTTCTTGAGCAATTTTTTTTAATTTTCATGCTTCTAATTATTGTTAAATCACCTGCCATTCCAAATATAAAAGTTCAAGACAGTGGGAAGGGAAGTTGGTAGACTGAATTTGTAGGTTATTCTTCTTCTGGTAGGCAGTGGGAATTTTGGGAATCTCATGGGGGACATACAGGCTACAATCTGACAAGATTATTTGACTGATGGCTTGTGTCAGTCACCTCCTGGGCAATGGAAAGATTATATTAATTTTCTTGTTTGGGGAGGAAGGAAGGAAGGAAGGAAGGAAGGAAGGAAGGAAGGCAGTCAGGAAGGAAGGAAGGAAGGAAGGAAGGAAGGAAGGAAAGAAGGAAAGAAGGAAAGAAGGAAAGAAGGAAGGAACAACCAAGTTTTCTATAGACTTAGAGAAAGGAAGATATTTAATTCCAAAGCTCAGTGACTCCTCTCCTATATGGTATATCCCATATATTCCATACTGTATGGTTTTGGAGAGTATAATAACAGTAGGCAAGTAACCTAGCACGAAGATGACCAGGGTAAAGCATGATTGGAGGCACTTTGTACATATTTGTCTTCCTGGTGGCCTGTAAACGAGCATACAAATACATACTGGGAGGTCAAACTAATTGAACCTAAATTGTTTTTTTTTTAAATATAATATTCCAATAGTTAACACACAGAGTTTTAAGTTTCACAATACGCTTTGCATGAATTATTTAATATGATCATCACAAAAGCCCTATGTCATTACTAGCCTCTTCCAAATCCACATACTGAGAATCAAAGGCTAAGTGTCTTACGCCTGGTCACATAATAATTGAGCATAAAATTTGAGATTTGAATCTGTGTCCATCATGAATCCATGTCCAGTGCTCTTTCCACTTCACCATACTGCCTTACTATATTTCTTTATGATTCTGTTTTATAATGAAAACAGTAAATACTTTCAGAAACAATATTGGATTGCTGTCACAGAACACTTTTAGTTTCTCCCTATGTCTCCCTCCCTCAGGATAACTGAACTGTGTTGAAGTGGAGTTCTTTATTCAGGTGGTTTTCAATGATTTCTTTCTCCTCCACTTACCATTAAAATAAGATTTTAACTTGAAAGAATAGCTATAAGAAAGCTATTGGACACACATGTAAATAACCTTTAGGAGATCTCCAGAAGAAAAAAAAAAATCCAAAAGTGACGATTATAGTATTTCTCTCCCTTTCTTCCAGAGCTTTATGTGGAAATATATGTAAAGCTTCTGTGCACCATAAAGACTCTGGGAGAGGTAAGGATGCTAGTATCCCTAGGTGATGTGGTAAGAAAACTGTATTTTTGAGGCTGAAGAGGCAGGTTTAAATTCTCTTCTTCCATTTGCTATTTGTGTGACCTTGGGTAAATCATTTGATCTCTTTGGGCCTTTAGCATCTTCATCTATAAAAAAGGGAGTTGTACTTGTTAACATCTAAGGTTCATACTAAATCTCACTTTCTAGGCTATGATCTTAATTGCTTCCCTAAACCCTGAACTACTTTCATGAATCTATAAAAATTGAGCTGAACATGCAAGTCAGGAAGAAAGACTGACTTATAAAATCATAAGATCTCACTGTTAGAAGGGATCTGGATATGTCACCTAATTCATCTATCTTCCCCGAAAAGTTGCTTCTCACTGCACTTTATCTTCTAATTCAAAAATATTCAAGTGATCTATACACACTCCAGAACAAATAATGTTTTAGAATAGCTATAGGAGGAATAGAGGGGACTTCAGTAAACCTACTACTTACTTCTCAATGGAAAGTGCAGTGTAAAGGAAAGAGCAGAGACCTGGAATGAAGAACCAACCCTGTCACTTATTACATTGGTGGCTTTCATCAATCTGCTTCAAGCAATGTTTTTATTATTATTAATTTATTATTAAAATAAGGAATTTAGATTAGAGGGCACTAAGGTCTTTTCCAGGTCTAACATTCTGTGATTCTATAATTTAACCTCCCCAGATTCAGCTGTCTCAAATTCTGGAATGTATTTGTTACCTTCAATAGGAGTTGGGTGACAGAAAGGTTCTGGGAGTTAAAAAGATAATAAGATATAACTAGATAGATAGATAGATAGATAAATAGATATATAGATATATATATATATATATACACAGAAATATACATACATAAAATATGTGTATAATATATATGAATGTTTACTTACATGTGTCTAAAATATGCCTTTTTTTCTCCTAAATCCTACATTTTCATGAATCACATGTGGGATTTACCTTTTAATTGGATCTTGGATTTGCATCTGCTTTTATACATGCTTCTCTAGAATTAATTTGTAATAGTAATTATTAAACATTTACATAGCACTTTAAGGTTTATGAAGTACCTTACTGCACTTGTTTATATGCTGTTTGATCTATACAGCAACCATGTGAGATAAGTGTTGCAGTTAATATTATCCCCATTTTAGAGCTAAGGAAGCTGAGTCTCAGGGAAATTTGGACATTTATCTAGCTTCACAGAATTAATGTTTGTCTGAACTGAGATTCAATCCTAGGTCTTACTGCCTGCAAGTCCAGCACTATGTAAATTTCTACGGCTTCTCGCCCTATTTGTAGGTATTTAAACATCTTTAAGTCATATCATCTATTACTTTTGAATATTGAGAATCTTCTAACTACCTATGTGTCTAGAGTCATTTCACTATTTTTGTGACCATGGATCAACATGCCCAGGTTTGTGATTCCTTTTTTTTTTTTTGTCTGAACCCAATTTCATCCACTTAGGGAACTCTTAGTGTAGAAAGTCCCTTTACTAAAGCAGAACAAAAGCTCATCTGTTTGTGGTAATAGCTTACCTGTATCCACCCTAACAGCGTACATCACTTAACCCAAGTTAAAGTTTCAACTCCTAGGACTAACCAGTTCTTTGTAACCTGCACATTTCTTAAGCTGGGTTACATGAGTAGCATTGCTAAATCCTTCTTTCATTTCTTTCTCCCTACACATTTGGTGGCCAGCAGTGTTTTCCTTATACCATTACAGCTTTTTATGCAAGTAAATAAAGTAGATATGAAAATTAATAAAATTCTATCCTCCTTCATCAGGAATAATGAATAGCTAAAAAGTCATCTTCAGCTAGAAATGCAGAATTGGCTTATATTAAATGTTTCCATAAAAATAGAAGTGGGGACTTATTAATAAATAGTCTATGTTTTATCTCTGTGTTTCATCTTTTTGCGGAAAACAAACTCTTTGTTATTACTTATTAAAGTGAAAGCAATTGTGTGCACCTAGGTGCCAGACCCCCTTTTGGGCCCTGTGTCATCTCACTCATGTGGAAATTTTTTAAACTACCTCCAACATAAAAGTTAAATTTATGAAGCACTGAAACAATTTTATACAATCCATGGTGAATGTAAAAATAACCTACAATAGGGTCTTATGACAAATTAGGCAGCACTTTAGTGATGCAGGGAATAAAGGCTCAAACTGAGAGGAAGCTAGGGAGGGAGCACTCTCTTCCTTGTAGGAATAATTGGTTCATTAAATGGAAGGAGAGAAGGAGAAGAGACAATATGGGAGGAGAGTTTCCACTATTAAATATGTATTATGCAAGGTCTTTCTCCACTCACTTTTTGGTATCAGGGTAGATGTGTACAAACCCTAATAAGCAACAAAGCAGAGAGCAGAGAGAGCCAGACTCCCAATTGTTCAACTCTGCCTATTCCCATTGATGAGGAGGTGGACACACTGGCTCCCCTAATCCCAGGAATCAGGCCTTGAAGCCAAGCAAAGGGAAGAAAGGACTGATTACAGTCCCAGCAGTCAAGACCTTCCTGCAAAAATCCCAATGCGTGGGTGTATTTATACACAGGCCAGTGTTGAGAAAGAGCACATACAGTCTGTGAAGTGCTATGAGCCCCTTTGGGATGAATGGGGCTATTATAAACATAAGTCATTATTAGTAGCAGGCATAAATAGGTTGGCCTGTCATGGGGTTAAGATCTGTGATCTTCTGGGACTTGCTCCTGTTAAGAGCAAGGGTACTCAGCTGCTGTGCAACACTGAAATCTGTCTTAAGAACACAACCAAGGGACCATAACAAAAGCGGTTTCTTGTAGACATGGTCTTTAATTAAAGTGGTGGTTGAAGAGAGGATTGTCAATTGGAGGTGACCCTTGGATCCAGTTTTGCTCTCCAACTAACTGTTCAGTTTGATTTGAGGGACAAAGAGTCAGAAGGGGAGCAGAGGGAATAAGATCAAGGCATGAGACACATTTGCTTCTGATGTGCAAACTATAAAAGGTTCAAAGTTTGGGGTTTGGTTCAAAAAAAATCCCAAGAGTTCAGATGATTTTCTAAACCCTCTGATCCTCATGAATACAGGGAACCAGCTAAAAGAATTCTCACAAGAACAAAATGCTTCTTAGATTGTTTTGGCCACTTCATTTAGAGTCCTGAATCTCCATTGCTGGCAAAGAAGCAGGCTAGTCGAACAGAAACAAGTAGCAGTCTAGGGTGCTCCTTATATGGATCTTAAATCAGATAGCCCATGTTGGGCTGTGATTTGATAACAAAGCAGAAAGCTTTAGGGTGGGGAGGGAGGAAGATTTTGTGGCAAGTAAAATAGGAGCACAGGCCTTTGATCATAGATCACAGCATGCTAGAGCTGGAAGTGACTTTAGAGGCTATGTGGTCCAACCCCTTCATTTTACAAATGCTGAAACCCCAGAGCAGGGAGAGGAAATGACTTGGCCAGAGACATGCAGTTAAGACAAAGCAGTCAGGTGTCTGACTACAGAGACAGTACCCTTTCTGATACTCCATTCTGCTTCATCTTGTATGAGGACATGGAAAAAGAAAAGTCAGGCTGCTTTGGGTTCGTTTGTCATTGATAGGCAAGTGCATGAAAGAAAGCTCATTATTAAAGAAAGTGTCCTCAAGATTTTTTGAAGTAGTGATGTTTTCCAAAACCATACAGATTCACAGTTATGGTCAAGGTGAATGCCTATCCTTTCTAATCATGAAGTAGAAGGATGGAGACAGAGTTGGTCATAGTAGTTTTAGTCCAATCAGAGAGGAAAGATTGAGCTCAAAGTCTTAATTAGATCAGTTGCCCACTACTGCTGATTTTTCTTATAAGGCTTCAGGAATAACCCTAGGTAAAATTTGAAACAGCTAGAATTTGTTTTTTAGAACTTTCTACCTCCTTGTTTTCATGAAATCGAATACCAATACTACAACTAGATTGGAGCAAGTAAGACTTTGACCTAAAGTATTAAAATGAAGTAGGACTCTGATACTACTTTTGATCCCTCAAGAGGATAGAAACAACTGAGCTTAAAAGCTAGCAAGAATAATTACTTAAGATAAGAAGGTATTAGATGGCAGCTTCCTCCCTCCTATGGCTGTGCTACATGTGAGCTCCACCATGGCCCAAACTTGACCTTCTCCTTCCTATTCCCAGGAGTGGCCTCTCCAGCAATGGCCTTGTATAATTTCTTATACCCTTGCCTTCAAATGAATTGAAGTTATAGTCTGTGCTACTTATGTCATACATACTCTGTAGTGCTTGCTTGGGCACAAAAGTTGCTAGTTATTGCTTTTTTAAATGCCAAGTGCATTCTTGTTTTCCTGGGTTTTGAACCACTTACCTTTGTTTTAAGCCTCCTTCCCACCTCTAATAGCCAGTCACACAGACATGTTGTATATTCTGTTTCAGGAATGAGAGTATGCTAAATAAATGCCCATTAAAGTATTCATGATGTCTTCAGCTTGCACAAGTCACAAAATCTTTGAATTTGAAACAGACTTCAAAATCTAGCTAGATGAATCTCTTCTATGACATATCAAAAGGCAAAACCAAACAAAACAACAGAAACAGAAACAAAAAAACAGCAAAAACCCTAGCCGTTAATTCTTTCCTTAAAGACCTCCAATGAGAGGAATCAATAGCTCCCTCGTGGGCCTGTTCTACAGTTTATCAATGCCCTTCCTAAAATGTCATAACCAAAACTGAACACAGTACCCCAGGTCTGGTCTGGCCTGGGAAGAAAAAACACAACTATTGCTTTCCTAGTCCTGGACGCTATGACTTCCTTAGTACAGTCTCTTGCTGCAAGACGTTTTCAATCCTTGTGGAGTATTTTCTAACCCTTTTAAAAATTAGGCTGAGAAATATTCATGAGTGGGTATTTTTTTTAATTCTCTATACATTTGTATGTCCAGGGTGATAATAATAAGCTAATGATTTCATAACCCCTTATGGTTTGCAAAGCACAGACCTATGTGGTAGGTTCTATAATAGTCCTTAATTCTAGATTAAGAAAATGAGGTTGACAGTGAAACTAGGGTAGAATGTCTTACTTTGAGCTTTGCCACTGGAGGGAATTTGGGACAGGATTTGAACTTAGCCCTTACCAACTCCATTTGGGGTACTCCATCCATTATGTACTATCTACCTTTAAAAGATATTTTATACATGCCTGTTGAATTTTTTAAATTAATTTGGGGTTTTGGGGACTCATCTTTATATTATGTTCATAGTCTCCTAAAACCCCCAGATCTTTTGTTTTCAAATGAACTCCGTTCAAGTAATACTACCTCCATCTTGTACTTGTGATGTTTATTTTTACCAATTCAAGCGCAAAACATTACATTTTTTTCCCCATTGAATCCCAGCTTATTTGTTTTGACCCAACAATCTGGCCTACTAAAACCATTTTGGATGCTGATTCTGTCATCCAGAATGGTAGTTATTCCTCCAAGCTTTGTGACATATGCAAATTTGATAAGTAAGCTCTCTATGCTTTTATGCATTGGCAAAAATGTTAAATGTCACCAGGCAAGACATATCCCTCGATCACTCCAATAAGGCCTCTTTCCATATTGATATTGATCCAGTAATGACTACATATCAGGACCAGTTCTGAATCCACCTAATTGGACTATTCCTTAGTCTACATCTTTTATTTTTTTTGCACCAGAATAGCATGTTTAGTTTTTCAAATAATTTGCTAGAAAAAAAATGAATGCAACAATCTTCATTAAGTGTTTACTCTATGCCAGATACTATGCTAAGTTCTGAAAAAACAAATAGAAAAAATGAAAGAGTTTGTCTTCAAGGATCTTACTTCCTACAAACGTACAACACTGAAAGGGAAGTGGTGATCAGGTAAGGGAGTTTTGGTCTAAAGAGTTGCAGGAATTATAAGATGATTCACAGGGAATTTAACAAATATACTCATTCCAAAAGCAGTAGCATTTGATTTAATTACTGTACCCAGATTCAAAAGTGAAGTGTAGAGGTCAGGGGAAGGGATATATGACAGCAGGGAAGATGGCCTCAGATATGACTGGATACAATGTGAATCATAGTCTGGTCTAGTGTGGGGCTAACAAGTTTAACAAGTCTCTACTGATTCAGTGCATTATCAAGAAGATCTAAGCCCAGGACAGGAGTTTCACTGCTGAACTAACTTCCTAAGAACTGGGCATATGGATTCTGGAGGTCTGCCCCAGGATGCTGATCTAAGTAGAGAGAATAGGATGGCAAAGGTACTAGGCAGATAGCAAGATAACCCTCATTCTATTCTCCCAGGAGTTAAAGGCGATTTAGAAGGAAAGCTGATCATATATTTCACAGTCACCTCTGATCTTCACTATGTGAGCAATTCACAACGTCCATATCTCCTATGTAGCCTGTTATAGCACCGGATTGCATCCTTGAGCTACAGAATATCTTACCAGTGGTGATATTCTCTTCTGAAGAACAGCACTATTGTAGAAATCACCTCCTCTTGGGCAATCAGTGTCCAACTTTGCAACCCTTTATGCCTTAGATTCACAAGAGGTTAAAAAAAAAAAGGTCATTTTGGAATGACTCATTCTATGTTATTATTGTCTTTGTTCGTGGCTTTTGTTTTCTTGTTAATTATTTATTAATATACATACATACATACATACATATATATATATGTATATTCCCACTTCCAGAATCACTCCTGTATATCATCACTTTAACAAAAACAAAAACAAAAGTTAAACAAAAACAACAAAAAACAGATACAATGACCATATGTGATATGTCATGCGATATGCTGACCTTATTCATAGTGCTCTTCCTCTTCAAGGGATTTTATTCTCTAGTCTCTGAGACCATTATTCATTACTCTAATAATCAGATTTTGATTTTCTTTTATTGAACTTTCAATTTACATTGTTGTAGTCACTATGTGTATTATTCTTCTGGTGCTCATTATTAAGTGGCCTATTCTTAAGAAAGTCATCCTGGATTTTGGTTATCACCCCCTCCTTTTCTAGATGTTCACTAACCAATCCTGGCAGTAGAACATATATAGAATTCTCCAAGGGATTGAAATCAAGGTGAACTATGAAAGCTTAAAGTATACAGGTTCCACTTTTTTCCCTGTTTTGAAAGTCGAGGACACCTTTATGTTTGTCTGATCATGAAGTTCCTCAGCTTTGCTCCAACATCTTTCAAAGATCGTTCACAGTGGCTTAATAATCACAGCCACCAGTTTTTGTGTTACTATGGAATGTACTTGATCTGGTTCAGCTGACATTGTTTTGCCAAGAAAATTTAGAGGCTTTCTTGTTATCTCCCAACATATTTTAAGTATTCATTCTATATTAGCCTGTCTTGTTCTTTCTTTTGCAGTTCAAACATCATTCTCCTTGGCAGATAAAATTAAAGCCAAATAAAAGCTGAGCAATTTCAACTTCCCATCATCTGGCCTCAGACATTTCCTATGTGACCTTGGGCAAATCATTTAACCTCTGTTTCCCTTAGTTTCCTCATCTCCAAACATAATTATAATAGTGTGTACCTCCCTGGATTGTTGTGAGAATCAAATGAGATAATAATTATAAAGTACTTAGAACAGGGCCAGGCACATAGAAAGTGCTAAGCAGTGTTTCTATCCCTTCTGTAATCTATCTCTTCTATCTAATGTAGTACACACACACACACACACACACACACAGACACACACACAGACACACATGCATACACACAGACACACACACACACACACACACACACACACACACACACACACACACACTCCTATCTATTGTCCTTAGCTTTCTTCTAAAGCCTCAGTTCATTCTGCATTTCTGACATGATGTTTACATGGCTGTGCTGTGAAATTTTATTCATATTCTGGAGCTTTCCCTTCTTTTCAGCAGATATCTTTTAAACTTCTAGATAGATGTTTTAAAACTCTAAGTTGGTTGCAGAGTTCCCCGTGCATACACATGAGTCTCCTTAAGACAACTTCTTTTTCATTATAATTGTATCTCCTTATGTCTTCAAAATTGTGTTCTTGACAGTGTCCTATTCCTCCCAGTCTGATTTTCCTACAGAAATTCCATCTATTGAGTCCTACCCAGCAATATCCTTTGAAATCCGTCCTCCCAAAAATTTAGGCTGCAAGCCAAATTATATCCATATTTCCCTGTTCTGATCTATCACAAATTCTAAAACATAATCATCAACATCATCTCCACAATTTCCCTGGAAAGTTCTCATTTTTTTTCATCCATTTATCGATCAGCAAGTATTAATTACATTCTTATTCTGTGCTAGGTCCTATGTTAAGCTCTTAGGATATAAAAGGGGGGAGAAAGACCAATCCCTGCTCTCAAGGAGCTTACCTTCAAATGGTGGAGATAATATGTACAAAGATGGAAATACACAAGATATATGTAGAATATGTGGATATAAAGTCCTTAGATGGGAAGGCCTTAGCATCTGAGGGACTAGAAAAAGCCCATTGCAGTAGATGGCTTCTGGCCTGAGTCTTGAAGCAATAAATTCACATTTGAGCTGAGACTAACTAGTTTATTGTTCCTTACACCTTTTGAAAGGTAAGGTTATCATTAAATCCAGTCAAGTATTAGCTCTTCTGCTTTGACTAAGACACAATTAAACCCTACCTCACCTACATCTCTACTATATCATGCCCCCTTGCCATACTTATTATCTGTTCTCTAAACTCACCAGCTGCCTTGGTTATACCTTCCAGAACTATTAGCATTTTTCCATTAGGCCAAAGGATTAATTCTCCAATAAAGAGATTTTAGGGATTTTTAATGAGTCAGTCTTGGGGCAAGGAATTTGAAAGTTTTTTTTTCAAGTATCCCTTAAGGGACAATAACCAGGCAAACACACACACACACACACACACACACACATATACACACGTGCGCATGCACACATACATTTTCAGTGACAGAATGAAAGCATGCCTGTGAGACTGCCCTAGAAACTACTGGTGAACAGGATGTCACTGTAGATAGCAAATACAATTTAACTCAACCAGCATCCCTACCAAGTGCTTGCTGTGTGTGGGATACTGTGCTAGCAAAGTAGGGAACATCTTACGTATGAGATTGGAGAGGGGAGGTGATGCACAGAACTGGTACTGGAGAGTGAATGGAGGTCACTGAGGGCCTAGGCAATTATGGGTGCATAATAATGGGTCTTAGTATACCAGGGGAAAATCCTAGCCTCTGTCAGGCAAGCTGTCATTCCATTCTCACCTCCGACCTTCAAATTTCAAATCGATCCTTACTTTATATATCTGCCCTCCATATCTCAGGTACAAAAACATTCCAGAACAAATGTGATCTGATCATTTCCCTATAAATAGAGATCTTAATTATCACATTTACCCATTTTATTTCTTTTGAAAGGTTTTTAGAGGTTGTATATCAATGACATCCCTTCCAACAGATTTGCATTTGAAAGGCTGTTGTTCAAATTTAATTCACATTTGACACAATGTTTTCTCTTGCAGAACATTACAGCATATCTAAAAATCAGTTTTCAGCAGGCTCTATTCCTGAATTCCTCTGATCATTTTTCTTTTTATTATTGGTGAATTCTAAGTGAATTTTATACATGTTGTGGAAATGGGGGTGGGTGGCAGTGGTTTTTTTGTGCCTTTTATTCAGTCCCATTTTGATTTTTAACCTGAGCCTCCTGCATCACATTCCCTGCGGTGATTACTCCTGACGAGAGCCTGCAGGACGGTGTCTCTAGCCTTCCTGGGGTTTGTGAAGGCCAGAACAAGCATTAACCTGAAGAGAACCCCAGTGCCTTGTTGATGGAGAGTCACGATTAATTTCTGTCTCATACTTTCTCGTCTTCTCTGGTGAGAGCAAGTCTGTATGAAATCACTCCACATGCCCTGATGGTTTGTTTTGCACATCAGGCTCCAGCAGTTCCAAGTGAAAACTGAGGTTACATCCCTCAACCCTGTTTGTAGTGTGAGTTCTCTTTAAGTATAGCAGGATGCACAGCCTTGCTCCTAGATAATGCCATTATCAGAGGGAAAAATTTAAATGCCAAGTATTGACAGAATAGGGCACCCCTCCTACAAGGGAGCTGTCCAGTATGGAGAGAGAAGGAATACTGAATTAGTAAGTATTTGTTTTGCTTTTCGTTCTCCTAATGGGAAATCTTTGGTCCCTATGGCAAGATTATTTTTCCCCCAGTAGTAGTAGACCAAAATCAGATGCAAATGCAGCATACAAGGTAAATGGCAGAATTGTATGCTGTCTTCGTATCATTGCTCATTTTACGAGTTTTGTCAGTTTCTGAAAAACGGTGAAGGATAATTGGCCTGGGATGTAAAGCCACATTCTGCTATTCCAAGGAACAAAGAAAGACAGTGTTTAGCCCACAAGGCCATATTTTGTGAAACATACTCTTCCTTTTTAATAATGAGCTGATACACAGTGCTCTTTCTTAGCTCTGAAAAACCTGTAGCTTTTTCCCCCTGCAATGTTGTACAAGGCATTTAAACTGGTGCCATTTGTAATGCTGTGGTCTGTATCGCAGGACAAGGAGAGCTCACACTTGTTATCTTAACAAAAGGAGAATGACTGTAGCACTCTGGGGTGGCCGTGTGAGAGCTGCAATATCCTTCCAGTATATTTGACCTTATAGAGATAGCATCAGAGACAGTTGATAGCAAATAATCTGGATCCAGCGGCTGCCAACCCAGCCACTATCATGATCTGTGGGGTGCTTTCAGCATTTCCTGTTTAGAAGTGGGCAAATATTTGACAAGGAATACAAATATGAAAATCTGACAGATGAATTCGGTGTATGCCCAAGGAAAGGAGTATGTACTCAATAGCTTCTGGGGAAATTGCAAGTACATTGCCATTAAGATTTATTTATTTCAAGCCTCACTTGTGGCTTGGTTTACAAACATGACCACCCCTAGATCCAGTGCTGTCATACCATAGTTAAACTGGACCAAGCAATGTGTTTTGTAGCAGCAAATCAATAGTCTTATAAGTGACCTCAGTAACTCTACTCACATTCTTTCCCATTTTTGAATTCTAGCTCCACATCCCAGGATTCAAGATTTACATCTGGAAGCAATCTCAAAGCTATCTATTCTAACTCCTTTGTTTTTACGGATGAGACAATTAAGATGCCCAAAGAAGTACATGCCTTACCCAAATTCACAGAATAGATAGTAGGAAAACAGTGTAACCAGGATCTAAATGTAGGTTCTCTGATTCGAAAATCCTACATTCTTTTATTTGTTCATCAATTTATCTTGTCAATTTTACCTCTTAAAAATTCTTTTTTATTAGTTTCCCACTTATCTCCTGTTTTCTCAGATCTTTGAAGATTTCTACCTCTTCCTTACCAACCATATCTTGTGTGGCCTCCTATTGTTGTCTATTCAGAATTGTTCTTGGTTTTCTTTCACATTTGTTTTCTTTACATCTTCTGAACTTCATCTGGTCATGCTATTCTGTTACTCTTCCTTGTCTAAGCTAGTTCCCTGCCTGTGCAAATTTTCCTTTGCCCCTTCTTGAGTACCAGCATTGATCACAGATCAGGGCAAAGCATAAGTAATGTCATTGAGCAATGAAGAGGACACAGCAGAAGGAAAAGAGAAAACTTGTGATGGAGGGCATCAGCATGATTCCGTGTCTTCTCTAAAGGCTTTTGGCAGAATGAGAGCAGGAACAGGCGAAGCAGATGGTAGGAGTCATCTGCCTTTTGTGATTCACTCGTTTGTGTTTTGCCTGTCTTTCTGTCAAATTTAGAGCCTGAGCCCTTGTCAGAAGGGCCCTCGTCCATTGTTACATTTGTGTATCACCTAAGGCACCCTTAGCATATAATGAGCATTTGATATTAATAATAAAATTTTGATGTGTAACTTGGAGACCATAAGCATTTGGATATGACAAACTTGACTTGAACTAATGATGTTTGGAGTTGGTTGGATGACCTTGAACAGAGCTGGCTGAAGTTCACTGTGTATATTTTCCCAAGCAGCTTGTACATTCCTAATTATTCAACTACTATCAGGTGGACTCTTCATCAGACTATGGATGCTGAGCAATATTTTTTTTTAATATTTAGAACAGTAATAAACTATGGAAACAGTAGGAGTTTTGAGCATGCAAAGTTCATCATTCAATTAGCATTTATCATACTGAGCACTGTATAAGCTGGTGAGGCAGAGATGGGGAGAGTATATATTCCTCGCCCTTTTGTAACTTATTCAATCCCTATGAGAAAGAAAGAAATACACCAGAAATGTGAATATAAGGAATTGTTCATTACTGAGAGCAGCATAGTCCAAATGTGAACTTTAAACAGAATTTAGCTAATCTTTCCATAGAAGTAATTAAGAAAGAGATTTTTCATTAGACAAGTAGGTGGGGAGAGAAATGAAGAAAGAAAAGTTGCTAAACTTGGAAACATAGGACGGGAGTTCTAATCCTAGCTTCTACTACTCTGACTATGGTCAAATAATTTAATTTCTTTCAACCTCAACTTTCTGAGTGAGCTTAACTCATTAGGGCTTCTTAAACTTTTTTTTTTTTCCATTTGCAACCCCTTCAGTGTTTCTTAAACTGTGGGTTTTACCCCATCTGGGATCACGACTGACAGTTTAAGAAGCACTTTGAGATGACCTCTAAAATCCCTCTAAAATCCCTTGTCTAATACTGTGATTCCATCAACCCCTCCATTTTAAAATTATATTCCTGTCCTATGATATTATATCAACCACAATATGAAGAATGGCAAATTACTGTGTCTTTCTTAGGTCCTTTTCTGGAGTGAGAATGAGTAATAAATATGGAGTTGAGACTTTTAAGCTCTTGTCCTTGATTTGTTTTACTCAAACTTTGTTCAACAACTAATCCTTGACACTGTGCCACAATTTGTGAAAGTAGGTGACAGTGATGAGCATGCACATGAGCGTGCTTGACAATTTGGTCTAATGATATCATTTCCATAAAAGTAGTGTGAATAGCAGGTGTGAAGTTTATATTGGCTAATTACAGTGAATAAGAAATTTCCAGTTATAGTAATTTACTCCCTTACAAGCTTCTCTCAAGCCTATCCCATAAGCATGAGAACATATATTCAAAACAACATTCTTCACTACTCCTCTCTGTTTATATACATGGTGACAAAAATCATGAGATTTTAAGATTAGAATTTTAAAGAACTTCGGAGATGATCATGTCTGCTCCCTTCATTCTGCAGATGAAGAAAGTGAGAGCCACAAAGGTTAGGTGTTTTAACCAATGACATAGGTAGCAAGTTATCCTGTCAGGATCTGTACTCAGGCCCATTGAGTCTAAAGCCAGTGCTCTTTCTCCTTCACCAAGATGCCTCCCATTATCCATGTCAGATGAATACTTTTAACTGCCTTGGCAAAAGACATTGTAAGTACAGGACATTTTTACAATTTGAGCCTAGATTTTTCAATGGAAAGTTACTATTATCTTGATTTCAGGGTCCCAAAGTCATAGTCTGACATTTCCAAAAAGGAAGTGAACCTCGGCTCTTCTGAACAATAGAAAGTTGTCCTCATGACACAGAGAGACTCCATCTATGGACAATAAGGTTGGAGATTAATGCTTATTCTAGACATTGAATTCAAGTGATTAATTTTATAAAAGAAAACAAATTATTTCTTTTTTTTTAATGTAGAAATTCCAGAATGTTAGCAGAAAATGAAGCTGCCAAGAAATTTGTCAAGCTTATTATAGTACATTAAATTCAGTAACTCTTAAATTTGTTGTGTTCTTCAGTGTTATATTAATCTAAGCATTTATAGATTTTGCTGTGAAAGAGAACCCGAAACCTTAGTGTCTCCCACATGTTGTGATGGACTGTTGAAATATCTCAGATTAAAGTGATGCAACTACAGTTTCCCATGAAGCTTGTGTAGTTGAAAAGATATTTCATTTGATTTCTTTTTAGGTTTCTCAAATAAGTATATGTGACCTCACATCGATTTTGCTCTGATAAAATGTCCACCTCACAAATAGGAAAGATGAGTCCTTATGAACTCATGACATTTAAGTCTAATGAAGAGGAGAGTACCTTCCTTGGATGGAGGAAAAGATATCTTATTGTTGCGGATTCTCCTGCTTCCTCTATGTCCTCTCCACAGCCAGGAATTCCTTATAATTATCTCAGTTCATAGAGTTGGAGAGTTAAGTTTGATTAAATAAAGAAAACCAAACATATGATGACTCCAGTTTTTCCTAAAAGAAATCATGAATTAAAATCCTAATTTTAAAACTATCTGTAATAATTTCCAAGGTTATATGGTATTACCTAAGGAAGAGTTCATTGAAAATTTGAATAATTATTCAATGGACCTAACTAACATAGTTTTCTTCATCTTAAGATTATATAATTAGAACTGGAAAAGATAACACCATGCAGTGGGAAGAGCCCTGAACTTGGAAGGTCTAATTTGGTATTACAAGGTCTCAGTTTGAATACAAGGCTAGGTCTGTCACTTACTGTGAGACCTAATTTAAGTTACTTGACCTCTCTGAGATACAATTTGCTTATCTGTAAAATGCAGGGACCTTTAAGGTCCCCCCCAGCTACAGATCTGTGATCCTATATGTTATATACCCCCAGCCTCAAACATCTGGTAACAAAATGTGTTCTACTTAGTCTTCAGTAGTTGGTATACTCAACTGAATTATCTGAATAATGGCTTCAACACTCCATTTTGTCTTTGCATGTTTGGAAATGGCCTTTTCTCACCTCATTCATTTAATAGCACGTCAATTGTATCCTCTTTGAAGAGGAAGAATCATCAACATATACTATTTGGATAAAAATACTTTCAACCAAAACTTAAGGCACTCACTTAAATTTGGAAGAGAATGATGAATAGCAGATAAAATTCAATTCATCAAAAAAAGAAATCATGATTTTTCTCCCAAAGCTAGTTCTCCTCTATTGATGTCTCTATCTCAGTGAACATTACCAACTTTCCTCAATTGGAAAGCACAGTGTTGTCTTTGACTTGTCCCTTACTTCTTTCATGCAGTGGTTACCAAGTCCAATCCAGTGTACCACTGAAACAGCTCTGATATTCATCTCTTTTTTTCCATGCATGCTGCTTTCATAATAGCATATTTTATCCTTCATTGCAGCCTGACTAGAATATTACAGTAACCTTTCCTTCCACTTCCTTCTCCACATAACAACACGTGAATTCAGTTATAAGGAACATTCATTTTATGCACCTTTGCAATAGTCCAATGAGCATTGAACATAAAAGAATGATATAGTAGGACAGCAACTAGTCCAGGTCTGTATCCATCTGAATTCCACAAACATAAGAAAAGAAGGAGAACAACAGTAATGACAGTTTACATTGTAGAGCATGCTACATTTTTCAAAGGGTATATCTATTTATAATTACATATATGCACATGCATATACACATATATGTACATATACATATGTATATATACATATATATATGTATACATGTGTGTCTTTGTGTGCATATTATATATTATTTGTTATTTTATCTAACAAGTATTCTTCTCTCCATTCTTCACCTTCATTCATCTTTCCTTCATACTACTGCCAGAGTAACTTTCCTTATGCATAGATCTAGGATTTTCACTCTCTTTTTATAACCTTTTTGTGGTTCCCTATTATCTACAAAGCAAAGTACAGATTTCTGAAACTGTCATGTAAGACCCTTACAGTAAGACCCTTACACCTATACTTCTGACTTCATCTCATGGCAACCCTACCCACTTCAGGCACCAGCCAAACTGGATGAATCATTGTCTCTCATACACACACCCTGTTTTGCTACCACATTCGTTCAACAGATAATTTTAGAAAAGGAAAAGTCCTTGACGTGGTAAAGTTTAAAATCTAATAAGAGCTTAAGGTACTGTACAGGCAACTAGCAGGTGTGGGGCGGCTAGAGTGCTGGGTCTGGAATCAGGAAGACTCATCTTCCCAATTCAAACCTGGCCTCAGAGTCTTACAAGCTGTGTGACCCTGAGTGAGTCACTTAATCCTGTTTGCTTCAGTTCCTCATCTGAAAAAAATGAGCTGAAGAAGGAAGTAGCAAGCACTCTAGTTTCTTTCCCAAGAAATCCCCAAATGGCGTCACAAAGAGTTGGAAAGAGCTGAAACAACTGAATAATAACAAGGTTCTATACAGAGAACTAAATATGCATTACATATCTGTGTATTAAAGGTTTTTCACAACTATGTTCCATGTGAGATACAAGAAAAAAATACATTGATGTCCAGAAGAAACAAGGAATATTTTTGGGAGAAGAGAGGATTTTAGTTGGACGATATAGGATAGGAATTCAACAAAGAAGGCAAGAGAGTATATTCCAGACCAGCTAAAACAAGGAATATGCATTTTTTTAAAATGAAAGCAATCTATGCCCTCAAAGAAACTACTTTATATTGGGAGACAACATGGTACAGTAGAAGGATCTCTGCATTTAGAAATAGAACATCTATGTCCAACTCCTGGCCTAGACACTTAATACATGTATGACCCTGAGCAAATCTTTTAATTTCTCTGGGTTTCAGTTTCCAGCTGTAAAACGAGGAACCTGGACTAGGTGACTTCTAAGGTCATTTGCAGTTCTAAATCTTGGATTACATATTCCTATTTACCTTGCAGAATTGAAACTATATTACATATTCGGAGTCCATATTCCATATCCAGAGTCCATGTATATAAAGGATGAAAGTATGAAAGAATTAATATATGTGTGTCTTTCTAAAAAAAGAAAATCTCTGAGTAGGTCTAGTCTAAGCCAGAGGTAGAGGCAGTGGTGGTGGTATCCAAGAGATTTCCTTTTCCATATAGTAGGACCAGAGTGTTTAGAGGGATCACAGCACGGACCAACAATTTCCAAGGACCATCCTGACTTAATAATTGTGTTTTCATTCTAGCAAGTTTTCCTGCCCTATATTTTCTACTGCTTCAGAGAGAAATTATTTTCTAGTGGCAAACACTGCTTTTGGAACAGGTGGGCTTATCATGAGATTTTTACCAAAACCTGTTTGTTTTTTTTTTAATCCAATGTTTTTTGCAAAGCTTCACCCAGGAGTAGGAAGGGAAGAGGGACGGGAATAGAATCAACAGCCCTAGCTAGAAATGCTTAGAAGAAAGTATCAGCAGACTATCAAGTCACTCCCTAGAATCTGTACACTAGTAATAGCCTTTATTGCCAAAAGCTCGATTTCCACACTTTAGGTAAATAAATGTTTTCTTTTCATTACAAAGTAGCATAGGGTAGATTCAATATTGCAATTCCTGTGATAGTCTAAGCAATATCTATCTCTAGATGATGAATCACAGCCAGATTTCTAATTTTTATTAACGGCTCAAATTACTTACTTTCCCAAGTGAAATTACAGCTTTTGCTAGTATGTGTGTGTGTGTGTGTGTGTGTGTGCGCGCACGCATGTGTATGATTTCTTTTCGTGTATGTACCTCCTTGCTGAGTGTGCATATGAAATATATCTTTGACTTTGTATGTAAATGTGCAAATATATGCACACATATGTATATAAACATATATGTGTGTACTTACATGTATACATGTTTTAGTAGAATATAAGCAAACTGAGGGCAAAGACTGATTTTTTTAAAAATATTCCCAATTCCTAGAAGAATGCCTGGCACATAGTAGATGCTTAATTGATTCTATAACTGCATATGTAAATGCTTTATTATACAAATTTGGTGATTCTATGAAATATGAGTTATGACTTAGCATTCTTTCACCATTGTTTTCTGAAAGGTTAAGACAAAAGGATGGGGGCATGATTCAAATTGACACAATTGTGATATATTCAAGTGGAAAATGAATACAGAAATGGGGGAGGAGAGAAAGAGAGAGAGGGAGAGAGAGAGAGATTTTAAATGGAACTAAAGAAATATGACTATATTTTGCTCACTTCAAACAGCTTAATCAGCTTTAGCAGCAGCTAAATCAGACATGAAAAAGAAAGAAAGAGATACCTCTGGGAGACAATGGTGTGTGTTCAACAGAATTTAACCAAACTTGGATGTTGTTGCGGCCTAACCATAGTCACCTGACTCCAAAATACCGTGTCCTTCAGAGGGGGACATTTAATTAAATTATGACTTTTGTTTAGAAACACCTGTCTTCTTCTTCTTCTTCTTCTTCTTCTTCTTTTTTTTTTTTTTTTTTTGCTTTTTGGAGGGTGGGAGGCAGGGCAATTGGGGTTAAGTGACTTGCCCAAGGTCACACGGCTAGTAAGTGTGTCAAGTGTCTGAGGTCAGATTTGAACTCAGGTCCTTCTGACTCCAGGTCCAATGCTCTATTCACTGTGCCACCTAGCCACCCCAACACCTTTCTTCTTTAAAAAAATTTAAATATACACATAAATATGTGCATATGTACATATGTACATATGCAGTACATATGTCTGTATTGCTATGTGTGTGTGACTATGGTTAGATTGAGCCAGCATCCCAACTTGCTCAGATTCTCAGATTTTGCTGGAAATATCCCACTCCTCAGTTTACTCAACTGTAAAATGGGAATAGTAATAACTCCTACCTCTTGGGGTTATTGTGAAGATAAATAAAATAACATTTGTAAAGTGCTTGATATATAGTATACACTCTAATAGGGGCTTTTATCCTTCCTTCTTTCCTTCTTGAAGTCACAAGACTGGGATAATGGGACTGTGAGAACCATTCTATAAGATGTAGTCATCAGGGTTAAATATTTTTCCAAGTAACAGACATGGGAACAGAATAATCTATAGACAACTTTTGAAATTTCAGTAGTGACTTCTTCAAATGGTCTGGCTTTGGGTTGTCCTAATCAAATAATCCTATTCTTCCTGACTTAGAAGCCAACAGGTCTCAAAATACCATGGTTACAGCTCAAACTATTGAGCCATCAATTAACCTTCCCCTATCAATCCAATCAAGAGTTAATTAGCTAATTGTCCATTTCCCTTTCCCACTAATGCAGGTACATTATTCTTTCAGTAGCTATTGAAGCACCCTAAGGAACCTCAGTTATCCAATCATCACAGTTCTTTAAATGCACAGTCAAAAAGACAGTACATCTCTTTTTAGGTAGGGTATGGACATTCAGGGGTATGAAAGAATCAGCTCAAATTGATTTGAGAGCCAATTGTTAAATTTTCCATATGAGCATTTACAATTGTAAAATCTGCAAGTGCTACAAATCAGGGGTTGATTCATTGTTTTTTAAGTGGCTTAAACTTGAGGAAGTGAAGGAGAAAATGTTAACAATGCAGATTAAATTTAAAAGTATGTTTGCACTTACTTTTTTTTCACCCCAGAGTCAGTTGTTAAACATTTACCAGCCCACCACTGAGATCTTAGCTTTGGATAGTGGAAATCTGATCATAAGATAATAAATATAGAACTAGAAGGGACCTTCAAGTCTATCCAGACCCTTATTTTACAAATGAGGAAATTGAGTCTCAGAGTGGCTAAGTGACTTGACTGGTGTCACTTAGCTAGTAAATGTCTGAGGAGATATATGAAGTCATATGGTACTGTCTCCACGTTCAAGGCCCTACCTCTTTAACTTAGAATGCTTCAGGGGCAGCTAGGTGGCACAGTGAATAGAGCACTGGCCCTGGACTCAGGAGGACCTGAGTTCAAATCCAGCCTCAGACACAACACAAAAACTAGTCATGTGACCTTGGGCAAATTACTTAACCCCAATTGCCCTGCCTTCCCCCCTCCAAAAAAAAAATAGTGCTTCAGTAGGAGACAAGAGCTTAGAGTTCCAGACTTGGGTCTGTCACTAAACATTGTATGATCTTAGAAGTGGTATGGTATCACAAATGGGGCACTAATCCTGGAGTCAGAAGGGCATGGGTTCTTGTCTTAGCTCTATAACTAGCTGTCTGACCTCTGAATCCCATCTTTTACAAGAAGCCTTTCCCAACTCCTTTTAATTCTGGTACCTTTCCTGTGTTAATTCTTTCCTATTTATTCTGCATATAGCTTGTTTATGTATGTTGGATACATTTTGTACACACACACACACACACACACACACACACACACGCATATATGGGTATGCATGCCTGTAAACTCCTTGAGGACAGAAACTATCTTTTGTATTTTTTTTTTGGTCTTCCCAATACTTAGAACAGTGCTTGGTACACACTAAATAGACACAATAAAGATTGATTGATTCATTGATTCAGTCTTACTTTTTTCATCTATAAAATGAGGACATTATAATCATATATCATATATATATTATATATATATTATATTATTATCATATATTATATATATCATATCATTATAATCATATATCTCACAGGGTTGTGAGACTTGAATCAAGCAATGGATGTGAAGCATTTGGTAAATCTTACTACTATGAAAATGTAATCCATTGTTATAAACTATTAGTGAGAAAATCACTTGATTCCTTAAGGCCTCAGTGGCCTAGACAATAAAATATGGGATTGAACTAGATGCACTCTAAAGGCCCTTTTAGCTATAAGTTGTGTAATGTACAAATCTGATAAGAAAATGTTGCTCTTCCTTTTTTTTCAGACATTCTGAGTTTTTTTTAACCTGTTCAGATACTGAGCACTTCTACAAAAGGAGTTCTCCTATCATCTATCTATGACTCTCCTATCTCTGATATTTCCTACCTGTGTGTCCAGAAGCAAGTCACTAAACCTCTTCCTTCCTTAGTCACTTTATCTGTAAAACAAGGCTAATAAAACTTTTGGTGCCCACTGCACAGAGTTTATAGGAAATACTCTCTAAATCTTAAAGTGACATAAAGGTGAGAAATAATTATTACAATATGATTCACATTTCTTACATGCATTAAATCCATGCATTAAAGAAAACTTTCCTAATATAAGAATTTTACATTTTTCATCCATGTCCATTTGATGTAGTTTAGTAAACTTTTAATGAAAGGTGGCGTTTTTAATATCTGGAAACAAAGCATAGATTAATATTCTGAATTTGGAGCTTGCAATTATACTATTGATTGGATATGTGAAAAACATTAATCAAAATCTCAGCTCCTCTCTCCAACACACTTACTGCATCTGAAGAATGGAAAGAGATTGGGGTGGGGGTGGTTTTTATCTCCTTTATCTGTCTTCTCTCTCAACCACATTGACTATTCCAGGAAAAATTTTATTACAATGGCAGGAAGAAATAGTGTGGAATACAATTCCATGATACATGGAATTCTAACACACATGAAAAGGATACTTTCACATTGATTTCGGTTTTTAATTTGTAGCATTTAAAATATCTTCTCCCAACTTTTTAGCTTTTACAGTAGTAAAGAAGTTTAGTTAATGTTGTATTATTCTACAAGAGAAAACATTTTTATTCATTGTCCTAACTATGGAACATATTTCTATTCATTTGACTAATAATACTGTCATGCTTTGGGGATCCAAAGCAAAACAATTATACCCAATCCTCGCTTATCTTAAGAACTTGAAAATTCAGCTTTGTGGGGTTACATGGGGTGAAGATATTGTAAGCACACTCAAATCACCATGATGTTCCAGTTTATAACACCTTTATCCAGTGCCATCCTACAGACTTGAACTTAGATATCCTTTGAAGTAAGGGAGAATCCAATATGTCATGGTATAGAACTTAATCACTTTCACAATGCAGAGGAGAAAAAAGAAGGGTGCTATAATTTTTATCATTCTGAGTAATAAGCCTTTTATATAAAATCCACTAGAATTTTCCAAGAGGAAACATCTTGCCAAATTTCCTTTATTACCTATTTTTTAAAAAGTATATTCTAAATGCAGCAAAAGAGATTTTCTAGTGTAAATACAGCATAACTTGTCTCTTCCAGTTGGCTCTGTTACTGTTTTGTCTTTTCTTTGGATCAAGGAAATTAGTGAAAATGAAATTTGGATCTGCTATATTATAGTTTTGTCTCATTTGTCAGACCTGCCTTAAGGTCTTTGATGTGATTTTCCTTGAACAGTGCTGGCAATTGGCACTTCAACCAACCTTTCCACACAAGTATCCCTACCAGTTTTCTAGTTTCCTAGTCTCTTAACACATATTGTTGTAGTTTTCCTTAGGAATATTATAATTAGTTTAAAATCAGACTTATTTGACAAATCCAAAATCACTTTTTTTTTTGGTATAAATAAACTCCTTGAAGGTAGGGACTATTTCATTTTTGTCTCTGAGTGTCTAGCTCTTCCTATCACATAACAATTACTTAATAAATATCTGCTGATTGACAAATTAAAAAGCAGATTCTTCCCTTGGTAGATTCTTAATGAATTTCTCCTTTCACATTTTACATGGCATTTAAATAAAAATGTGAATCCATCAGCACTGAGTGGTTGAGATGCACCACTTTTAGGGATGTACACATTGATAATGAGGTTGATGCATGCATTGCCAGAGTTAGCTCAATATTTGGGAGGTTCTAAAGGAAAGTATGGGAGAGAAGAGGTATTAGAATGACTGCCAAACTGAAGGTCTACAGAGACATTATGCTGACCTCATTGTTGTGTGTCTGTTAACTTGGACAGTATACCAATAATGCCTTGCCAGGAAACTGAATTTCTTCCATTTGAATTGTCTTAGAAAGATTCTGAAGATCACCTGGCAGTATAAGGTACAAGACACTGAGGTCCTTTCTCAAAGTAAATTGCCAAGCATTTAAACTCTGCTTCAGAGAGTGCAACTCTGATGGGCTGGGCACAGTGTTCTAATGCAAAAGGTAAGCTTGCCAAAAAGACCATTTTATGGAGAACTCACACAGGGCAAGCAGTCACATAGTGGCCGGAAGAAGTAATACATGGACACTTTCAAGATCTTTCTTAAGAACTTTGTAACTGATCATGTGACATGAGAGACCCTAGCATAGGACCACCCAGCATTGTGTACCCTAATAAGAGAGGGTGATATGCTCTATGAGCAAAGCAGAAATGAAATAGCTCAAAAGAAATGCAAGATGTGCAAATTCAGAAAATCCACCCCAAACATAAACATGGACTATTGTAATGCCATGCACAAGCAGCTTCCCAAAAGAATGCTACTGTGAACAGCTTTTAAGGTGCTGATTACACAGTATAGTGAACACTCCATTTATTCCATTACAAATCAAGGCAAACATTCATGACAGATCACAATATAATATTCACAACATTACATCTTATCACAGAAAATCACAATATAGTGTTCACAGCAGCTTAACGTTAGAATGGGCACATAGTTTTCACCAAAGAGGCCACAGTATTAAGAACAAAGAACAAAAGAATAATCATCTGGTTTCCCTAAGGGGGAAACCCTCCTTGCTTAATCAATCATTCCACAATACAAGTCAGTCTTCCACTCATGGGACAATCATAAGTTTACTTAATCAGTCACTTATCCAGATTCACAATTACTAAGTATCATTAATCACTAAATACAATCATTAGAAAATTACACAAACCCTCCACTCCTTGGTGTCTAGTAGACTTCAATTTTATTATGTATCCAAGGGGAGGCCTTTTCTTCATCTTGACTTGGGGTGGTGTCTTAGATTCCCTGGATCCCCTTCCATTGTCCCAGCTCTTACCTGAATCCACCAAACAGTCACCTGGATTCAGAGGCAGACAGCTCCCAGGTTCTCGTCCAGTCCTCTGGGCAGTTCTTGTTATATACTGTATGGCACATCTCAAAACCTTCACAACTTCCATTGTTGGGAACTCAAGGATCAACCAAGCCACAGACAAACAAAGCCTTATCCCAGTCATGCTTCTTCAGTCCTCCAGCAGTTCAGCTGGCCCTAGGACTCAGAAGAAATTTCAGTCTTCCAGGAGGCAACAGCCTCTTTGGCCTTCACAAAATTCCAGTCTCATAGAAAACTCCAATTCAGTTCTCAGTCCAGCAGCCCAGCTTCCAGATGCTGTGAAAACTCTGCTCCCTCCACCAGGAGCCACCAGGAGGAAAATTCTTGATTCTATTCTTCTGTCCTCTGGAGCTCTTCTTAAATACACACATCCACATCCACACACACACACACACACACACACACACACACACTGGCTTCCTGTCTTAGCCAACCCCTTCCTGTTGTGTCAGCAACAGGAGACAGAGTTCACACCTTCTGTTTCTTTCACAGAGTTAGTAACTAAGGGCTAAGTACCTGCTAAATAAATTACGTTACAACTCTTTGTGACCAACCTGTGGTAGAATATTCTAAACTCATATTGGTCTAATCAGCCATAGTCAAACACACTGAAACTTGACTCTAGCATAATGATGTCATTTTGGTCCTCTTCAAGAATGAAGGACAATGACCTAACCAAAATTTAAAAAAAACACTTTAGTGTATTTTATCATATAATATTGTACATGATAGTTATCTATGTTAGTGTCTTAATTCCCCATAAAACCCCTGAGTCATCCTTCAGACCTTCATCATGGATCCTTACACTTTCAGGAAATGTATCACAAGATCTCTATGGCTCGTGCCCTGAACCAGGAAAGCCCTGGCAATGTGATTTTTTTTGTTCTACCAAAAAGAGGCCTCAGTTTGCTTGTAAATACTCAGACTGACAAGATATTTAATAAAGAACCATTGTTTTGTTTTGTTTTTTAATCCAGTAAAACTATGGTATACAGGTTTCCCATCCCCCAATAAGGGTGTATACCTCCTTCTTTCTTATTGCATAGAATCACTAGTGTGCTGTCATACTATTAACAAAGTAAAGTTGTGTTGGTCTACTTCTCTCTGTTTGTCTATTTTGTCTCTTTGGTTCCTAGATGTGCGTAGTTAACTATAGTGGCTATGTAGATGTCCAGTCCAATCTCAAGATTCTAGTCATATATCCTAACTGAATCTCAGACTGAGGGTATCTTTTTTCTATCGAATGAATGTTTTTTTAGCAGACAATTGACAAAGATCTAAGTCAGTCACAGCTAGTGATACATGGATAGAGTTCTAGGCCTGGAGTCAGGAAAACCTGAGTTCAAATCTGGCCTCAGACACTTATTAACTATATAACCCTGGGTAAATCACAACTTCTCTTTGCCTCAATTTCTTCCACTATAAAATGGGGATGATAATAGCACTTCCTTTCAGGATTATTGTGAGAATCAAATGTGATGATATTTGCAAAACTTGCTCAACACAGTGCCTGGCTCATAGCAGATGTTATATTCTTCCCCTTTCCTCCAGGTAAGCAGGAAGGACTGACAATAGGCTGTTTCCAGAGAGAATAAGATTTCATGGAATGAAATACATGCTGGAGGGAACTAAAGTAGTCAACAAGACCTTGGCTACAGAAGGAAAGGACAAGAATCGCCACAGAAGAGTAGGCTAACCTATGGATTTCAGGGTAACTGAAGCTGTTTCTGTACCAGTCTGACAAGCTTACCCCCAAAAGATATATTGATCGTAGGCCTCATTCAAAAAAACCATTGGGTCCAGAGTGAAGTCATCATAGTCTCTGCCCTAGTTAAACCATCTCTAGAATATTGATTTCAATTTTGGGTACTGCATTTTAGGAAGAATATTGCCAACCTGGAACATATCCAGAAGATGGCAATCAGAAAAGGAGGGGGAAGCTAAAGTAGGCAATACAAAAAGGACATGAAGGAACAAAACATACTTTGTAGAAAAAAGACTTTGCAAGAAAGATTTACAAAGTACATGATTGCTATCTTCAACTATTTGAAGAACTGTTATGAAGAGATGGTGTATATTTTACTGGGTCCAGGATGATGGAAATAGGCACACTGGATGGAAGTTACAGAAAAGTAGTTTTTTTAGCTCAGTATGAAAAGAAATTCCCTATGGGTATAGCTTACCAAAAGTAAAAAGACCAACCTCATAAGGTTCTCATGGAAGCCTGCAAGCACAAAGTGGATGACCACTTTTCAGGGATGTACATAGGAGAAGGATTTCCTTGTCTAAGCAGAAACACACTTTGGCTGTGTATCTCTGCTATGTTCTCAACTATCCTGTTCCTAGAGAGTCAAAGCAATTATTAGTAGGATCCACACTAGAGGCTTTGTGTTTTTGGTCACCCCAGTCCATCCTGTTCCCAGATTATCAGCAAAATGAAGATTGAAACATCCCTTGTACTGGGGATGGGAGGACAGAATTCTCTGAGGTTCCCTTAAACCATTCTAGATGTTATTGTAATTTACATCCTTGGTTCTAAATCCATTCTTGTCTTGGACTTCCCTACTCAGACTCTTTACATCCAGTTTAATGTAACAGATGTGTTCTTGATCAGGCTCCAGTACATTCTTTTTTTGACCTTGAAGTCAGCTCCTTCTTCCCTCCAGGATATATTTATGACTTATCACAATAGAAATTTTGTTCACAACACTATAGATTTTAGAGACAAAAAGGGCTGTAAAATGCATCTTCTCCAGTTTCTTCATTTTGTCAAGGTGGCAGCTAGGGAGCACAGTAGGCAATCAATGGATTCTCACAATTTTTTATTTTCTTGCTGCCACATCATGTAATCTGTGGGTTAATCTAGTTCTATTTTTTGTCATTCTGAGGCTGCTGTACTTGTTGTTCCAAGCTGACATTTTGACTATGTCTTTTTCCTGCGACCTTGGCATCATACAGGCAGCTAGGTGATCAGTAGATAAAGTGTTTGACCTCAGCTCGGAAGACCTTAAGTTCAAATCCAGCTTCAAAAACTTTCAAGCTATAGGACCCTGTGCAAGTTACTTCATCTTTGTCTGACTTAGTTTCTTCATCTGTGAAAAAGGGATAATAATAGTACCTATTTTCAGGGTTGGTATAAAATGCTATAAAAATTCAAGTTATTATTTTAATTTTTTTCTCTTTTTCAAACAAAGATCAACCTCCTCTCCCTCCCATTTCCTCTCCCATCAACTTCCATTGAGAAAGCAAGAAAATCAAAATCCTTGTTACAAGCATGTGAAGTCTAACAAAACAACTTTTCTTATTGTGTGTGTGTGTGTGTGTGTGTGTCAGTCTATTCTCTGAGTCTGTCACTTCTCTGTCAGAAGGTAGGTAGCATGTTTCATCATTAGTTCTCAGGAATTGTAGTTGGTCATTGCATTTATCAGAGTTCTTAAGTTTTCTCCGGGAGTATGTATGTAAAACAAAATTTTATATACATATATTTGTATATGTATATTTATATAAAATTTTGTTTTAATGAGGCAAGATCCACCTTCCCACCCTCCCATTGCAACCCCTCTCCCAACTGAAAGCACAAGAAAGGTAATACCATATACATTCAATCAAAATAAATTTCCCTATTGGTCACATCCTAAAATTTTATATACATATATATATATGTATATGTGTATATATATATGTATATGTGTATATATATATGTATGTATATTTTATTCTTTATTCTGTGTCTTTTACCTCTCTATCTGGAGGTGGATAGCACACATTCACATTTATATGCCATAATTTCTTCAGCCATTGCTCCATTTATGAGTACCACCTCTGATACTCATTCTTTGCCTCCTCAAAAATTATTATACAAATTTTTTTTGTACATCCTTAGAATTTGTTTTGCTTAGGACTAAACCTTTCCTTAATCTGTTGTTGTCCAGCCATTTTTCAGTCATGTCTAACTCTTTGTCACCACATTTGGGGTTTTCTTGGCAAAGATACTAGTAGTTTATCATTTCCTTCTCCACTTCCTTAATCTACCTTTCCTCTAATTCTCTCTCCCCATATTCTCCCCTTTTCCTTGTATTTTACTGTTGAGAGAAATTTATTTCTATACCAAACTCTGTGTGTGTGTGTGTGTGTGTGTGTGTGTGTGTTTTCTTCCTTCTTTTGATCAATTCAGAGTAGAGTGAGGCTCAAGTGTCAGGCATTCTCCCTCCACCCCACTGCCTCCTCATTCTTTCGATATAAATGTCTACTTTTGCACCTTGATTATGTGAATTTTTTTTTCTTAACCTTCCTCTCTTCCCCAGTTTCTTCCTATTCCCCTCTCTTTCCATTCTTTTCATAAGGTCATCAAGATGTAATAGAACCATTCCCAGGCCTTGTCTAATTTAACTCTAATTATAACCCTTGATGATGTTTAGGGTTCAGAAAGGACATGTGTGTCATCTCCCAAAATTTGATTGTAAGCTGTTTGTTCCTGTTTTGTCCTTTATCATTCTACATTCTTGTTTACCTTTTTATGCTTATTTTCACTCCTGTGTTTATACTTCATTGTTTCTCCACACTTCTGGTCTTCTCATCAAGGATACTTGAAAGTTCTCGATTTCAACAAATGTCTGCTGTTATTTTGGCCCCTGTAGCATTATTCTCAGTTTTGCTAAGGTGAGTTATTCTTGTTTGTAAGCCCATATCCTTGCCTTCTGGAGTACCCTGTTGAAAATTATCTGCTTCTTTTTACCTGTGGCTGCTAAATCATGAGTCACCTTCTCTGTGGTTCTTCAGAACTATTTTTTTTTCTCTTTCTTTACTTCTTTTCTTTGACCCAGGAGCTCTAGATTTTGGCTATGATGTTCCTGGGAGTTTTTATTTTGAGATTTCTTTCTGGAGGTGACTGGGGAATTTTGTTTCACTTTATGCTCTAGTTTTAAGAGATTTGGGCAATTCTCCTTTTCTTGAAATCTAATATCTAGGCTTTTTCTTTTCTTCCTTTCTTCCTTCGTTCCTTCCTTTCTTCGTTCCTTCCTTCCTTCCTTCTTTCCTTCCTTCCTTCCTTCTTTTCTTCCTTCCTTCCTTCCTTCTTTCCTTCCTTCCTTCCTTCTTTCCTTCCTTCCTTCCTTCTTTCCTTCCTTCCTTCCTTCTTTCCTTCCTTCTTTCCTTCCTTCCTTCCTTCCTTCTTTTCTTCCTTCCTTCTTTCCTTCCTTCCTTCCTTGTTTCCTTCCTTCCTTCCTTCCCCTCCTTCTTTCCTTCCTTCCTTCCTTCCTTCATTCCTTCCTTCCTTCCTTCCTTTTTTTTCCTTTCTCTTTGTCATGGTATTCAGATACTGCAATTATTCTTAATTTTTTCCACTTGATCTGTGTTCCAGGTCAATTGTTTTTGCTATGAGTTACCATACATTTTCTTCTGATTTTCAACCTTTTGGTTTTGTTTTTATATTTCTTGTTGCCTCATTGGCTTCTATTGGATTCATTTGAATTTTCAGGCAGTGTATTGCTTATGCAAGCTTTCCTGCCAGTTGCAAAGACTAGCCAGTAGCAATTTTTGTGCCAATTCTTTCTTCCAGAGCTCTCATTCCTTTTACATTTTTCCCTCAAAATTCTCATTCTATTTATAAAAACTTTTTAAAAAATTTTTACTCTTCCAGAAATTCTATCTGAGTTTTTGCCCAAACTATGTTTTTCCTTGAGTCTTTTCTTTGGAGTCACTTTCTTTGGGTTTGTGTCTTAAGCATCCCTGCCATAATAAGTCCATTATGGTGGGGTTCTTTCTTTTTTTTTTTTTTGCTTGTTTGTCCATTTTTTTAAGTTTACTTCCTGAACTGAGATAGTATTAGGGTTGGGCTCTGTGGAACTTCTGAAGAGAAGGTTTGGACTGATCTTTTGTTGCTTCCTTGGTGTATTTATTGTTGTGTTATTCTAGAATCTCAGGGAGAGACTTAGGACCTGCAAGCCTTTAGGGCTCCTAAAGTGGTTTAATCCAGAACAAAGTCTGATTGCTACCCCTCTGGTATGAACTTTGTAAATTCTTAATCTGAGTTTGGGTCTGAGCTAGATTAAGCTGTTTCTGAATTCCACCACTATCAGCCAGCTGGAAAGCTTTGTTGGCTCAGAGTGGCAGACTTGTAGGCTCCACTTTGGTATGGGATTCCTGTCCTGATTATTCCTTAGTAGACTAGACTACATGCTGAAATGAGATCCCATTTTGTGCCTAGGGTCTGAGCCATACCACTGTTGCAACTGACTTCTGAACTTCTTCCTTTCTATGTATGTTACACATTGTCTCACTACCTGGGGATAACACTGATGTGTGTGGGTGTCCTCACTCCATCCTGAATCTGCAACCAAAGATTGAGGAGTGGGTGACAAAACTGCCAGTTGGCACCTATCTCATTGATGTGATTGGGTGTTGGGTGTAGAGATGCCTCATATGGGTCTGAAACTTCCTTATGCTCTTGTGTGCAACCCTTCCTTGGGGATGAGAGTGTTCTGCCCCTAGAATTCTCCTGGCCTGGCCCCATTTCCAGTGTTTGAAAACATCCGTGTAAGTTTCCCCATGCCAAGCTAGGCTAGAAAAATATTCACGTGGCTTTTTCTAGATTTTCAAATCAGGATTTGGCCTAGTATATTCTCCATATACATTAGGAAGAGTTTTGAAAAGAGCTCAGTACATTTCTTCCTATCACTCTACCATCTTGGCACCTGCCCTCCACCATCTTGGATTGAGCCTACATACTGCTATTATTTCCCTGAAGCTTTTTTGAATCAGATCAGTATCATCTGAACCAGTTCAATAGATCTCCTATATCTTCTTGCTACAAAGTCTGCAATCTTTTCTAAATCAGTCATTAGATTACAATTGTTTGTTTGTTTGTTTTCCTCCAGGTACTACCTCAGCACATTAGCTCATTTACTGGAGAGAAATGATATGTATGTCTTAATCTCATTAAATCATCATATGTTTTACCCTTAGCCCTCAGATTATCAGGTCAACCTACTTCTCCAAAAGGACAAGGGTGGAACTTTTCCCCAACATGCGCAATTACATTCCTACAGTATATACTCACAGGGTGCCTGTGTAACACAGAATTCCCCTCCCCATCAAGAGAAAGAAAAAGGAGGGCCATTTCATCACCTTCCTAAATAAGGCCCTTAACTGTTCACAGTTAGGGATTGGATTTTGCTCAAATCAAAAGGTCAATTTACACTGAGAGCAAAGGTGTTTTTGAAAGCCTTACTTTCCTTTCAAATATTTCCCATCACTACCCAAAAACAAAAGTTTAAGACAGTGAAATATTCTGGGCTCCCCTGCTAGACCTTGCTATTCCACATTCCTTTCTTGAAGATTTGTTACTCCCCAGATTTTATAGGAACCTTGAAGCTTCTGTCTAGATGAAGTTTTGGCTTTTGGTGCTATCTTTATTTACCTCCTGTCATAAGATCCTTCCGCAAATGACTTTTCAGGTCCTAAGTAATGAAGGCTTTTCTTTTGTCATCCTTTCAGGGTGATGGACAAACTGCCTAGTTTCAAAAAACTGATTCCCTCTGACATTCAAACATTTTATCCCCATGACATTCTAAAAGCTCATCCACCATGACAGACAGATGCAAAAGTGAGGGTTTCAATGTAGTAGTTTAAAATTGATACATATGACTTGAACTTATTAATTCTTTAAGTTGTCACATGCAGGAAAATTGTCAAATTATTTTTGACAGTCTATACAGTTTACTTTTATAATTAGTGCTGCTATGCTCAGGTTGCAGAATTAGGTCCATTTCAGATTATTTTATTCTAACAGAACATGAGTGATTACCAGTGAAAACCAGCTAGAAAGAAGAATTATAATTGGATAAAAATTTTAAAAGAGTGAATTAATTATCAGGGGCTATAATTAGGCAGGGTTATTCTTTTCAAGGTTAGTACTTTAAAAATGTATTTTACTGGTAAAATAATATGCCTCACTTAGTTAAAACCTTTTTTTTTTAGCAATAATAATACACCTAACTACAAAGGCAGATAGAAATCCTTTTTACATTAACTCTCTTTTTTGTTTGATTCTGTTACCTTAGCTCTATCATAAATTCGATAATCAGCCAGCAGAACAGAAGGGAAGATAATTGGGTTTGGAGTGTTACCATTCACTTATGGAAACTTGTAGAGTTGTAGTCATAAGTGACAATGGCTTCAGCAGTGCCATACTAATTCCTCATGGACATCTGTCCATATTCCCAATGATCTCTTACAATGCTAATTTTGAGACCAGTGCACTACGGGAGTGTCTGAAACTACTGGAGAATGATTGGGTTGCAAGGTGCTGGTTAAGGTCAGGTGGGGAGAACCTCTTTCTATGCCTAAAATTCTTCACTCCAGGTAGAGTGTCAGTCTTACTACCAAGCCCACTTTGACTTCAAATTAACAAGAGAAACTAGAAAACTAAAGATAAGGTGTCACAAATTACCAATTATTTTTAACGGAGTTCAAAAACCATAAATGCAAATCACACCACTTCAAAAGAAAAGGTACTTATCTCTTGATGTAAATAGTGAATCTACCAGGCCTATAAAAAAGGTAAAATTTAAATGCTGAATTCAAAGGGAATATGTATAAATAGATTAATGATCCAAAGCCACATTCCTTTGAATATAGAAACATACAGAATATATTGAGTAATCAAAAACAGGATTTTAGAAATAGGTTAAAAAATCACCCAGAAAAATGAACTGAAATTTATGATTGAAAATGACAAATGATCTTCTGAATTACTAAATCAATTATGGCAGTCTCCCTAATAGTTTAATCTGCTTTCATAATACTTCTCATTATATCTTTTAATAATAAAATATCCCTGAGGGTAATTAACCCTCCTATTTGGTTTCCTGTACCATGACAGATCCTCTCTGAAATGAAGCATAGTTTGGAAACAAAAACCAAAAACAAACTTAAGTCCCAGGAGCCTGGATAGTCTATTCAATCAAAAGACCAATCAACAAACATTCAGAAACCCTTTCTATGATCTAGGCACTACCTTAGGCATTGAGGAAACAGAGAAAAAGCGAAATCAGTGCCTGTCTTCAAGGAGCATTGTGTTTGTCATTTTTTGGAGAGGACCACGGCATCAGGGAAATGATGACATGACTTGCAGTTGACTTTGATTTGAGTGAAGGAGGGCTGTGCAAGGTCACCAGCTTCACTTTCTCCTCTAGAGCCATCTGGATCCAGTGACCTGATATTCATCAGGATGCCTGGAGATGATCCAGGATGCAAGGGGAGACCCTGGCCCTTTTAGGCTAAGGCCTTTGCAGGTACTGAGAATGAGATAATGCCTATTCAGGGAACAGGCCTCTTTAAGAAGTGAGTTAAAAAAAGAAAAAAGAAAAAAAAGAAGTGAGTTAAGGGATTGACTCTTTAATTAGAAGAAAGAAAAAATCAAGCTGGGAGTGGAAGCCCTCGAGGAACATAAATTCCAATGGAGGACAGAAAACACACACACACACACACACACACACACACACACACACACACACACACACATGGATTACAAAATGACCATATAAGGGAAAGCATAGCAGGGAGTGGGAAAAGCCTCCTGGACAGGTAGCCCTTGAGCTGTGTTGAAGAAATCAATTTACACACAAATAACAAGCATTTATTAGACACCAATGAGGTGTCCAACACTGTACGAGATGCTAGGGACACAAATAGGAAAAACAATCAATCTGGAGTTTACATACATTTTAAAAGGCACATGTGAGACTGGGAACGCGCTAGGTTTAGAAGGCAGCCAGTGCAAAGGTAAACACAGGTGGCAGATAGAATGCTGTTCAACAAGTATTTACTAAGCACCTCCTTTGCACTGAGAACTGTGTTAGGGACAGGGGATTTGAAGGGGGGAAAAGATACCTTCTATCAAGGAGTTTACATTCTGTTTGGTGCAATATTTTCTTCAAAGTTGTTACCATTATCACTTTCTAGTAGCTGACTATTCCGAATAGGAGGTAATATAGTGCAATGTAAATGCCTCGAGGGCAGAGATCTCAAGTATCTGTTTTATTCACCCTTGTATCTCTCTTCCAGCACTGGACATAATTGATGCTTAGTAAATATTTGTTAAATATTGTGATCAACAAATCTCGGTGGGAGGATCGAGCTGAAACAGCTCTCCTGTAAAGATCTTTCTTTAAAGTTTTGGTCGGGATTTTTATTTTTTGTTTGGTGGTAATGGTGGTTTTTTGTTTTGTTTTTTTTCCCCACTCACTGGGGTTGAAATGTATAGACATCCTGGTGCTGTCCAAACAAGGAAGTCACTAGGCAATTGGCTAAGTACAAAAATGCTATTGTTACTTGAAATAAAGATAGCTGGAGGTAGAGGAAGGAGGGGTGGCCCAAAACATGCTTAACTTTTACCAATATTCCCTCTCCTCAGGAACATGGGCTAAATGATAAAACTATCTAGCAACATTTTTCATATTTTTTGCTAAAACCTAAAGTATAAATTGTAATTTCATTTGATTAAAAAAAATGTTGTAAGTGCAGAGACATCTGGAAAATTCAGGGTTCCCTATTGTACACAAATAACATGCCGGTATTGCCCTCCTTACATCAGATTCCAGTGCTCATCTCTGAATCTCATCTCTAAGCTGATTGCACAGATAAAGATCCACACACCTTTCTTAGCTCTTAAAGTGCTCAGAAAGAAAAGAATGCAGCCAGTATAGTATGCACAACACCTCCATCCCCTCCCCAAAAATAGTAGAGAACTTTGGAGAAATAAAAAGTCACCCCTCATCTTGGAAGGCTTGGGGACATGACTTAAATGAGAATGAAACAGAAATCCAGGGTTCTTGATTTTTGTGCTATGGGAGTCTGTTTCTGTGACTTCTATTTGTTTTCTTCACTTGTATTTATAATATCATCTAGCATTTACATTAAGTTGCAGCCAAATGCATTAATTAGGCCTCACCTTCATTTGATATAGAAAAGAATTGAAATAAAAGGTAAAGTAATCTGCCTGGATAAGGAAAGACATCCATCTCAGACTCAGTCTTGTAGAATGAAGAGTCACGTACTTGCTTTAATTTCTCAATTAATAAAATGTTAAAATCCTTGACAGGAACTAGTGAAGTTGTCTAAGTATTGCTATCTGTTCTGAATGAGAAAGAAAAGAGTTCAATATTTTTTTCCCCTTATTGTAACCTCAGGAAATATATATATATTCTAGAATTGAAGTTTTCCCCACCTCTCACTTATGCTACTTGGCAGCTACAAAAAGCTTTAAAATGTTATTTTTTAAGAGAACAATATTAACAAGCAGCTTTCAAACTTTTGATATACTTTTGAATAGAAAAAAGACATCTGGGGCTAGCTCATGTTACCAATTTAGTATCCTTCCCTTCCTCCCCTTAGCTTTTGGAGCACTCTTTATGGTATACCTGTGACTGACAGGTCCTCCCGCCTCTGCATTCTCTCACAAATGCACATTAAAGTCAAAACTGAGAGGGGAAACAATGGATTTGTTCTTTATTTCAAATCAAAGGGTTCACTAAGCCACAGCCCAAGTCCAGGTTTCTATGGCACCAAGGCCAAGCTTTATCCCTAGAACGAAGTACAAGGGAATGGGAAAAACTAAGGGAAATATCTTCCCAAAGACAAATACTTAGGAATTCTTTTGGAATGCTCACTTCTTTAATGTAAAGACATAACCCCAATGAAGGCATTTCATTTATTCTTCAAACCAATATAAAAATTTGGCATTGTCTGTATTTTCAGATACCCTGTTATTATGGTCCTAGGTTATTAGAAGTTGTTTCAATTGGTCATACTTTCTTTGATTTAACGGCTGTTGTTCCCCACCCCCACCCCCACTCCCACCCACTTGTGCTAAGAGGCATTTAACATAAGGGGTAAAGGAAGATCTAGGTTCAAGTCCCACATCTGATGATGATTGTGTGATTATATGTGAATCATTTCCCTTCTCTACTTTCCTTACAATTCATTCAGAGTATAAGTTGCAAAGAAAGGATTGCCCAGCATTGGTACAGAGAATTTTCTCTTTCAAGAATTCCCTGTATCAATGATATCACAATTCTAGTCCCAATCTCTTTCTCTCCTTATCAAAAAATTATATGCATATGTAATTCTTTTATAATTTAAAGAAAATTTTAATTTTGCTTTCAGAATTTCCTTTTCTCTTCTTCTGCCTTACCCCATTTGAAAAAATTGGAGCTGCCCTTGAATGAAATTAAGATTGAGAATCAATGATGTCAATAAGATGATTTCTAAGTCTAGTATTGGATATTCACCAGTTTCACTTTCCAATTTTATGTCTCCTGTTACTCAAGCCAGTCTACTTTTCATACTCCAATCTCTGACCTTACTTCCTTTTCTTTGGTCAGTCCTCTCACTTGGAATTGCCCCACACATCTCTCTAGTAATCCATTTTGTTGTCGTTCATTCATTTCAGTCATGTCTAACTCTTCATGATCCCATCTGGGGTTTTCTTGGCAAAGATAGTGGAATAGTTTACCATTTCTTTCTCTAGTTCATTTTACAGATGAGGAAATTGAGGCAAACAGGGTTAAGTGACTTGGCCAGGGTCCAACATTTAGTAAGTGTCTGAGGCCATATTTGTCCTCAAGAAGATGTGTCTTTTTGGCTCAAGGCCCTAGCATTCTATTCATTGTGCCATCTAGCTGCCATATTAATCCATACTAATCACTTAATTCTGACGCTTCTTTACCTTTGCTGTGAGATCCATGATCTCATGTCTCTGGTAGTAAACATCTCAGACTATCTAATGGCTTTTTATCTTGTCTGATTCAGTAGGTTTGATACATAACTCACAATTTTTCTCTTCTTCCCAACTCTTGCCCTTATACTGAGGGACTTCAACACACATGACTCTCCCTCAAATACCCTAACAAGTCAGTTCTTCAACCTACTGTGACCTACTCCTCCACCTATCATCAGCCACACATGAAGATGGTCAGACTGATGAGAGTCAGGTAGAGTTGTTGTGGCATGCTTCTGAATAATTTCAAAGGCTCAGGTTGACTCCAAGTCAGTTGATATGATGTATTATTGCTTTGAGGTTTCACCCTCTGGAGAGTGGCTAAGTTCCTTAGAGGAATTAGCAACTTCAGTAAGGCAAGACATACAGTTTTATAGAGAATATGCTGCTGATTACACAGTCAAAATTTACATAGAACATACTAATATGATTAATATTAAAGAGGTAGGAGGATGGGTCCCTTCTATGGTTTTGATGGTTAAAGGTTCCACTTGTGCTGCCCTCCAGTTGGCTAACTATTGTGGTTCTGTCTGGTCAAAACAGATAGTTAAGTATGGTGGTCCTATCTTGGGCTAAATGGATGATGTGATTATGGTTGAATACAAGAATATACCTATTCAAATATGTGAATTGGATCTGAGAGCAATGGCTCTAGGCTCTAGTTTGCTAAGGGCAGTAGCTATATTGAGTCTAGGGGCCCAAGGTGTGATTAAAGTCAAATTCTATTGTTAAATCAGGACATGCCTGCTATTAGGTGGGGCCCATAAGAAAGTTAGAATGGGGGCACCTTTATTAAGATTCCATCAATACCCTTGATTTATTTCAAGAACTCAGAAATTCTCTTATCTGACCATAATCTATTGACTTTCTACTTCAACCTCTACCTACTCTTACACAACCCTACTCAACTCATCTTCATGAGTTGAAATCCAGCCTCAAATACTTAGTAAGTATTGGTCACTGGGCAAGTAACTTAACCCTGTTTGCCTCAGTTATTCATCTGTGAAATGATCTGGAGAAGGAAATAACAAACCACTCCTGTATTTTTCCAAGAAAACCTCGAAAACAGGTCACAAAGAGTCTTGAAATGACTCAACAACAACAAACAAATACAACTATATGCATACTATTTTCTTCTCTTTGGTCCTTTGTCCCCTTATCATATTGTAGATTGTGCCCTGCTAGGTGCCAGCCTTGGGTGACCCCTACCATCTGCTTCCTTTGCATACATGCTCCTGCTGAACATAAGGGGGGAAATCACACAGTCATTCTGATTGGGTTCACTACAAATTCATGTTATGCAATCTAGACTAGAGCCTCATCACTGCTAGACAATCCTTCTATATCCCTTGTCAACCTATATTCCCACTATGCATAGCCACTCTTCCATCCATCACAAGCTCCTTTTTCTCCTCTCTTCCTCATCTCATATAACTCAGATACCTTCTGCTACTATCTCCTTAACCCTTATCATATAAAGAAAAGGCACCCTTACTCCTTATCAAGACTCGCCCATTGACCTGAATGAGCAATTGCATCCATCCCGTATCCTCCAATAGATTGCCCCATCTCATCCTTACTCTATTGTTTATTTTCAATCTTTCTGTCTATTAGTTTATTCATGACTGCCTATAAACATGCCCATGTCCTGTCCCCATCCTAAAAACAAACAAAAAACCTTCTATTCCCTATGTCATCCTGCAATTCTTCTGCCCTTTGTGTACACAGTCTTTGAGAAGGCCATCTATAACAGGTGTCTCCACTTTCACTCTCTTCTCTTGCATTCTGCCTTCCATCCTTATGATTTCACCAAAACAAAAGTCACCAGTGATCTCTTAGTTACCAAGTGGAATGGCCTTTTCTCAATCCTCATTCTCCTTAAATTCTCTGAAGCTTTTGACATTGTTAATTATGCTCTCATCCTCGAGATTCTTTTGTCTAAATTTTATTATCGAATTATCTATTTTATTATCTAAGTTAGATAATAAAATAAATAATTTATTATTTATTATCTAAATCAATTTTATTATCTAAATTCTCTTTTGTCTAAATTTTCAGGACACCACTCTCTCCTGGTTCACCTCTTATCTATTTGATCACTCTTTATCTGTCTCCTTTGCTGGATCCTTTTCCGGATCACACCCTCTAACAGTAGGTGTCACTCAGGGTTCTGTCCTGTGTCTTCTTCTCTTTTCCCTGTATAGTACTTCCCTTGATGACTTTGTCATTTCTCCTGAATTTTTTTGTCATCTCTATGCTGATGATTCTCAGATCTGCCTATCCTGCCACAATTTTTCTGCTGACTTCCAATCTGACATCTCCAACAGCCTTTCAGATATCTGGAACTGGATGTCCAGTAGACATCTTTGACTCAATCTATCTAAAACATAGTTTATTGTCTTTCCCCTATACCCTCCCTCCCCCTTACCTTTTTGATTACTGAAGAGAGTGCCATTATTCTCCCAGACCCTCAGGCTTACAATTTAGGTATCATTCTCAATTCCTCACTACACCTTCTCCATTCACCTATATCCAATCTATTGTCAAGGCCTGTCAATTTTGCCACTTCAGTATCTCTCAAATACTTGCCCTTCTCTGACACTTCCACCACTCTGGTGCAGTTCTTCATCACCTCATTACTTATTACAATGGCCTGCTTATGGGGCTGCTGCCTTAAGTTCCTGCTCACTCCAATTTACCCTCCATTTAGGTAGTGAAGTGATTTTCCTAAAATGCAGGTGTGACTGTATTAACTCCTCTACTAATAAACGCTAGTGGCTCCCTACCATCTCTATGGTCAAATTCAAAAATCTCCTACTTGACATTCTAAGACCTTCATAACCTAGACCCTTCCTACTTTTCCAGTCTTTTTGTACCTTACCCAGAGCCATGTTCTCTTTAATCAAATGACCCTGGCTCCTTTGCTGTTCTAGGAACAAGACACTCTATGCCTCCGCTTTGGACATTTTCTGGGCCTGGAATACTATCTCACTTCACCTCTGCCACTGGCTTCCTTGACTTCTTTTAAAGCCCAACTAAAATCTTATCTTCTACAGGAAGCCTTTCCCAAACACTTTTAATTGTAGTGCCTTCTCCCTGTTAATTATTTCCTACTTATCTCAGGTATATAATTTTTGTATCCCCCTTTAAATTATGATCTCTTTGATCACAGGGATTGTATTTTGCCTCTTTCTGTATGCCCAATGTTTAGCATATAATAGGTGCTTAATAAGTTGACTGATTGATTTGATCACACCCAAGGTCTATCATATCCCTGCCCCTCCAGATGTGACCAACCTCCAGAAGACCTATTAACACCTCTACTTTAAATAAACCAACCAAGCTGAAACAATCAAACCTGTGGCTCCCTATCACCTATATTGGTAAAATATAGATTCCTTCACAATCTACCTCCAACCCATTTTCTAGGTCTCATTCATATGGTCAGTGGTCCAACTGGTTCATTGTGTTTCCTAAACCTGGCATTCCATTTTCTGCCTGTACTTTTTCACATTTGCCTTCTCTGTGTCTTGAATCCTAGTTAGGTATTGCAGTGGACAGAAAACTGAGTCTGGAGTCAGGAAAATCAGTTCAAATCTTGCCTTAGACACTTACTGGGTGACCCTGGACAAGTCACTTAATCTCCCTCTGCCTCAGTTTTCTTTTTTTTTAATTTTGGTTTATTTACTTTTAGTTTACAACATTCAGTTCCACAGTCCCTTGAGTTTCAGATTTTCTCCCCTTTTCTCTCCCCCACCCCCATCATGGCGACATGCACTCAGATACAGGATCTATAAATATCTTCCCATCAATCATTAGTCAGGTTATAAAGAAGGATTGTAACTGATGGAATGATCAGTAGGAAAGAGGAAACAACACAAAACAAGAAAAAGAAACAGAGCAAGTAGTTTGTTTCAATCTGCGCTCAGACTCTGCATCTCCTTCTCTGAATGTGGATATCTCCTTTAATCTTGAGTCTTTTGGAGTTGTCCTGTAACCGTGTATTGCTGACAGGAGCCCAGTCTATTGAAGTAAGTTGTCACATGCACATTGGGTCTGTGATTGTGTACAAATTTTTCCTGGTTCTGCTCTTCTCACTCAGCATTAATTTATTTAAGTCTCTCCAGGTTATTACGAAGTCCATCTGCTCCTCGTTTCTTATAGCAGAGTAGTATTCATGTACCACAAGTTGTTCAACCATTCCCCAATTGATGGGCATCCTCTTGTTTTCCAATTTTTTGCCACTACAAAAAAGCTGCTGTAAATATTTTTGTACGTATGGGTCCTCTTCCCACTTCTCTGACCTCTTTGGGATATAAACCTAAAAGTAGTGTTGCTGAGTCAAAGGGTATGCCTTTATTTATCGACCTTTGGACATAGTTCCAGATTGCTCTCCAGAATGACTGGATCTGTTCACAGCTCCACCAATAATGCATTAGTGTTCCAATTTTTCCACATCCTCTCCAGCATTAAACATTTTGCTATTTTGTCATCTTAGCGAGTCTGGCTAGTGAGATGTGGTACCTCAGAGTTGTTTTGATCTGCATTTCTCTAATCACTAGTGATTTGGAACATTTTTATCATATGCTTATAGATGTCTTTAATTTCATATTCTGAGAACTGCCTGTTCATATCCTTTGACCATTTATCAGTTGGGGAGTTTACCTCAGTTTTCTCACCTGTAAAATGGTAATGGGGAGAATGTTGGCTTCTAGTCAAGGGCATAGACATTTAAATCCAATTTCTATATGTTACAAGCTGTCTGGAAGTTGCTAAATTCCTTAACCTTTCTAATCCTGAGGCAATAATTTAAGATTGCAAATTAAAGACAGTTTATGTAAGCTCTTTGATGACAGCTGGGTATTGTGAGAGAAATTTTGAGAGACAAAGTTCTGAACACAATCAATTTATTAGTTAGGCTAGCAGGAAACAATAAATTGGTTCAGTGGCTTATATTAATGACCAAAGACCTGACATGGGGGTTAAAAAACAGTATTTTTTAAACCTAGTTGTGTCTCCCTTCTGATTTGCCTGACGTTGCATCATTGAGACCTCCCTTGGCAAAGGTAAGGCAATCCCAATTGGTAGACACTTTAATGAAGGAGTGGGCTAAGAGTTTGTAGCTTTTCCCTATTATTTAATTTTTCTGGGGAGCAGGATTTGTGGTTTGTCCTTCATTCTGGAAGAGGGCCATGATATCAGGGAGATAATGACATGATTTGTAATTTACTTGGATTTGAGTGAGGAAGGGCTGTGCAAAGTCACCAGCCTCACTTTCTCCTCCAGAGTCAGCTGGGTCCAGTGGCCAGATATTCATCAGGAATACTGGAGATGGGGCAGGACTAATCCTTAGGTGATAGGATTAGTCTTTAGCTGTGGACAGTGGACTGGCCTTCAAATATGGTTGATTGAGCCTCTCTGATACTTAAGGAATGCTAATTGTTTTATGAGACCCAGTTTACCAATTTTGGCTAGAAGAATAAAAAAAAATCCAGTCAGGTTCCCCCCTATTTGGGGTCCCCCTTGAAGACCAAGTCCTACCCCAAACTTTGATTAGAAAGCAAGGACAGGAGACTTGTCTGTGGCAAAGAGCTTAACGCAAGCTGGTTCTCTATTTAAGGGGTAAGAAGTGAGGGATCTGCTAAGGAAAGGTATAGCCCAACCTAGTAAATGGACAGATGCTTTGGGGGATGGAAATAAACACATTATCATGCACTTCAGAAACTACCTGCCTTTCAGAAGTGGGGTTTGATAAAATGAGAGAAAGAGTGGCTCACAGATTAATTTTGGTTATTAAATAATATAGCATAAAATTAATTTTCCTCAAGGGTCTATTTCACTCAGTCAATAGGCAATTCTTTTTTTTTTATTTTTGCTTTTTATTTTTTTGGAGGGCAATTGGGGTTAAGTGACTTGCCCAAAGTCACACAGCTAGTAAGTATGTCAAGTGTCTGAGGGCAGATTTGAACTCAGGTCCTCCTGACTTCAGGGCTGGTACTGTATTCACTGCACCACCTAGCCGCCCCTCAATAAGTAATTCTTAATGACTTACTTTGTAGAAGGTACTTGGCTGAGCTCTGGGGATTCAAAGACAAGCAAAATTAGTCCTTACCCTCAAGGAGTAGACAGTCCAGTGCAGAAGACAGCATATCAAAATTAGAAACTGAGAAGATACATACATAGTAGATGAAGGTACAGAAACATGAATTGGAAAGACAATTTGAAAAGCAGCTAGAGAGGGAAGGGAACCTTTGTATTAAAATCTTTGCAAGTGATTAATACCATGCCTGGCACATAATATTTGTTTAATAAATGATTGTTGATTGGTTGATTGTTTGCAATTGATGGAGTAAGTCCCATACTGACAAAATCACAGATCTATGCTACCTTTCTTATGGAGATTTTCTAAAGATAAGAGGCAATTCATCTTGACAAGTACCTTGAACAGATAAGTAAATGGACATTGAACTTTCTTTCCTACCATTCCCAGGCACTAGAACCATGCATGAACTATGATCACATCAAACCTGTCATTGTTTCTGGATGAGGTGTGTGCATCTATTCCCTATGACCCCATCATTGAAACTACTCAACCAAAGTATTCCTCTCTTGGCCATCTCTCCCTTTGTATACTGCCTCTCCCATTAGAATGTCCTAAAAAGTCCTAAAAAGCAGGGACTTTCTTTGTTTTGATATTTGCATTTCTAATGATTCCTACATAGTGCATACTTGAAGGCTTTTAATACATTTATTCATTTGAAAAAACCTCCTTCAGGTGGCCTTCCTTGATTGGAATCTGAATTTGGGGGGGTGGCGGAGCTAAGATGGCAGAAAGGAAGCAGTAACTTCTCGAAGCTCCTCTAAGAATTCTGTCCCTAACCTCTAAAAAGTGAATTTGAACCAGATTTTATAGAGACAGTACCCATTGGGAGACAAAGCACGGTAGATTCCCAGCCCAGGAAAGTGCCTACTCAGGTCTGGGCAGGGGGAATGTGGAGCACACAGGGGCTGCAACAGCATGGATCTGAGAGCAGACTACAGCAGAGTGAGAAAGAGCCCCAGCAAGCAGACTCACTCACCCCAAGGGCAATTTGCAGCCATCTCACCACAGGATAGAGGATCCTTGGAGCTGGGTAAGAGAAAATGCAGGGCCTGCAGCAGGGACAGCAGCTTCTCCTTGGGCTACCTGCCCACAGCCTGGATGTTTAAAAATTACATACATGAACTTCCAGAAGTCAAGATGGAGGAATAAAACCTAGTTGCCCTGATCCCCCCTCCCTGACCCAGAAAACTCAGAGTTAAATGCCCCACCCAGAGTAAAATCCTGAATTAATGGAAACAGCCTCTGATCTGGGAGTCACTGAGGAAGGGGGAAGTGAGGCAGTATGGAGTCTAAGCCCAGGAGGGTGGATCCAGCAAGTGCCAACAACACGAGCCCAGGTACACCTTAGCACCAACTGGGTTATCAGCAGACAGCAGCCCTGCTTGCCTCCAGCTACTGAGTGTGCCTGAGCTGTAGCCCAGAGTCACCAGACCACCCCTCCCCCACCATTACTCTGTGAGCCTCAGGGTAACTCAGGGGAAACACTGAGTGTCCTGGCCTTGGCCTCAGTCTAGACACTCAGAGGCTACAGTTCACTAAAGTGAACAACCAAACCCCTACCTCCCACCTGAGAAGCTCAATACTTCTGCACTCCAGAAGCAGATAACCACTCTAAAAATCTAGGACATAGGCCATCACAATGGGCAAGAAGGAAACTACAAAGGCTAGGACCATCAATTTTTTTTATAGTGAGCAAGAACAACCCAATTGAGAAGACAACATGGACTCTATACTCACACTGGAGACCACAGAAGGAAATGTGAATTGGTCGGAAGCCCAAAAAGCATTCTTGGAGGACCTCAAGAAGAACTTTAAAAATGAAATTAGAGAAGTAGGAGATAAATTTAAATCTAGAGTGACCAAATTGGAAAAAAATCTCACTGAAGAAAACAAATCTTTAAAAACTAAAATTGGAGAACTAGGACGGGAGGTCCAAAATTTAACTGGAGAAAATACCTCACTAAAAATGAAAACTGAACATATGGAAAAGGAGCTTAAAAAAACTAATTGAGGAAAATAATTCACTAAAAATTAGAATCAGTCAAATTGAAGCTAAGGACTCCATGATGCAATGAGAGTCAGTCAAACAAAACATAACAACTGAAAAATTAGAAGTGCAAAATATCTCACTGGAAAAACAACTTAACTGGAAAACAGGTCCGGGAAAGATAACCTAAGAATTATCAACCTACCAGAAAGCCATGATGAAAAAAGAAGCCTGGACAGCATCTTCCAAGAGATTGTCCAAGAAAACTGTCCTGAGATCCTAGAATCAGAAGGTAAAATAGTTATTGAAAGAATTCACTGATCTCTTCCTGAAAGAGATCCCAAACTGAAGTCTCTAAGAAACATAGTAACCAAATTCCAGAGCTAGGAGGTCAAGGAGAAAATACTGCATGCAGCCAAAAAGAAACAATTCAAGTATTGTGGAACTACAGTCAGGATTACACAGGACTTAGCAGCTTCTCAATTAAAAGATCAGAGGGATTGGAATTTGATATTTCATAAAGCAAAAGAGCTAGGACTGCAACCAAGGATCAACTACCCGGCAAGATTGAGCATAGCCTTTCAGGCAAGGAGATGGTAACTTAATGAAATAAAGGACTTCCAGACCTTCCTGATGAAAAAGCCCGAGCTCAATGGAAAATTCGATCTCCACTTTCAAGACCCAAGAAAGACATAAAAAGGTAAACAAGGAAAACACACACTCGCATACACATACACACACAGATGCTCACACATGCACATAACTTGGGACTCAACAAGAGCAAACTGTTTACATCCCTATATGAGAAGCAGATACCTGTCAATATTAAAATCTGTATAAGTATTGCAACATTTAAAAGGGATGTACATAGATAGAGGATGTGGGTATAAGTAAACTAATCTGAAGATTTTT
>CM053581.1:297413755-297438299 GCA_028627135.1 Pseudochirops cupreus | reverse complement strand
ACCTCAATCTTTCTCATGAATTACCCAGTTATTAAGAATCTTAGCCATACATTTTACATAAATAAAAAGTAAACAGTCTGTCCTTATGGATTCCTTATCATCAGTCTTTGATATATACCTTATATTTTTGTTGGTTCCTGTATGTTGAATTGTCTATTAAGTTCAAGAATTATTTTTAACAAAGTCTTGGAATTCTAAGAGTTTATCAAAAGTCCATTTTTTTTTCATTCAAGATAATACTTAACTTTGGAGAATATGATATTTTTGCCTGGAGCCCTCGTTCTTTTGCTCTTTGATATATAGTGTTCCAAGACCTGTGGTCCTTTAATGTCTCTGTTGCTAGGTCTTGTATAATGCTAACCGTGCCACCATCATATTTAAATTGTTTCAATCTTGATGCTTTTAATATTTGAGCTGGGGGTTTTGGAATTTGACTATGATATTCCTATGAGTTTTCCTCATAGGATCTCTTTTAAGTGGTGATAGATGGATTTTTTCTACTTCTACTTTCCCCTCTTGTTCTAATGCTTCAGGACAATTTTCTTTAATTATTTCTAGTATTACTATATCAAGATTCCCTTTTTTGATCATAACTTTCAGTTAGTTCAGTTATTTTTATATTTTCTCTTCTTGATCTATTCTCCAAGTCTGCTTTTTTGCTTACAATATATTTCACTTTCTCTTCCATTTTTTCATTATTCATATTTTGTTTAATCATTTCTTGATGTCTTATAATTTCACTGGTTTCATTTTGCCCAATTCTAATTTTCAAGGTGTCATTTTCTTACTTAAGATTCTGGATCTCCTTTTCTAGTTGGCTGATTTTCCTTTCCTACCCCTTCTTGGTTTTTTTGGATTATTCTTATTTTCTTATTTAATTTTTCCTCCATCTCTGTAATTTGATTTATAAAGTCTTTTTATAAGATCTTCTGTAAATTCTTTTTGGGCAGGTGACCATTTGACATTACTCTTTGAGGGTTTCTTTACTTCAATATCCTCCTCTGAAGATGAAACCCAGTCATCTCTATTCCTATAATATATTTCTGTGGTTGGATTCTTTGCCCTTTGCCTGTGCATTGTTTGTAGTGATAGCTTAATTATTTGTAGTTGCTTCTAGCCCTGCAATATGGTAAATGGTGCCTCTTGCCACAGATCTTCAGTTCTTCCCTCTAGCCTGAGACCAAAGCCAAACCTCAAATCTCCTGTAAGTGCCCATAGCTAGGGGCTTTCTGCCCCATGGCTTCTGCAATTACCAGGTGTGTGCTGGCTCCTTCTTGCCCTCGAGGCTCTCCTCTTTGCAGCACAGCTGGGTCTGGCACTCCTGGTCAGCAGAGGTTCCCTCAGTCTTCCCTGGCTCAGATGCCCATCTCCCTTCACTATTCTGGGGGTAAAAGTTCTGGTGGCTTGGGCAAAGGCAGACTCTCAAACCAACTAACCGCTGGCTTGCTGCTTGTTGTTTAAGAGGCTTGCTGCTTGCTGTTAAGACAGAAGAAAGCCTGGAGTTGTTTACTCTTCACAGGGACCAAATCTGCTCCTGGGATTTTTCTTCTGATCTTCCCAAATTGTCCCAGGAGGACCCCAATTATGCCCCTGTTCTTATGTATCTCCTCCCACACTTTGTTCACTGTAGGGTGCTATTTTAACTCTTTTTTTGGGGAAAATCTTGAGAGCTTGGAAATTTCTAACCTGTGTCATCGTCCCAAAATCCTCTTCTCCCCACTGCCTTTTTAACTCCACACAATTCTGGCCATTTCATTAGTTTGTATCAACTATATACTTGTACACACACAAGTTATACAATATTGCTTTTTATGTGGCATTCTTTAAACATTCGTAAATCATATATTATCTCTCCAACTAGCTTAAAAGCTACACCAACACAACCAAGTTGCTTAACACATACTTACTAAAATAGGTGCTCAGTATGACTATTCATTGGCTGGAAAATATAATTGCAAACAAAATATGTACAAGCAAATTAAAAACAAACAACTAGACATATCTTATAGTCTTATGTAGAGAAAAATATAGACAAATTTCAGTATGCTAAAGAAAACTATGAAATATTTGTCCGAGATTACATTGTTTGGAAGAAATTTTTAAATAAACATTAAGTAGCTTATCTAAAGATTAAAAAAAATTAAAGAGAAAACAATTGACAGAGTACTACAACACTATGTTCTATTATATATTATATGCCTTATTCCTTCATCACTCAGACAAAAGTGCTCTGAGGTCCCCTTCATCATAGTCTACAGAATTTCTACCAAACGTTGTATAGGGATTATCACTCCAGAAAAATAAAAGCAGCTGAAATGTGGGCTTCTGCCTATAAATCTTCTCTAAAGATAGTTTAAAAATAATTGATTGAGGGAGTCGTTGATAACTGAAGTCATCACTCTAGCTCTGGTCTTTGATTATAGCATAAACCAAATGGATTCCTTCAGGTAAATAATAGTCCTCAAATCAATCTTGCCTTATTGGTTATCCTATATACTATACATACTTAATGTAATTAATTATCCAGCAAAGGAGAATGCCCGATTTTGTGAACATTTTCCTTTCCAATCTTTCTAAGAGAACAAATCTCTAGAGAACAAACCTTGATGTTTTATTTTAGCAGAAAAGCAGCATTCCTTTGATTCATGTGAATTGACTCTTAACCAAAGGAAAGAGCCATGTCTTTTTTTAGGGGGGGAAGGGGGGGGCAAGGAGAGTTCTGATGTAGTAATAAATAAACTATGGATCTTACCTTCACTTCTGGCTCTCCTGCTTATCTTTGTTACCTTAAGTAAGTTGTATAACCTCCCTGAGCTATAGTTCTTCATTTGTAAAATGAGCAGTTACAAATACCCAATACATTTCCCAGACATATTGTTTAAGGGATAAAATGATATCACAGAAATGAAAGTGCTTTCAAAGAACAGTAACTAAAAGTACTTCATTAATATGCTATTTTTCTCCCAGATTAAATTCAGATAAATCCACCAAGCATTTTTTTTTATTGAATGTATTTTTTCAGTAACAAAAAAATTTGCTTTCTCTCCTACTTCCTTCTCTTTTGGGGAAAAACAATTAAACCTTGTAACGAATATGTATAGTTTAGTAAAATAAATCCCAACATTGGTCATATCCATTGTGATCACATATCTCTTTCTGCATCTCACCTCCCAGAAGGTGGGCAGTTTTCTTCTTCATAAGTTCTCTGGAATTATGATTGGTCATTGTTTTTCTAAAAGTCCTTAAGTTTCTCAAAGGCATTATTGTATAAATTGTTCTTCTGGTTCAACTTATTTTTTTTTCTACATCAGTTTATAGAAGCATTCCCAGATATCTTTGAAGCTGTCCCTTTCGTCATTTTTTATGGCATAATAATATCATGTAGTATACTATATACAATTGTATCATAATTTTATTCATTGTTAAGTTAATAGGTGCTCCCTTAGTTTTCTGTTCTTTTCCATTTTATACATATGGGTGCTTTTCCATTTTTTTTTAACTCTTTAAGTACAGACCTAAAAGTGGAATATCTGGGTCAAAAGGCATGGATGGTTTATTGATTCTCTAGGAAGAGTTCTACATTGCTTACAGCTACATTGCACAATGAATAGAGTGCTGGGTCTAGTATCAGAGAGGTGTGAGTTCAAATTTAGCCTCAGATGCTTACTAGCTATATGATCCTGGGCAAATCACCTAACTTCTGCCTCCATTTTCTCAACTATAAAATGAGGGTAACAATCGCACCTACATCCCAAGGTTATTGAAAGAATTAAATGATCTAATGTTTCTAAAAACCTTAGTATACTGCCAGGCACATAGTGGACACTTAATAAATGCTGCTTTCATTACTTCTGAAATGACATTTCTACCAACCATGCATTAATATTCCTGGTTTCCTGCAGCCCTTCTATCACTTGCCATTTTCCTTCCCTTTTTTTTTTTGATGAACAAGTATACATCAAAGTGCCTAATATGTATAACTTGTTTTACTAGCCCCTAGGGAGAAAAAGACAAAAAGCCAAAGCAGCACCTGTCCTGAAGGATTTCCTTATTAGATTACAAACAAACAAACAAAGACAACCATCATCACCAAATAACTGAAAGAGAGCAATGTTTTCTGTGATGAAAGAGGTCTCCAGTTGAGAATTTACTCCAATAATATTATCAACATACCATTCAAGTTGGTTTTCATTGATAAGTGTTCAATGGTGAATGAATAAATTAGAAAAAAAATGTATTATAGCTTCACTATGAGCCAAACACTTTGCTAAATTCTGATGATATAAAAGCAAAAATGAAAACATTGCCACCTACCCTTAAGGAACTTCCATTCAAATAGAGGACAACCATCATAAGAGTGTGCAATGGCCAAAGAAAGGAGTGGTGGTATGGGAAGTGAATAGAATACGGGGTAGGCACTACCTCTCGGGTTGTTGTGAAAATCATATGAGATTATAGTACTACTATTACTATTAAACTGAAGTGAGTGAAGAAAAAGGAAGACCCTCCAAAATTCAATAGGTCAGATAATAGCCACAAGGTGTGGCCAGGTGGCACAGTGAATGGAACATGGACCCTGGAGTCAGGAGAACCTGAGTTCAAATCTGGCCTGAGACGCTTAACCCTTTGTAATGGTAAAGGTATTTAAAGATCCCCTTTGGCTTGGTTTTTGGGTTGAGTGTTAAAACCCAGAGCTTGAGAATCCCACTTGTGGGATGGACTTGTTGACATGAAGAGAGAGGGTTGAACTGGGAGGAGCTGGTGCCATGGATTTAGAGAGAAGCCCAAGCAGAGAGAAGGTCCAAGCAGAAGAGACCAGAAGGACTTTTGGGGAGCAGTATAGTGGAGGCAGAGAGAGAGGAGAATTGCCAGGGGCCAGAGTTGCTGAGAGAAAGACACCTGAGGGCCAGTTGGAGCTGCCCAGGACTTTTGAGAACTGACACCCGGAGCTGCTGAGAACTGAGGAGGCATGGCTATGATTCTGGTATTTTGTCTGTCTGTTTTGATTTGTTTTGCCAGATTTGTCTGCTGGGGAAGGACAGTGCTGCTGTTGCAGAGGTCCTGGAACCTTGCTGTTGGTTCAGAAGCCCTGAAGGAGAATTTTCTTGTTGTATGTTTACAGAAATCCTAGAAGAGGGTCTTGCTGATGTTTCCAGGGGTTCTGGAACTGTTCTATAGGCAAAGAGTGAATTAATGAGGATGATGGCAATGTATATTGTGGCTTTGTTAGCCTTTATCTCCCCAGCAACAGAGATTGCTGAGAACTTGCCTCTGTGTCAAAATGAAGGAAGGACCTTTCCTTAGGTTTTCAATGCTGTGATGATATCTTAACCTTGTTGTAGCTTAAGGGTAGATGGCCTTTTGTGCTCTCCTGTCCCTTTTGATAAAATACTTGGCATTAATGGATGGTATTCTAATTCAGTTGTGATCCAGGGGTGGGAAACTTTTGACTTTTTGTGCTCTTTGACTGATCAAATGAATAAACATTGTTTATGACTGGAAACTAATCTCCATTTGAAAAGAGAGACTTTGACTGACTAAATGAATCTACTGTCCAGGGGTTGAGTAGTACTTGAATTGAATTGAGAACTTACTTGCTAAATGAATGAGTTGCACTATATTTTGATTTTCTCTGTTCTGTGAATGTTTTGCCTTAATCTGTCACTGAATAAATGGAGTTTGCTATGCTGGTATTCCAAACCTTGGAAGTTGTCTTTGCTTGGCATTACACCCTTACTAGCCATGTGACCTTGAAAAAGCCACTTAATCCCAATTGCCCTGCCTTTCCCCCTGCAAAAAAAGAAAGGAAGGAAGGAAGGAAGGAAGGAAGGAAGGAAAGAAGGAAGGAAGGAAAGAAGGAGAGAGAGAGAAAATAGCCACAAGTGAAAGAACAAGATTTGGTCTGGAGCTGGCTAGATATAATAAAGGTTCACTAATCAGAACTGTGCCAGAGAACTCACCATTCAGGGCAGTAGAGCCCAAAGTCAGGAGTTCCAAAATAACTCTTCTGTGGCATGTTCTCTGGAAGTGATGGCCCAGAACTAGAGTTGAAATCAAAAGGTTAAATTCTTAAGGAATAATCTAAAATAGAAATTGACAAATGTTCCTGTTAAGTATCAGATAGTAAATATTTTACACTTTACTGACCAAGAGGCAAAACTGCAGATATTGTGTGTAATTGTTCAGTTGTTCCAACTCTTCATGACCCCATCATAGGGGTTTCTTGCCAAAGATGCTGAATTGGTTTATCATTTCCTCCAGTAAATATTATGTAGGTATTTAAATGATCAGGAAATAAATGTGTGCAAATTTAAATTCAATGATAATAACTGAGTAAAGTGTTTATAATACAAGTCTACTAATGAGAATAATGAAGTTCTTTTTGGAGGGATAATATTTCACACAATTGAATTTCAAAAATACTATTCCTAGCGTAAAAGTTAGTTGCAAATGTCAATCTATTAATGATGATCTGTAATGGAGTTTTATGTATTTCATCTTTGAAAATATCTTTTCCCAAAGAAAGGTACTGCCAAATACAGATATCAGTCCTATTGCATATGATTTTAATTGAGCCAGAAAGCCACTCATCTTAAACAAGTTTATATTCTCTAAATACATTTTTAGTTGCCATAACCAAACACAATTTAACTTATCTTAAATAAACAGCTTTACTTACATGGCTAACAAATGAGACATGAGAAAACTTACTTTGGTTATAACCTCACTTTTATATTTTTTTAAATTTTTCTCAAAAATTCCTCTATGATAGCATATTCTGTTTTCAATTTTCTAAATTTTTTAATGTTGCTCTCCTATTAGTTGGAAATACTCTGATGAGAGCTTAATCTCAATATTTTTTGTATCAATATTTGTTGTATTCTTCTAACTCAGCTATAGTTTTGTTATATAATAAATATAATACTTTGGCAACTTACATGATAACCCATGTTCCACTGTGTCTTAAAAATTCCAAATCTCCTTTTTTCATCTTTTTTGTTCTGGTATGATGGGTGTGTACTTGTAATAAAATACAAATTACAATTTTGCAGTACGGCAATTTCTGTGACACTCAGCATTGTCAAATTGTAATTGTGTCACTGAATTTTTGGTAGTGTGCCAAGCATCAGTGTGAAGCTATGAAACCCATATAATGTCTCTCTTGCAACTCCTCTACCATAGTAGCTTAAAAGCAAACATAAACAATAGGTCAATGAATGAGGATGGCTGAGCTCCAATAAAATATTACCTATAGACAGTGAAATTTGAATTTTATATAATCTTCACAACCCAAAATATTCTTCTACTTCTGATTTTTTTCAGCCATTAAAAAATGTAAAAATTGTAGGTAGCTCATGGGCCATATAAAAACCAGTGGCAGACCATAGTCGACCTGCATGTAATTTGCAGAAACCTGATCTTGATGACATTTTAAAAAAAAGATAAATATCTGGGGCAGCAAGGTGGCACAGTGAATAGAGCACTGGCCCTGGACTCAGGAATACCAGAGTTCAAATTCAGCCTCAGACTCTTAACATTTACTAGCTGTGTGACCTTGGGCAATTACCCCAATTACCCTGCTTCCCCATCCAAAAAGACAAAAAAAGATAAATATGAGAGTATATTAAATGATCACTCTTTAAAATCTCCTTTGATTAGAGAGAAAACATACTAAAGAAAAATAAGATTGTTTAATAATGATTAATAATATCCAGTTGTTGGGTGTATTCATAGATGGAGGAATTATCTATTTTAAATAAACAATCTCATTTTGTCTCTGAGGACTTTTCTGGTTGCTAGCTCATCACTATTTTGACAAAGGGTGATCAAACCTTATTAAATTTTGCAAGGATGAAATTCTGAGAATATTTAAATATTAATACAGAGAGATAAATATCTCTTGGGGGACAGAAGGATCATTAGTTTTCAAAAAATCTTGACTAAGGGAACAAGTAAGCTCAACACCTTATACCAGAAATTCTGTATCAAAATTCTGTCCATGTAGCTAACACGATAGAAAAGGAAAATGACAAATACAGGAGGGAATTTAGCCAAATAGGCACACTAAATCATTGGAGTGTGGAGTATAAACTCATCCAGCCATTCCAGAGAATGATTTGAGACTATGGCCAAAGGACTATAAAACTGTGTATAACCTTTGAACCACTAATACCACTATTAGGTCTGTTTCCCAAAGAAATCAAAGAAAGAGGAAAAGAATCTGTATGTATGAAAAATACTTATAGCAGCTTTTTATGGTGGCCAATATTTGGCAATTGAGAGGATACCCATCAAACAGGGAATGGTTGAATTAGCTATAGTATGTGATTGTGATGGATTATTATTTTGCTATAAGAAATGATAACCAGGATGATTTCAGAAATCTCTGGGAAGATTTGCATGAACTGATACAAAGTGAAGTGAGCTGAACCTGGAGAACATTGTACATAGTAACAGCAGCATTATAATGATGATTAACTCTGAAAGGCTTAGTTGCTCTATAATTTCAATGATCTAAGACATTTTCAAAAGGCTAACAAAGAAAAAAGATTTACCTGCAGAGAGAGGAATGGTGAAGTCTGAGAGGAGATTGAAACATACTTTTTTTTTCATTTAAAAATCTTTCTTGCTTTTTTGTCTGGCAGCATGGCTAATATGGAAATATGTTTTGCATGATTTCATGTATAATTTATGTCATGTTGTTTGCCTTCTTAATGGGTGGGGGAGGGGAGGAAGAAGGAGAGAATTTGGAACTCAGTTTTTAAAAAATAAATGTTAAAAAAAATACTTTTTTTTTAAAATGCTGACCATATTGGTATGATCAAGCTGTCATCAAATGGTACAAAGATAAGAGCATAGGACTAAAGTTGGTATAACAGGATTGGATCTGTAAGGAATAATCTATGAGGCAATTTTGATAAAAGAAACATGAATGTATTATATTGTATGTGTATCTATATATATGTGTGTGTATGTTATATAATTATATATACATATATGTGTGTATATGTTATTGTCAACGTTCAAATTGACTGTTCTGAATTCTGTAAACCCTTTACCACTATCTCTACAGATAGCCAAGTCAAATGTTGCTAGTAAAAAAGGTGCTTAATAAGCAGCACTTCATAGTTTGGAACCATTGGCTCCAGTCTTCAAAGAAGGGGAATATAGAAAGAGAGAGAGAGAATAAAAAGACATAGTTCTACTCTGAGAGTTAGTACAACTGGTACCACCAGATTTACTTTTTTTTTTTAATTATTTATTTTTAGTTTTCAACATTTCTTTCATAAGTTTTAAATTTTCTCCCCCTCTCTCCCCTCTCCCTCCCCAAGATGGCCTGCAGTCTGATATAGGCTTTACATATACATTCCTATTAAACATATTTTCAAATTAGTCATGTTGTATAGAAAAATTATAATGAATGGTAAAAACAATGAGAAAGAAAACAAAACAAAACAAACAAAAAAAGAAAATAGTCTCTTTCATTCTGCAGTACAACTCCACAGTTCTTTCTCTGGATGTGGATGGCATTTTCCATCCTGAGTTCTTTGGAAATGTTTTAGGTCCTTCCATTTCTGAGAATGTTTTAGATTTAGTCTTTAAATAAATATATGTAATATTTTGTGTGTGTGAATTCCTATGCAGCCATATTAATATTATGCAAAAATATGACTGATACTATAAAATAGTTGGCAAGCAGCCATTTACAAGAATCTTTGTCCATATAAGTGAGATAGGAGGCCACAACGTATTGATACTCTCAGTGACTTACCATCAAATCATGGCTTCTATCAATCTTGCATCAAAAGGAAACATTCACATTCATTCTTTTTATGTCTTTTGAATGGAGGGAAAATACATGAAATAAAAACAGGACACTTGAATTTTGTCTGTAGAACTTGGGGCTTTAAAAATAATTATAATTTATTCCATAATTTTTTTTATCCACCTTTCTTCTTACAAGGGAGTACTGTATTTAGAAATAATTTCCATCTATTACACATTATATCATACTATTAGTTTGATTAATTAATACATAATACATCCTGGAGACTAATTTGTTTATTCCTAGTGGACTCGTTAAACCCTGCTGTACCAATGTGAGATTGGTCTTTTAAAAGGGAACCACCTAGCAATGCTTGAATTTGGGAAACACATCCTATTCACAAAAACCTGACAAATAGAAATCAAGTAATCTCTATCCCTTACTTGAACTACAAATGGGCACTGCAGATTATAGAATAACACAATTTTCACTACTTGCAGTGATATTTTAGGATCTCACAATTTACTTCCAAGTCTAAAAATAGTAAGAGTCCATTATGGCAAATATGTTAACATTGTCTTCCAAAGGTGAATGGAGCAGAGTCCTCATGACTATTTAGATCTACATTGCTGTGCATCTTTTAAGTTTAGTATCTTGCCATCCACGTTAATTGTTTTGCCCCCCATCCTAGAATAAAATGGTCTCCAATAAACATCATTTGGTTAAGTGAGACCCAGTCAGCCAGCAGTATGGATGCCCAGAGAATGCCTTTTCCTTAAACTATACCTTTGCATTGTACTTTGCACTTTAGGAATATCTTATGCTTCTCAGTGAGAAGGGATGGTATGCATAATAAATTGTAATTCTTCCCCACTCCTGTCTCTAACATACTATTTTTGGCTGAGTACTTAGGTATTCTGACAGAGACTTCATTAGAAAATACAGGGATGCACAGACTTCTACACCTCTCCTATACAGGGCCTCTCCAAACTCTTATCTATCACCCAGTGCCTCTTCCAAGGTCTTGGCCCTATAAAAGAGCTGCAATCCAGTTATCAGTGGGGGCTAAGGCTGCAGATGTACCCGCTGGAGGGTAATTTTAGTAAAAACAGGTTTTGTAATTAGAAAGCTCAGTTCTGCTGGTGAACTACAGGGCTGCCTATGCACACACTTCCCCTTTCATTGAAAATCTCCCTTAAACGTTTGGAGTAAATCTTCACAGCCTGATCTGTAAGGGAGTTAACTTACTGTATTTTTTATTCTGGTACAGCAGCTTGGTCACCTCAGTGAGTAGCAGTGGTGCACTTTATAAAGACTTGTCATTTTGACCAGTTTTAGGTATTTATGTTTTCAAAAATATGGAGTAAACAGTTTGCATAAAATTCTGGCTGGGCCAAGGTTATTGTATCTTCTTCACTGGTGATCTTTAAGTATCAGATAGGATTGTTGCCAAAAATAGTTAAATGCAATCATGCCTGGAGACCAAAGGATGACTTCAAGAAAAACGTGGATGTTAGGCAAAATTGTGAAGTAGCCACAACTTCTCTTGTTTGTCTCCTGTTTCCTTCAGAGCCCTCAACAATTCTTTTAGCCCAGGACCCCCACACCTGACTCAGACTCTCTACTTCTACCCATACCCCTTAAGCAAAACATATGTCCTTTCTTATTCCCTCAAAAACTTGTTTGATGTAGTTCTATGCCTACCTCCTTGATTAAAACAAATCTGTCCTGTGACTCATTCCTTCATAAATTTGTTTTATATTTACTATTGTTAAATTAGATTATTCTCTCTTCTGTTTTTATATGCTTAGTCCCTATCACAGGGACAAGCACACAGTAGGTACTTAGCTAATTCATACTAAATTAAATTGAAACTAATGGGTGATGGTGGCTCAATGATTGACCCAAATTATAAGATATATACGTGTGTGAATGTATATGTATGTATGTGTGTGGATATATATGTATGTATGTGTGTGGATATATATGTATGTATATGTGTGTACAGATATAGATTTAAAATGTTAAGAAAGACTCTGGTAAGTAAAAGCAGGAGAACATTGTATACCATAAGAGAAATATTGTATGATAATCAACTCTGAATAACTCAGCTATCCTCAGCAATACAGTGATCCAAGAGAATTCTAAAAGACTTGTAATGAAAAACTATCCATCTTCAGAGAAAGAATTGATGGAGTCTGGATGCAGTATGGAGCACACTTTTAAAAACTTTGTTGTTTTTCTTTGGCTTTTTTAGGGGAGTCTGTTTTATTTTGCAATATAACTGATATGGAAATATGTTTTACATGACTGCGAATGTATAAACTATGTTAAGTTGCTTAACTTCTCAAAGATGGAAAAAGGAGGGAAGAGATTTTAGAACTCAAAATTTTAGAAAATGAAAGTTAAACTTGTTTTTACGTCTAATTGGAAAAAATAAAATATGAATAATGAAACAAAATAGTGACTCAGTTGGGAAACTCCTTGCTTCAAAGAATTAGCCATCATTAGGTATATATTTTAGGTACCAGGGCAGGTAGGCCAATGGGGAAAAGGTGTTAGAGAAATTTGAAATAACAGGATTATTTCATGCAGGTTGAAAAACTTGTTAGTGAGTACATAAACCCTTTAGTATAGGGAAGGAAAAGAGTTTGGGAAGAATTTAAATGTGATTATTCAAAAAAAATGGAATTTCTCCAGGTAAATAGAAAGGACCTAGTAAAGGGAGACTTGCAAAAGATGTTCTGGATAGAATCCAGGGGACAATGAGAATTCTTATGTACTAAGAGTCTGTGGTTTTGACATGAAGTGAAGGGTGTGTGCCTGAAACCTAGCAAGATAGAAGGGTCGCCTAAGGTAGGAACAAAGAATGAACTAGTCAGTGTTGAAGTATATCATTCATTCATACTTCCTTGATATTCCAGTGCAGGATCCAGAGGAAACAGGTGTCATAGGGAACAGGGACCTTATCCTTACTCACCCTAGCCTGTCTGCTGCCCAGATACCAATATTTACCAGAAGTTCCATCAGAAACAGACACTGAGGAAACCTTCACTCTTCACCAATTCTGTCCCAAAAGCCCATTGCTAAATTCCCACCATGCATTTGTCACCTAATTGAATTCTGATTTCTTCTACCTCATTCCTACTCTTGCCTGAGGTAACCACAAACCCTGTTCTATTCACACTTTATAACTCACCACCTCATTTCTATCAGTCTGATGGAAGAACATCTGCCCTGTCACTTTTTCTCAAGGTCCATAAGGCCTTATCATCTGCCATACTTCTCTTCCCTCTGGAGCCTTGGGTACTGCCATTTGATCTACCATCACACCCCAAGGTCTCCTAGGCCTATTAGCTACTCTGCTAGTGATCCCTAAGGATTCAAATGGTCTTTACAATACAGCCTGAACCCTCCTGTATATATTGTCTCCCTTAATGAATGCGAGAGTTCTCCATATTTAACCTGAGCCAGCTCTATCATTGTTCTTCAGCAATCTTCTCATTGTACTATATTCTCCCACCTTCCATCTCTAGCTCTGGGAATAGTCATCAAATCAAAACTGCCATAACTGGAAAAGATTTTGCAATCAATTTCCCAAGGGATCATGTCACCATCTCTCGTATGCATTCTCTTCTCTCCACATACGTGGCCATCTCCCTAGTTTATACCTTTATCACCTCTCACTTAGGCTATTGCAATTTTTTCTTTAATAGTCCCCCCGCCCCCATTTTCTCATCTCTACAGTCTTCCTTCCACATAACTACCAACCTTATATCTTTTTTTAATGTACTTCTTTTTTCACAGTTACACATGAACACAATTTTTAACATTCATTTTTAAAAAATGAGTTCCAAATTCTATCTCTTCATTTTTCTCTCACCCCTCCCTGACATGGTAAGCAATTTGATAAAGATTATAATATGCAAAACTTGTTTCTATATTAATCATATTGTGAAAGAAAACAGATTAAAAAGCCACAAACAAAAAAGTGAAAAAAATAGTTTGCTTCAATCTGCATTCATACTCCATCACTTCTTTCTTTCGAGGTAGATAGCACTTTTCATCATAAGTCCTTTGGAATTGCATTGCATTGATAAGAATAGCAAAGTACAGTATCGTTTTTACTATGTGCAATCTTCTGGTTCTGCTCTCTTCACTTTGCATCAATTCACAAAAGTCCAGATTTTTCTGAAATCATCCTGATCATCATTTCTCATATCACAATAGTATTCCATTACTATCATATACCACAACTTATTCAGTCATTCTTCAACTGATGGAAATCCCCTCAATTTCCAATTCTTTACCACCACAAATCTGCTACAATTAGTTTTGTATGATTAGGACCTTTTTCCTTTTATTTGATCTCTTTTCAGATATAATCTAGTGGTGGTATTGTTGGGTCAAAGAGTATACACAGTTTCATTATCCTTTACACATAATTCCAAATTGCTCTCCAGAATGATTGGATCTGTTCACAACTCCACCAGCAGTGCAATACTGTCTCAATTTTTTCACATGCCTTCCAACATTTATCATTTTCCTTTTCAGTCACATTCGTTCATCCGATAGGTCACCTTCCTTCATATTATTTTCATTTATTCCTTTGATATTCTTGACCTTTTATTCATCCAGATGAATTTATGGTTTTTTCTAACTGTTCTATTCTAGAAAATATTTTTGGTAGCTTGATTGTTATGGCACTGAATAGATTTTTAGTTGTTTCTTTGGGATTCTCTAAGTATGCCATCTTATCACGTTTGATGGTAGTTTTGTTTCCTAACTGCCTTTTCTAATTCCTTCAATTTGTCTTTCTTCTCTGATTGCTAAAGCTAACATTTCTGGTACAATAATGAATAATAATGGTGATAATAGGCATCTTTGCTTCACCCCTCATATTATTGGGCACACTTCTAGCTTATCCCCATTATAGATAATGCTTGCTTGTGGTTTTTGACAGATACTACTTATCACTTTAAGAATAGCTATATCTATTCCTATGATCAATTGTGTTTTTAATAGAACTGAGTGGATATTTTTGTCAGAAGCTTTTTCTGTATCTATTGAGATAATCATATTATTTCTGTTGGTTTTGTTACTGACATGGTCAATTAAACTTATAATTTTCACATAGTGAACCAGTCCTGCATTCTTAGTAGAAATCTTACCTTTTCATATGTATAATTCATGTGATACATTGCTGTAATCTTGTTAGTATCTTATTTAAAAATTTTGCCTCAATATTCATTAGGACAATTGGCCTATATTTTTCTTTCTCTGTTTTCACTCTTCCTGGTTTAGGTATCAGCAACATATTTATGTCATTAAAGGAACTTGGTAACCTTCTTTTTTTGCTAATTTTTCTACATAGCTTGTATACTATTAGAACTAATTGTTCTTTATTTTTTATAATCTTTTTTTAAATTTAGACTTGAATAATAAAACTTAATAAGAAAAGAAAAAGAAACATTATAAGCTTAAACATTGAAGTTTAAATAGAAAAAAGGGGAAAAACACATCATGTGCACAGCAGATCATAAGAGAGGATTCAAAATATATTAGCAATAAATTTCCATTTCAAAAAAAAACCCCATATATTAAATACTACATGTTGTGTTGAAAGCTATCCATCCTTTCTTTGCTTCCTTGTAGGTCTTCTATTGTTCTCTACTATACACTTTTTACTTTATTCTTTTCCCCCCTTTCTCCTCCCTCCCCCTAGGCTACAATTAAGCACACATACATTTGTATGTAGATATTGATGTATACATATATGTATATGTATGTGTATACACACACATACATATACTAATGTTCTTTGAATGCTTGGTGGAATTCACTTGTGAATCCATTTAACCCTGGAGATTTTTTTCTTAGGGAGTTAAATTTATTTTTCCAAGAATTTAAGAAATGTTCAATTTCTTTTTTAAAAATGAGTTTTATTTCTAAAGTGCTCTATTCTCTCTTTATTTGAACAGTTTATATTTATTTTGTAAATATTCATCCATTTCACTTAGATTGTCTAATTTATTGGTGCATAATTGGGCAAAATAGATCCTAACAATTGCTTTAATTTCTTCTTAATTGGTGGCAAATTCAACCTTTTCATGTTTTGATACTGATAATGTGGTTTTCTTCTTTCTTTTTAAAGCAAAGTAACCAATGGTTTATCTATTTTATTGTTTTATTATAAAACTAGCTCCTAGTTTTATTAGTTCAGTGGCTTTCTTACTTTCACTTTTGTTCATCTCTCTTTTGATTTTCAGGTTTTTCAATTTGTTGTATAATTGGGAATTTTTAATTTATTCCTTTTCTAGTTATTTTTTAAGTTACATGCCCAATTCACAAATCTGCTCTTTCTCTATTTTATTGATGAAAATGTTTAGAGATATAAATTTTCCCCTAAGTACTGCTTTCTCTGCATCCCACCAATTTTGGCATATTGCCTAATTGTTGTCATTTTCTTTAATAAAATTTTTTATTGTTTCCATGATTTGTTATTTAACCCTCTCATTCTTTAGGATTTGATTATTTACTTTCCAATTAATTCCAGTAAATTTGATTTCTAGACAATTCCAATTAGTTTCCAATTAATTCCAGTTAAATTTAGTTTCCAATTAATTCCAATCTATCTATCCATGGCCCTTTACTGAACATAATTTTTTATTGCATCATGATCTGAGAGGGATGAATTCCATATTTCTAACTTTCTACATTTGGTTGTGAAATTTTTGTGCCCTAACAAATAGTCATTTTTTTCCTGTACATGTTAAATACTCCTGAGAAAACAACTACAACATGTAGTCCCTTCTAATTCCATTCATTATTCTCCAGTCTATAATGTATAACTTTTCTAAAATTCTATTAACCTCCTTAACTTTTTTCTTGTCTACATTTTGATGAGATGTATCTATTTTTAAAAGGTAAAAGTTGAGGTCCCTGAGTAGTATAATTTTACCATCATTTTCCTCCTGTAATTCATTTAACACTGCCTTTAAAAATGTGGATGCTATACTATTTCACGTATACATCTTTAGTATTGATATTACTTCACTGTCTCTGGTATCTTTAGGAAAGATGTAGTTTCTTTCCATATTTCTTTTTAATTGCATCTATTTTTGCTTTCCTTTTGTCTAAGATCATTGTTGCTAACTCTCCTCTTTTTCTTTTACTTCAGCTGAAGCAGAATAGGTCATTCTCCAGCCCTTAACCTTTACTCTATGTGTTTCTCTCTGCTTCAAATGTGTTTCTTGTCAATATGTATATATGTACTTATACATATACATATACATATACACATATATATGTATAAAAATTGACCATATGTTAGGACATTATAACCTTACAATTGAATGAAGAAAGGCAGAAATATTAAAGCATTCTTTATAGATTATGATGCAATAAAAATTACATTCAATAAAGGGCCTTGGAAAGATTAAAATTAATTGGAAACTAAATAACAAATATATTAGGAGATATATGTACATATGTATGTATGTATGTACACACATAGATATGTATGTGGATATGCATGCATGTAACTGCTGTCTTCTGCTTTATGAGTTCATCCCATTTACATTTAGAGTTATGATTACTAATTATGTAGTTTCCTCAATCCTATTTTCCCCTTGTTTATCATTGTCTCCCTCTCTCCTTTCATGCTATCCCTCCTCATCAGTATTTTGCTTCTGACCACCACTTCCCCCAATCCACTTTCCATTCTATCAGTCCCGCCTTCTCTTATCCTTCTTCCCTCCTACTCCTCTATGAGTAAATTTCTATGCCCAACTGAGTATGTATGTTTTTTCCTCCTTGACCTAATTTTGATGAGAGAAATGTAAAAGTGATGCCCTACCCCCTGTCTTTCTCTCTTATAATAGGTTGCATGTACCTCTTCAAGTGAAATAATTTACCATGTTCTACCTATCCCTTTCTTCTCTTATTACAGACATATTTGTCACCTCGTAATTTTTTTTTAATTGTTGAATATCATCCCATCAAAGTCAACTTATACTTGTGCTGTCTATTTGTACTCCTTCTAATTTCCCTATAGTGATAAAGTTCATAAGAGTTGGAGGTTTCATCTTCCCATGCAGGAATGTAAACAGCTTAACATTATTGAATCCCTTTTGTTTTCTCTTTCCTGTTTAGCTTTTTATTCTTTTCTTGAGTCTTTCATTTGAAAATCAAAATTTCTGTTTATCTCTGGTTTTCTCATCATGAATGCTTAAAAGTTCTCCATTTCATTATTTATTTTTCCCTGAAGGATTGTATTCAATTTCACTGGGTGATTCATGGTTGTAATCCTAGCTCCTTTACCTTCTAGAATATCATATCCCAAACCTTCTGATCCATTAATATGGAAGCTGCTAAATCCTGTGGATCCAGGGTATTTGAGTTATTTCTTTCTGGCTACTTGTCAAATTTTCTCCTTGACCTGGGAGCTCAAGAATTTGAATGTAATATTCCTGGGAGTTTATATTGTGATCTCTTTCAGAAGGTGATCAGTTGATTTTTTTTTCCTTATTTCTAGTTTGTCCTCTGGTTCTAGGATATCAGGGCAGTTTCCTTTGATGATTCCTTGAAATGTGATGTCCAGGCTTTTGTGGTCATGGCTTTCAGGTAGTCTTGTAAGTCTTAAATTATCTCTCCTGGATCTATTTGACAAATCATTTGCTTTTCCAGTGAGATATTTTATATTTTCTTCTTTTTTCTCATACTTTTGATTTTGTTTTGCCATTTCTTGATGTCTTATAAAGTCATTATCTTTAACTTGCCCAGTTCTGATTTTTAAGTAATTATATTCTTCATTGAGTTTTTGTACTTCCTTTTCCATTTGACCAATTCTACTTTTTAAAAAGTTGTTTTCTTCAGTGAATTTTTGTCACATTTCTTTCCATTTTGTTTTTTTACTTCCTTTAAAAAACAGTTTTAAATGATGCCTTTGCATCACTTTCATTTATTTTCCCAATTTTTCTTTTACCTTTTTTATTATATTTTTTAAAATCCTTTTTGAGTTCTTCCAAGGCTTCTTTCTGGGTCTAGGATCAATTCATATTTTTCTTTGAGGCTTTGCATGTAGCCATTTTGACATTGTCCTCTTCTGAGTTTGTGTTTTCATCTTCCCCATGACCGTAGTAACTTTCTATTGTCAAATTCTTTTGTTTTGTTTTGTTTTGTTTTGCTCATTTTCCATCCATTTTGTGATTTTTAATTTTATGTTAAATTTATCTCTGCTCCTGGAGTGGAAGAGTCATTGCCCCAAGCTTCTTCTGTGGGTGGTGCAGTATATTGCCACTGCTCCATGATGTGTTTGGGACCTGGCCCCTGGCCTCTGCACCTGGAGGATGAGTTGTTACTATTGACCTATGTGAGAAGTCAGGGTCTTCCTGCTGACTTGGTGTGGCATGGTTTGCTGCTGGCTTGCACAGATATTACTACAGTGCACTCTTCTTTTACCTGAATGAGACAGCTCTCTCCTGACAACCTCCTAGATTGGCTTGGACTTGGAAATTATTTCATCTCATCCTTTCATTGGTTCTCCTATTTCAAAATTAATTTTGAGGCATTATTTTATAGTTGTTTGGAGGTGAATTTGAGACAGTCTATGTGAGTTCCTGCCTTACTCCACCATTTTGGCTCTGCTCTCCTCCCCCAGTCTTTTATTCTTAAATCAAAGTTTGACAATGTCACCTCTTTGCACAATAAACTTCAGTATACTCTCACCAATCAATAGTCTAAGACTCCAAAGTAAAAGCTGAAGTAGCAGAAGAGCAAGGATAGGGTAAGGCTACATAACATGAGAATGACTAGAGAGCAGTATGATAGATTTGAATCAGGCTAGAGAACATAAACATATGTTGCCTTGTTTTATGCTCTCATTAATATTGATACTTAAACAGCTGTTGAGAATTTTCTCTGTGGGTCCCCCTTTCCTCAGGCATATAATAAATGCTTTTGTATGAAATTTAAAGCCCTTTCCTGCCTGACTGGGCTGTAGTCTATCTGAATAATTGGAGATAATATCCAAACTGATGAAATCACAGATCCATTGGAGTATTAGTGCTTAGTTCATCCTACAGACTTTCACTGACTTCATATGTTAAGTAACATTTTATTTTCAAATTTTGCATACCAGGTACTACAGTCATAGAATCTAAGGATGGTATCATTGATGATGAGAAAAGATTGCAATTAAACATTGGAAAGTCTGTCATATTTCATTTTTGTTTGTCAGCTTCTTTCCAGTTTCTTCTCTAAATGCTCTGAGTGATCTCTCCATCTAGTTCTAGCTGAGGTTACTTACCAAGGAGAGTTTATGCTTTATTTGGTAGGCAATGAGGAGTAACTGGTAGATTTTTAATATAGTGATGTGATCAAAGCAGAATTCAGAACACCACTGAAGCAAAAATATGACCAATGGATTGAAGAAGAAAGAGACTAGAGAGAGGAAGACCCAACATAGCAGGCTAGTATACTTGTCTAGATGAAAAGTATGAATCCCTGAACTAGAGTGCCTAAAGCAAAAAAGGCAAGGAAGTAAAGAATATGAAAATATTTATTGAGTGCTTATGGTGTGCAATATATTGTGGTAAGTGCAATGAGGTTATAATCTAGTAGAATGAAAGAGAATACTCTTGGGGGAAAAAAAAGAAAGAACCTGACATTGTGTTAACTGGGTAACCTGGGAGACAATGAATACCTCTGTCTGTCTCCTTGTGTCTCTCTCTTTGTCTTTGTCTAAGTCTCTCTTTCTGTGTGTGTGTGTTACACACACAAACATGCACACACATGTAAACTACTTGATAGTACAAAGTATATGATGATTCCCTCACATTAGAGCTCTATATTTTTAACTGCTGACTGAATGTTGTTTCAAATGACTTACTAAAGAGGAGGGAACCTTAGGAGCACATGTCACTGCAGTGGACCCACTAGAAATCTTTCTGTTGGAGACTACATGGGGCAGGTTTCATCATAGTAAATCTGCTTTATCAGTGTTGTAGAACCAGTCATGCTCAGCATCAAGCTAGTCCTTTGATTTATTTAAGCAAGAATAATTATTTTTAAAGTGTTTCCATTGCCTCCAAACTTGACAGTGTCTGGAGAGAGAAATTCATATTTCCTAAGAGCATGCCAACCCAGGCAATATTAAATCAAGAGAGTAAAGTGTGAGTTCCTCAGGCCAACACACAGTCCTAATTGCTATTTCCAAATAGGGATATAGGATATGATATATGCAGAAGAGGGGGCACCAACTGACAATCTAATACTGGTTTAGCAGTGTCAGTTTCTGGGATGGACCTAAAAGAAAACACACCTATGCAAATCTATTTACCTTATGTTTTCTCAGAGAATGGGTTCTGTGTTCTGTCATTGAGAGAGAAAAAATAAAACTTCCCCAAAATTAGACTGACATTCAAATGAGGAAGTTTACTTTAAAATATTGCTTTTCTCTTATGTTTTCCTATAAATTTTAAAATCCTTGTCGCTGCCTCCAGTTGTCAATTCTGGTTGGAAATTATATTTGAATGTATACTTTTAAAAGTATTCACTGCTTTTCAACATCTCCAAAGTGTACCCAACTTAAAGTCCCAGCAGAAAGAGCAGGTAATCTGCACTAGATAAAGGTCTTCTAAGTTTTCCAAGTCTATCTACTGAGTATCTCATGTAGTTTACACTACTTCTCTAGTTCCCAGAGATTAAATTACCTCTCTAAAATGCCTCTTGACATCACTGAAAAAGGTTGGAGTCAAATAACTGGACTTGAAAAAAAAATCTCAGATGTGGGTTATCAGGTGTACCATGGGTAAATATTTCCATATTCAGTTAAATTATTTATTGTTCTGGTACATTTATCTGTTCATTTATCTAATAAGAAGGCTACCTGAGCCATTCTCCTGATACTTTTTTTTTTTTTGCAAATAAATGTAAAAATAAACATGGGATTCAATTTCCAAGAAGTTCAGATGTTAAATGCAAAAAAAACTCTGAAAACTATACAAGCATGCTTTCAATTAGAAGTGATGAGTACTTTAATGGTTACATTAAGTTAAAATAATTCTCTGTTCCCATAAAAATCTATTTTACTTATATAGAAGTGCAAAAGAGTATTTAAATTCTAGAATTACTGAATTATATCCCTTAAAATATTTGTTATTGATGAGTATTGATGTATTGCCAAATAACTATTTGCTTTTACTAGAGCATTTATTCTTTTTTTCTTTTTCTTTTCTTTTTTCTTTTCTTTCCTTTTCTTTATTTAATTTGATTTGTTTATTTAATTTTAGTTTACAAGATTCAGTTCCAGAGTCCCCTGAGTTTCAAGTTTTCTTCCCTCCCTTTCACCCCTCCCACCCATGATAGCATGCAGTCAGGTATAGAATCTGCAAATACTTTCACATAGGACATTAGTGTGGTTGTATAGAAGGGTTGTAACCAATGGAGTGCACAATAAGAAAAAGGAAACAAAACCAAACATGGAAAAGAACGATAGCATGTAGATAGCTTCAGTCTCCATTTAAACTGTTCTTTCTAGATCTTTCTCTGAATGTAACTATCTCCTTCCATCCTGAGACTTGTAGAGTTGTCATAGCTGTGTGTTGCTGAGAAGAGTGCAGTTCATCAAGGTTGGTCGTCATACATATGATGTGTCTGTGATTGTGTACACATTTCTCCTGGTTCTGCTCTTCTCACTCAGCATCACTTTGTATAAGCCTCTCCAGGTAAATATGAAGTCCATCTCCTATCCATTTTTCATAGCACAATAGTATTCCATTATATTCATATACCACAACTTGTTTAGCCATTCCCCAATTGATGGGCATCCTCTTAATTTCCAGTTTTTTGCCACCACAAAGAGAGCTGCAATAAATATTTTTGTACATATGGGTCTTCCTCCCACTTCTATGATCTCTTTGGGATACAACCCCAGAAGTGGTATTACTGCGCCAAAGGGTATGCAATTATTTATAGCCCTTTGGGCATAGTTCCAGATTGCTCTCCAGAATTGTTGCATCAGTTCACAGCTCCACCAACAATGCACTAGTGTTCCAATTTTTCCACATCCTCTCTAGCATTTGTCATTTTCCTGTTTTGTCATCTCAGCCAATCTGGCTGGCGAGATGTGGTACCTCATTTGTTTTGAGTTGCATTTCTCAAATCAAGAGTGATTTAGGGCATTTTTTTCATATGCTTTTAGATATCTTTAATTTCTAACTCTGAGAATCGCTTGTTCATATCCTTTGACCATTTATCAATTGGGGAATGACTTGTATTCTTATAGATTTTATATAATTCCCTGTATATTTTAGAAATGAGACCTTTATCAGAGACACTGGTTGTAAAAAGTCTTTCCCAGTTTCCCACATCCCTCTTAATCTTGGTTACATTGGCTTTGTTTGTACAGAAACTTTTCAATTTAATGTAATCAAGATTATCCATTTTGTATTTTATAATACTCTCTAACTCTTCTTTGGTCATAAAGGCTTCACTACTCCATAAATCTTATAGGTAGACTATTCCTTGCTTCCCCAGATTATTTACAGTATCAGCCTTTATATCTAGGTCATGTACCCATTTGGACTTGATTTTGGTGAATGGTGTTAGATGATGGTCTATGGCCAGTTCGTGCCATACTATATTCCATTTTTCCCAGCAATTTTTGTCAAATAGTGAGTTCCTTTTTGTTCTTTTTTAAAAAACTTTTATTTATTTTAGTTTACATAATTCATTTCCATGAGATTTTGAGTTACAAATTTTCTCCCCATCTTTTCCCGACCCACCACCCCAAAATAGCCATCCCATTGTATAACCCCTCCTCCAATCTATTCTCTCCTATGTCCTCCCCCATCACCCCTCTGACTTTCTGGTAGGGCAGGATGGATCTCCCTACCACAGTGCCTATGTATCTTAAGTTCCAGTTGGATGTAGTTAATAATTATTATTATTATTGTGTATATATATATATATATATATATATATATATATATATATATACACACACACACATATATATTTTAAACATTTGATTATAGAACTTTAAATTCTAGATTCTTTCTCTTCCTCCTTCATCACCCACCCCCACTGGAAGGACAAGCAATCAAATACAGGCTGAACATGTGTAATTATGCAGAATGTCTCCACAGTGGGCATATTGTGAGAGACTGATTACATGTCCCTTCTTCCTCTCCCATGCTCCACCCTGTTCCATTCTCTACCTTGTTGCTGTCCCTCTACAGACATGTGCACTTTCATCAACCCTCCCCTCCACCCTCCCCACCCCTCCATCATCCCACCTCTCATCCCCATTCCCCCTACTCTTCTGTGTAGCAAGATACCCAGTTCAGAGTTTATGTCATTCCTTCCCTAAGCCAAGTTCAGTGAGAGTAAGGTTGGCTCTCCCTTTTGTCTTCCTGTTTTCCCCCTCTATTGTAACAATTATCCTTTGCCTCTTCCATGGGATGCTCAACCCCATTCTGTCTCTCCCTGTCTCCGCTCAATATAATCCTCACTCTCCTCAGGATTTCACCTTTTAGAATATTGTCCCTACCTATTCAATTGATCTTATGTCCTCTATGTATTCATATATACACATATTCAGATATGTGCTTGTATGCATATATAAACCCTCTTATATAGATATATGTGTATGTATACATATATACATTTGTATTCCCTTCCCCTAACCTCATACTGAGAAAAGTTTCATCAGTTACAATTGTCACTTTTCCATGTTGGCAAGCAAATAGCTCAACTTAATAAGTTCCTTATGAT
>CM053581.1:297389873-297413255 GCA_028627135.1 Pseudochirops cupreus | reverse complement strand
CATTTCTAGGACCAGATTGAATAAGAGAGGTGATAATGGACATCCTTGTTTCACCCCTGATCTTATTGGAAATGCTTCTAGATTGTCCCCATTACGTATAATACATGCTGATGGTATTAAATAGATGCTACTTATTATTCTAAGGAAAACTCCATTTATTCTTATACTTTCTAGTGTTTTTAATAAGAATGGATGTTGTATTTTGTCAAAAGCTTTTTCTGCATCTATTGAGATAATCACATGGTTTTTGCTCATTTTGTTGTTGATGTGATCAATTATACTGATAGTTTTCCTGATATTGAACCACCCTTGCATTTCTGGGATAAATCCTACCTGATCAAAGTGTATTATTGGCATGATGATTTGCTGTAGTCTTTTTGTTAATGTTTTATTTGGAATTTTTGCATCTATTTTCATAAGAGAAATTGGTCTGTAATTTTCTTTCTCTATTTTGTCTCTTCCCAATTTAGGTATCAGTACCATATTTGTCTCATAAAAAGAATTTGGTAGGACTCCTTCTTCTCCAATTTTCCTGAATAGTTTGTAAAGCATTGGAGTCAATTGTTCTTTAAATGTTTGGTAGAATTCACTAGTAAAGCCATCTGGCCCTGGAGATTTTTTTCCTAGGGAGTTCATTGATGGTTTGTTCAATTTCTTTTTCTGAGATGGGGTTATTTAAGTAGTTTACTTCCTCTTCAGTTAGTCTAGGCAACTTGTATTTTTGTGAATATTCATCCATTTGACCAAGATTGTCAAATTTATGTGCATACAATTGGGCAAAATAATTCTTAATTATTTTTTTTAATTTCCTCTTCATTGGAGGTAGATTCACCCTTTTCATTTTTGATATTTGTAAATTGGTTTTCTTCTTTCTTTTTTTTTTTAACATATTGGCTAAAGGTCTCTCAATTTTGTTGGCTTTTTCATAACACCAACTCTTAGTTTTATTTATTAGTTCAATAGTTTTCTTGAATTCAATGTTATTAATCTCTCCTTTGGTTCTCATTATTTCCAATTTAGTATTTAATTGGGAATTTTCAGTTTGTTCTTTTTCTACCTTTTTCAATTGCATGCCCAATTCATTGATCTCCATCTTCTCTAATTTATTCATGTATGCATTCAGGGTGAGGACCCTAAGACCTGCCTTTGCTGCATCCCACAGGTTTTGGTATGTTGTCTTATTATTTTCATTCTCTTGAATGAAGTTGCTGATTGTTTCCATAATTTCTTATTTCACCCACTCATTCTTTAGGATTAAGTTATTTAGCTTCCATCTAGTTTTTCATCTATCCTTCCATGGCCCTTTATTACATATAATTTTTTATTGCACCATGATCTGAGAAAGATGCATTTAATATTTCCACCTTTCTGCACTGAATTGTGAGTTTTTTTATGCCCTAGTACATGGTCAATTTTTGTGTATGTGCCTTGTACTGCTGAGAAGAAAGTATATTCCTTTTTATCTCCATTCAGTTTTTTCCAGAGGTCTATCATATCTATCTTTTCTAAGATTCTATTTACCTCCTTAACTTCTTTCTTGTTTATTTTGAGGTTAGATTTATTGATCTCAGAGAGGGGGAGATTAAAGTCCCCCACTAGTATAGTTTTGCTCTCTATTTCTTCCTCTATCATCCTTAATTTCTCCTTTAGAAATGTAGATGCTGTACCACTTGGTGCATAATTGTTTAGTAATGATGTTGCCTCATTTTTGATGGTGACTTTTAGCAGGATATAGTTTCCTCCCCTTTCTCTTTTAATTAGATCTATTTTTCTTTTGCTTTGTCTGTGATAAGGATTGCTACCCCTGCTTTTTTTTTTGCTTCAGCTGGCACATGATATAATTTCCTCCAGCCTTTTACCTTTACCCTGTGTGTATCCTTCTCTTTCAGATGTGTTTCTTTTAAACAGCGTATCATAGGATTATGGTATTTAATTCATTCTGCTATCTGCCTCTGTTTTATGGGAGAGTTCATCCCATTCACATTCACAGTTATGATCACTATCTGTGTCTTTCCCTCCATCCTATTCCCTCCCCTGTTTATGCTTTTGTCTTTTGCCTTCTTCTTAAGAGTTTTCCTTTTGACCACCACCTCCCTCAGTATTCCCTTCTTATCCACCCCCTCCCTTTTCCTAACATTCTCCCTTAGTACTTCTTCCCTCCCTTTTAACCCTCCCCCCCTTTGCTGGCCCTTCCCTCCTCCTACTGCCTGTAGGATATGATAAATTTTTATACTCAGCGTTGTATGTTATTTCTTCCTCATAGTAAGATTGATGAGAATAGATCTCATGCAGTGCTCCTGTCCCTCCCCTCTTTCCCTCTATTATGATAAGTTTTATGTCTCTTCTCCATAGACTCCTATCTTTAACTGGTTGTGCTATTCCCTCCTTGCACCAGAACCAGTGAAGGAAGAACTCATATAAGTCTCATCTTCCTCCCTTCTTTCCCTCTATTATATTGTTTTTATGCCTCTTTGTGTATCATAATTTACCCTTTTCTGCTTCATTCTTTCTTCTTCTTTCATTGCAGTCCCTTAATAAGGATTTTTATCATCACTTTGCATAGTTCATACCCACACCGTCTGTTTGTCTATATCCCTTTTAGATGTTGCCATGGGTATAGATTTCACAATATTAACAGGTATCAGCTTCCCATATAGGGATGTAAACAGTTTGTTCTTGTTAAATAACAAGTTGTATGTGTGTGTGTGCGTGTGTGTATGCATCTTTTTTCTTATTTACATTTCCATGTCTCTCCTGGGTCTTGTAATTCGAGGTTGAATTTTCCATTAAACTCTGGCTTTTTCATCAGGAAGGTCTGGAATTCTATTATGTCACTGAATGTCCATCTCCTTGCCTGGTTAATTATGCTCAGTCTCACTGGATAGGTGATCCTTGGTTGTAGCCCAAGCTCTTTTGCCTTGTCAAAAATCATATTCCAGTTCCTCTGATCTTTCAGCATTGGGGCTGCCATATCCTGTGCAATCCTCACTGTGGTTCCACAATATCTTAATCATTTCTTTCTGGCTGTTTGTAGTATTTTCTCCTTTATCTGATAGTTCTGGGGTCTGGCCACAACATTTTGTGGACTTTTCAATTTGGGATCTCTTTCAGGAGGCATCTGGTGGATTCTCTTGATTTCTATTTTACCCTCTGGTTCTAGGATTTCAGGGCAATTTTCCTTCATGAGCTCTTGGAAGATATTGTCCACACTCATTTTTTTTATCATGATTTTCTGGGAGACTAATGATTCTCAGATAGCCTCTCCTGGATCTATTTTCCAAGTCAGTTATTTTTACATTGAGATATTTTACCTCTTTTTCTAATTTTTCAGTCTTGATGTTTTGTTTGACTGATTCTTGGTTCCTCATAGAGTCATTGGCTTCAATTTGGTTGATTCTAGTTTTTAGAAAATTATTCTCCTCAGTTAGTTTTTGAAGCTCCTTTTCCATATGCTCAGATTTCATTTTTAGTTCACACATTACACTTTTTAAGGAGCTGTGCTCTTTATTGCAATATTTTTCTAATTTTGCAATTTTGTTTTGGTAAGAGGTGTTGATTTTATCTTCTCCCTCTCTAAGCCGGATTTCAAAGTTCTTTTTGAGCTCATCTAGGAATGCCTTCTGAGCCTGAGACCAGGTCATACTCCCTGTTAAGGCTTCAGCTGCAGGTGTGGAGTCAATACTCTCTCCTTCTCAGTTTGATGACTCTCTCTCACTATAATGGGATTCCAGGGTCTTTGTCTTTGTCTCTGCAGCCTGCTTTCATTCCATTTTGAGGCAGGACCTTAGCCATGCCCTTCCTCCAGGATTCCTAAACTTTTATTGCTTAAAATTTTCCTCTGGGGCAATAATTGCTGTGTTTTTTGGGTTAGAGGGAGGGATTGCAGCAGCCAGGGTTCAGACTGTCATCTTGGTCCCTGGAAGTTCAGATAGGGGCTTTTTAAATTTCCAAGCTGTGAATGAGTCATCCCAGGAGTAGCTGTTGCCCCTGCCATGGGCCCTACCTTTGTCTCTTACCCAGGTCCATCTGTTCTCCACCCTTTGGTGATAGGCCTGGGAGTGGCCCTTGTGGTTGGTGGATCAGCAGGCTATGTCTTGAGACAGCCTCTCAGGGCTCTGCCCGTTGTGGGTGTCCAGGGCCTGCCTGGAGCATTTATTCTTAAAAACAGTCAGATTGTTGTTTTGTTTTGTTTTTTTTCCCAGAAGGAGGCATACTGATGTCCATGTTGTATGTGTGTTTTAATTATCCCTTCAAGAAATCAATCACTTATATTCTAATAGAAAAACACTCAGAAAATCTGGTGTAGTCAGTTCCCGGGTTGGGTTTTGCTTTATCAGAAAGAAAAGGAAAAATAAGATTTAAGAGGACTTTTAACTTCCATGCTTATAGCTATGGCTCTTTTTTTAGAAGTACTTTTAAAAAGTGTATACATACACACATACATACATACACATGCACACAGCACATATTTGTACATGCATATGCATACCCCCATTCACATACACATATGTATATATGTGTAAAACTTATGTATTTACATATGTAAAATATGAGAAATGTTTCCGGTAGTCTTTTCATGCATACACCCACACACACATACACACACAGACACATATACACATCCCTTCAATGAATACTCCCTTGTAATAAACAAAAGCATTGAATAAAACCAACTCAAGAAGCCGTAATATCTTATAGCAAATGTAGTGCTCTACAAGTATCAGATTGTGAGCTCTTTAAGTGAAGGGATTGTCTTTTGCCCTTTTTTGTACCCCTAGCACTTAGTAGAGTGCCTCGTCCATAATAGATACTTAATAAATGCAATTTATTGACTTACTGACTGATTGAATGACTGAACCATGAAAACTCACCTCTCTCTCGAGAAAAGAGAAATGTGTTTCATCCTTTGTTCTCTGGACTCAAAATTTCACATTGTCAATAATCTGAATTCAGCTCTCCCCTATTGTTGTTTCATTTATATGTTTCCTTTATATCATTTAAAGTACACACACACACTCACACGCACACACACACATTCCCCCCCCCCACACACACCCTTGGTACAGCTTTTTTTTCTTTTTTTATATCACTTATAACATCTTCCCATGTTTCTCTGAATTATTCATATTTGTTAGTTTCTACAGCTTAATGACATTATATTTGTATACCATAATTTGCTATTCTCTATTGATGGGCACTAATTTAATTTCCTTTTTTCTCCACCACAAAAAGCATTGAATTATTTATTACGTTTATGTTTTGTTCTTTGATTACCCCTCATTATTTAGGATTTAACAATTTAGTCATCATTTGAGTCAGTTATTTCTTCATAATTACTCATTGATTGCTATTTTATTGCATCATGGCTTTTAAAGATGTGTTTGATAATTCTGCCTTTCTGCATGTATTTATGCACTGTACTTATTTCATATTTCTGTTGTTTAATTACCTATGGAGCCTTCAAGCAGAAGGTAGTTTCCCTCTTGGTAACACTTAACTGAATTTAATTTTTCTATCATCTCTGACATTAAAATTGCTACTTCGACTTTCTTTCCTTTTCCTGAGAAAGTATACATCCATCTCCAACTCTTCATTTTGGTTCTGTATGAATTTTTATGTCTAACATGTATTTCTTATAATTAACAAATTCATGGGTTTTGTTTCAGATTCTTTTCGTCACCTTACTCTATTTCATGATGGAATAACATTTTCACTTCATTCAAATTCATGATAAGGGTTACGAAATTTGCTTTTCCACCATTAAATCTTATAATATTTATTATCTGTCCTGTTCTTTTGAGGCTATGCTCTCCAATATTCTAGCTTCTCTCTCAAATCTTCTCATCCATATTTCTGTCCCAGACCAGTATTCTTTTCATTTCATTTAAATTCTAAACACTGTTTTATCTGTATCAACTTTTAAACTATTTGTCCCAACCCAGATAAGAGTGAATTTCATGGGACTACCCAATCCACTTGTTTTATATTTCTTAAGTTTTTTTCTTTGACAATCATACTTACCTTTTTGATATCTTCACATGAATTTCTCATCATTTACTTTTCCTTTCTGATAGGTCATATGCCAATATTTTCTTTCTTTTCTAATAGTGGATGTGTAGTCCTACCCAATTCTAAATATATTTCTATGGCATATGCTCTACTTCTTTCTAGCCACTCATGATACTTTTTTTTTCTTTGACCTCACACCTTTGGATTTTGGGAGGAGTATTTGCAGGAAAATTATATTTAGGATCTTATGTAGTAGCTTGTAGATTTTGCCACCTTGAACTTCAGCCTCCAATTTTAATATGGCTTGGTAATTTTCTTTTATGTTTTTATACTATACTTGTTTTTTGGTTATTTGTTGTGTTTTGTTTTATCATGTTCTTCTGGGATAATTTCTCTATTTTATAGGATAGTTGTTTTTGATAGTTGCTTTAATATGGGTTTTTTACACTTTTTCTATCTTATTTCTTTTAGCATTGAAATCTTGAATTGTAGTTTTTCCATTACTTTTTTTGATGTGCTGCCATTGTTTTCCAGGTTCTGGTCTAGACTGTCCCAGTCATCCTGTTTTTATTTTTGTTTTTGTTTGTTTCTAATAATTTTTATTTTTTTATTACAAATCATTTTAGGGTCTTTGGCAGACATTCCATATTATTTTCTGGGGTTATCATACAATTAATCTCTTCCGAGTTTTTAATCCTGGGATTGTCTTGCTCTGTGACATATCTCAACTATATTAAATTTTATTGCATCATATTTTCCATTGCTTTCTGAACCCGCTGTATCATAAGTGCTTATTTGACTTTTGAACTTTCCTTTCCTCTTATTGAGGAGTGAAAGTCTATGATTGTAACATAGTTTAGGGAATATTCTGTAGAAGTGGTTTGTTAAGGGCCTGGATAGTTGTCCATCCTTTCTTCAGTTAGTTTCATACTTTCTTTGACTCAGTAGTCACTATAACCGCTCATCTAACACTATGAAAAGAGCCTATATTGAGGAGGAATGACCTAGCATAGGGATAATGAGTACAGAGCAACTCCCTTCAGTGTATTTTTAAGGTGGTTGTGAGGGTCCTTGATGATTTTCCATTCCACCTCAAGTTAGTTTCAAGCTTCTTTTGACTCAGTAGCTTCATTATCCACTCAACATAAGGAGCCATGACAGCACAGCCAGGAACTAGGGGCAAACAAAGCACAGAGGTAAGATTGTATCCTTAACATGTAAAAAAAACTGTAGGAATTATATTTTTATTGCTTTTCCTTTTATTGTTATTGGAATGGAAGTGGAGAGACTGGGTTTGGCAAAAGATTTTTACTTTACCACTTGGTGTAAGTTACTTGCCTTGTTTCTTTATTAAACTAATACATATCAGCCACCCCAAAGGGACTATGATAGAGACCTGCTGGGAAGTTCAAGGGGAGCTAAATTTATAGAAATGACCCTACCAGAAACATGACATGTTTGTTTATTGATTTATTTATCATACTAGCAGCTTTCTGGTATCCTCAGGAAATGCCAAGCACTTGAGGTGGATTTCACTTTGTCCTCCTTTGAAGAATATAAAATCTAAGAGTGTTTGGAGCAAAGTTTTCATTGGGCTTGACTCGATCTACAGAATTTTAGTAGGACAGAACAAAAGTAAACTCATAAGTAAATTAGTAGGACCTGAAGAGTACAACTGGAAAGGTGAAATTCAGGGACACCAACAGGAGGAAAGCCCAAAGATGGACTAAACATGGGAAGCCTTCATGCCTCAATAGGGAAAGAGCTGACAAATGGGCATTTCTTTAGCAAAAGGAAGCATTCTAATCCCTATATTCCTTCCCCAAGGTTTAAATGATCAGAACTGATGATTGAATGCAAGACTGACAGTGGGAAATGAAAAACTCTTCCAGCATGGTTCAGAGTGTTTCACATTGTATGATTGCTTTTTAAAGCTCTATATCTATAAAGAGGGATCTCTGCTCATTCAGGTTTATATGCTTTTGCCCAATTATGTGAAATTCTGATGCTTTAACCCTAGAAATAGAGATACATCCAATGGTATAGATACCTAAAAAATTTGTTACATGTTACATCATTGTACATCTGGACCTGTTTACATATTGTTCTAGATATATTTTTTAATGTCTTTATTTTGTGTTAAATTATGAGGTAGAAGATGCCCCTCTCCTATGTGAAATATTCAAATGTAATATATACATATGCCTATTTAGATGTATATATGTGTGTGTATCTCTGTGTGTGTACACAGACATACATACATTAAAAGTGTTATTTTGTTTAAAGAGCTATATTGTGTGATTACAAAATCTGGTTTGAAATTGCATAGCAAATCATAATCAGGGCCAATCTAGATTCCAGTTCTTATGATTCCTAGTCTAAATACTCTTTCTACTCTTTCTCAGTGCTTTCCTTTAAGAGTTACTAATGCTCACATCTATGCTTACAGCCAGTTGGCTCTCCTGACATTAGGATTTGAAAAACATTCTGTTGAACTCATTGAAGTGCCTTCTGACTCCAAATCATCATAGTAATTGCTATGCAGCTACTGTTGTTTTAATTTAAAAAAAACAAAACCTATTTTTTATTCCTTTGCCTTTTTGCATCTGTCTTAAGATTTAGTGAAAAGAAAACTTCAAAATATTTGTTAATACTGAAATCCTTTCAGCTTCCTCCAGTTATCCTCTGTCAACCCTAATATCCTGATATTTTGTCATTGTGTATGTTCCACAAGGGCAGCTTCACAAGATAAGGAACTGTCTTAAAAGAGAAGTGCTTCTATCTTAAAACAAAATCCTGTTTAAAAATTCCCTTTGATGAAAAAGACATACTTAGAGCATTATCCTTAGTAATCTCATTTTTAAAGGACCAAGGTTGTTTGTTACTGCCTTTGCAAATTAGGAATAAATTGTTTTTTGATTTGCTCCACAGTTTTACTTAAGGGACAGAACAATAAATCTTTAGGTAGTAAGAGATAAATGTTAGAAATGCTGTCAGGGTAATTGAGTTATGCTCTGCTATAAGTATGCATTTTGACAGTAATATAGTAGCATCCTTTCAGACAAGCTTTAGGAATGGAAGTTACAGGAAACAGTAACAAATGTTATTTAGGTGGTGGGAGATAGCCTTAGGTGAATGCCCAGACACTTCAGTGACAAGAAGTTGAACAAACAAAAGAACAAACAAACAGATACTATGTGTTAAATGTGAATTAGAATCAGGGAAAGTTGATTACCGTTTGAGAGCCAGGGCAAACAATGTTGTTATGTCTCCAGGAAACTTTTCCCATGAATCATTTAATCTCTGGGGTGATGTGAAATAATGATATTGGTCAAAACTGGACTTTATACTCCCATATTGTAATTTGTAATTTAAAAGATCTAGGATGGCCCTCCCTGATCCCCAAATCATGCTCGATGTTTACCATTAAGAGTTCCTAATGCTAGTTCTCCTGAAGTTAGGATTTGAAAAACATTTTGTTTAACTCGTTGAAGTGCCTTCAGACTGCAAATCATCACAGTAACTACTGTTATTTTAATTTTATATTATATATTCCTTTGCCTTTTTGAGTCTGTCTTAAGATTTAGTGAAAAGAGAACTTCAAAATATTTGTTAACGCTAGCATCCTTTGGGAATGTTACCATATTTATCTGTTAACTACATATGAGTGAATTAATTTTATTTGGTCATTTCTTTCTAACTTCTAGCTAAAATCATATTTCTGTAATTATAGGAGTTTGGTTAAGGTGCCAAGAAAGAAATGAGGATAAATTTACAAGATGATGGACTTCATGGGATGATAGAACTGAGTCAGTCTCAAATTGGAGTTCCTGGAATAGTTAGGAAATAGGTTGAGAACTCCTGGGGAAAAGGGAAGGAGGCTACTAGGAACACAAGAAGTGAGAGTGTGCCAAAGATCAGTTTCACCTACTTTGCAATCTGGGCTGCTGATTAAACATACGTGAATAGTTTTTATTTATTGAAGGTACACGGTGATTAAAAAAACATCTAGTACTTTAATTCAGCAAATATCTGCAAATTTTACTCTGTAGGATTTTGCTTTCTGAACTCTAGAGGAGGGTTTCTTAACCTGGTGTCCAGAGAGAGGACAGAGAGAGAGAGAGAGAGAGAGAGAGAGAGAGAGAGAGAGAGAGAGAGAGAGATCTACTTCGATATAATTGGTTTCTTTTGTATTTTATTACATGGATTTTATAAATTTAAGAACACTGTTCTGAAAAGAGTTCCATTGGCTACATAAGACTAGCAAAGAGGTCCATGTCGCCAAAAAAAAAAAAGGTTAAGAACCTCTATACACCCAATCCTGATTGGGTCCCACATTACCCCAGTTACCTGAAACTTTAGGCTCTTTCAAATAGAAAGAAAGGAAGCAAAGAATATCAGACTGTCACCCATTCTGTTTAGGTCATTGTGAAAATAAAAAGCAGATTACTGAGTTTTGTGTTTATTCTATGTTAAAGGATAGGTCAATTTAATCAGTTTCAGATAGTAGAAAAGGGAGCTATAATTCAACCAAAATAATGATAGAAATATAGTCTTGTCAAATGTTACACATCTAGAGACCCAACTGAACAAGCATCCTGCACTATATAAAAAGGGATCCATTGTAGCAAAGCGGACATGTTTCCCCTTTCACCTCCTCTGCCCTTTGGGATTAAAGAAGGTACCTCAGCTGTCATCCTTTGTATTCATTAAAAGTGTTGTTATTAAAATAATAGTAATAATAATGTATCAGTAATGCATTTTTTCTTCTCAATAAGCCTTTCCAAATGGAATTTTGGGTGAGACTGGAGGGCCTGAGGTAAAGGACAGAGTAGACCATGGAACTCATATGCTTCACTGAGAACAGATGGTGTTCAGAAATAGTCCACTTGTGATCATTCCATAATAGAGATTAAAGTTGCATGTCTCCTTCCAGAGGTGTGCTCGGCAGGTTGCCAACAACCTGAGCAAGTTCTTGGACATCCTTTTTCCATGCTAGATTTTTTTCTTCTTACAGTTATCTAAATCATTTCATTTTTCCTCCACTGATAAATCTTTCCATAAAAAGCCAAGATAAAAAGTGGTTTTATGTCACCATTTTTTTTTCAGTAATAATAGCCTATTAACAGCATTTGGAATTTGTTTTATTGTTCCAGATCTTAATCTTACAATAATGTTTTGAGTCATACACATGTTTGAGCCATAGTCTGTTTCCAAGGTATGTGAAGTTGATAATTAGACAATGAATGCAGGGCATTTTCTCTGTGAAGCTGTCCTTGTGAGCTGAGAAATGTGGGTGTTATAACAAGGTAGCAGCTGTAGCTGAAATTCTAATGCACAGCAGGGAGTCTGATACAAGGCAGTTTCATTCTTCTCATGAGTTGGCTGGAAGCCATTATTTCCAGGGTATAAAGTAGCTCATTGTTCCAATCCATGACCACTTGTGAGTTTTCATGGGCAGCCCACACAAGACCTTGGAATGATTATATGCACACAAAACCAACTGGTAGACAACTCTCCTGCTGCAGATTGTGTGTGCATGAATCCTTAAAACTGTTCAGGTGACCATGAAGTCACAAGAGGTTGTCAGAGGGGCTCACCTAAAATAACTGATGCAAATTTACCCTAATATAATCATGCTTTCACTTGGTTCCTCCTATATATAATGCAATAGTGTGAGGTACTACCCAAGTCTATTATGCATTCCCTATCAGTTCCTTTTCCCTATAATGGCTTCTTTTTACCCTTCTTGAGCTACCTCTTTAATTTGGCACCTTTTTCTACTTACTGTTTATACCAATATAGGTGTTATGCTTCCAGTTTTTCTCCACTTCTGTTTTTTTTTTCAGTTGCTGCAGCAGCCCTGAGTGTGTGGCTAGCTAAAATTCTGTGAATGGAGGGTTATTATCTCAATGGTTAACTGTGCAAGTAAATTTTGGTCTTTACAATGGAAATTTATCATGTATCTTAACAGAGACCTAAAAATAAATTAGTTTATTATAGAAAAAAGAACCTCTGACAGTAAATCAAGACACCTAGTTCTAAGACCACCTCTGCAACTAGCTACCCATAGACCCATTGCTTTATCTCCCAAGAATTCAGCCTGTTAAACTGTAAACTTCCCAAACTATAAAATAAAGGGTTCAAAAAGGGTAGGTAGTCTTCTAGGTCTATTTCATTACTTCAGTTCTGACTTTTCCTTTGGTGTGTGTGTGTGTGTGTGTGTGTGTGTGTGTCTGTGTGTGTGTGTGTGTCTGTGTCTGTGTCTGTGTCTGTGTCTGTGTCTGTGTCTGTGTCTATGTGTCTGTGTGTCTGTGTTCCCTATGAGGCAGTTTCCAAAGCAATTCTTTCTCTAGGATCACACATTGGCACCATCACAGGCAAAATTTGGTGACGAATTTAAAAAAAAAATGATGTATTCAGGAATACAAGAAGAATTGTCAGATGAGATGGCTAGGCCACTGTTCATGATTTTGGAGTCTAGGAAGAATTCAAGTACTATTACCCAACTAGAGAAGAACTAAAATTGTCTAAATTCCAAAAAGAAAAATGAGTGGAGTCTATACGCTATAGTAAAGTGAGATGGACTTAAATGCCTAGAAACATTCTATACTGTATTCATAGAATTTCAAAACTAGAAGAGACCACAGAGACAATCTAATCTAAAACATACCCAGAAAAATAATCCATAGTAAAACATATCAAAGAAGTAGTCCTTAAGCCTCTAGTTAGAGACCTTTAGTGAAGGACAACACAATACATTCCACTAATGGATAGTTATAATTATTAGGGTGTTTTCTATATAGAAAGACAAAATCTGTCTCCTAACAACTTCTAGGGCCAGCTTGGTGGCACAGTGCATAGGGTACTCAGAAAGACCTGAGTTCAAATCTAACCTTAAACATTTACTAGCTGTGTGACCCTGGGCAAGTCATTTAACCCTATTTACCTCAGTTTTCTCACCTATAAAGTGAGTTGGAGAAGGAAATGGCAAATCATTCCAGTATCTTTGCCAAGAAAATCCCCAAAAGGGCTCAGAAACAATCAGACATATGTGAAAAATAACTAAACAGTGACAAAACAACTTCTATCACTTTTCCTTGGAGACAAACAGAACAGATCAAATCTTCCTTCCACATAGCTCTTCAAATACTTGATGTCAATTATTATCTCCCTATTGAATCTTTTATTCTAGAGGCTAAATTCAAATCAAGTCAAATCAATTCCACAAGTCTTTATTAAGTACCTAAGTGTCAAGTACTTAAAATGCTAAAATTATCAGAATGGAGGTTAACTTATTGTCGACACTGAAGATAGCCAAAATCAAAATAGCCCATCTTCAAGAAGCTTATACTGGCAGAGGAATTGAGGCAAAGCAACATATACCCAAAAAAAATTGTTGTTTTAAATGTATTTTATTTAAAATTGTGGAATAAAACAAGCATTTCAATAACATATTACAATAAAAAAGATGATTGTACATGAAACTTGCTCAACTTGCTATTCCTTTCAAATATACAACAATATTTTAATTTAAATTTCTTTTTTTTTCTCTCCCTCTCCCCCCTGCCCTAGCAATGGCTACAATTAGACACAAATAAAATTATTCAACACATACTTCCATTAGTTCTTTCTCTGGATGCATAAAGCATCTTTCTTCATATATATACTTTATAGTTAACTGTGGTATTTATAATAGACAAAATAACTTATTCACTCAGTCATTCTTAAAACAATATTGTTATTACTGTATATAATATTCTCTTGTTTCTGCTCACTTAGCTTTTCATTATTTCTTGCAAGTCTTTCCATGTTTTTCCAAAATCATTGTACTCATCATTTCTTATAGCACAATAGTATTCCATCACAATCATATATCACAACTTGTTCAGCCATTCCCCAATTGATGAGCATCCCTGCAATTTCCAGTTCTTTGCCACCACCAAGAGAGTGACTATAAACAAAAAATATATTTTTAAAAACATGTATACATCAAGATTTCTAGGGGGAGGACATGAGTATCTAGGAAAATCAGGATATTTTTCCTATAGGAGTTTGCCTTTGAGCTGAATTTTGAGGGAAGTTAAGAATTCTATGAGGCAGAAGTAAAGAGGAAATTCATTCCAGGCATGGGAGACAATCTGTACCAATACAAAGAGACTAGCAATAGAATAATACACATGTGGAACAGTAGTCAGACCAGTTTTATTAGAATGTAGAGTGAATAAATGTGGAAAAGCCTGGTAAGGTAGTCTTGGACTTTTACTGTGAAAAAATTAAATATACTGATTTCCTTCAAGAGCCCTCATATGGTCCAGGGACATCTTTTTAAAAAAGGATCTTTGATCATAATTTGCCAGCATTGTTTCATGAAAAACAGGCCATGCAAAACAAAACTCTCATATTTGTTACAAAATAAAGAGAAGTATAAGAATTTATGTATCTTTTAAAGCATGGTCTGTTATATATTTTAAAACAATATTTTAAAAACCTCAAATTATTTTAATGAAAAAATTTCTGAAATATTTCCGAATAAATATAGAAGTAAAGTAAATATTTCTTTTCCATGACTCTTTTTGATGTGCTTTTAAAAATGTTAATAAGACTATGAAACAGAAATTAATGGCACAAATTTCAGAAAGAAGAGCCATTATCTTTATGAGAAAATGATGGTTTACTTAAAAAACCTCATTGACTCAGCAAAATTTTAAAAAAACTTAGATGCTTAATAATTAGTAAAATAACAAAATACAACATAAATCCACACAAATCTTTAGGTTTTAAAAATAACAGTAACAAAAACAGCAAAAGGAAGAGAAACCCCATTTCTACTAACTATAAAATGCCTTAAATATCTTGCTCTAAACTTTTTAAAACTCATTCAAGATTTTACAAATGAAATTATAAAAGTATCTTTACAGAAATAAATAAAGATACATTGGAGGGATATTCATTTTTAATGTGTGGGCCATAGCTGACTCAGAAGAATTATGCAGTTTAAATGTACAGATTTAGTGTTACACTAAGTAAACTACAAAAGGGTTACTTTATAGAACTCTAAAAGGGATACTTTATAGAACTAGAAAAATAGTAAAGTTCATTGGGAATAAAATAATATTATTTCAAATAATTTAATGAAAAAAAAGAAAAATGAAGGGAAAGAGTATTTCTAGGCCTCCAAATATTTGACAAAGCAGTGACCTCAAAACTGTGGTACTAGCTAAAACAAGTAGATAATCAAGTTTGGTAAGCAACTGAACTCAGCAGTGGTCAATAATCTGAAAAAAAAATACTGGGGAAGAGCTAAGATTATGGAGTGAAATCAGGAACTTGCTTGAGATCTCCCCCAAATTTCTAAAAATACCTGTGGAAAATTAATCTAAACAAATTCTAGAGCCGTACCCACAAAATGTTGGACTGAGGCAAATTTACAGCCCAGAATGGCCTGGAAGTTCATCAGGAAGGGTATACTGCACCAACCTAGGAGTGAAGCACAGTCTGGCATAGGCTGCACTGGCACAGACAGCACAGCAAATCTTAAGGGACTGAATCACTGGCAGCTGTGTCAGTTTCCAGACTTCTCAACCCACAAATGCCAAAGACAACCCAGTCAGTGGGAAAACTCTGTGGGACCCAGGTGAGAGAGTAATGCAGTCCTGTTGGGGTCTGGCCTCAGCCCAGGGGTAGCAGAGGTGGTGGCAGCAGCAGTGCATGCTTTCAGAGCTCTGGGTCCATAGATGGTGGGTGATCAAGTGACTGATAAAAACAACCCTGAAGCTTGGGACAGTATACCAACACCCACACCCACTGGAAGCAGAGTCTTTCCTTGACAAAGAGAAAGTCAAGTATTTGGCTGGGAAGATGAGCAAACAGCATAAAAAACCTCAGAGTATAGAATCTTACTTTGGAGACAAAGAAGATCAAAACATACCAACAGCCAGAAGAGGACAACAAAGTCAAAGCCCCTGCATCAAAACCCTCCAATAAAAGTATGAATTGGTAACAGGCCAAGGAAGAACTCAAAAAGGGGTTTGAAAATCAAATTAGAGAAGTAGAGGAAAAATTGGGAAGAGAAATGAGAGTGATGCAAGAAAATCATAAAAAAAACAAGTCAAAAGCTTGATAAAGGAGACCCCCCAAAAATTGAAGAAAATAATACTTCAAATAATAGACTAACCCAAATGGCAAAAGAGGTCCAAAAAGCCAGTGAGGAGAAGAATGCCTTAAAAAGCAGAATTTGCCAAATGGAAAAGGAGATCTGAAGCTCATTGAAGAAAATTATTCCTTCAAAATAGATCCTGGAGAGATAATTTTAAAAACATTGCACTACTTGAAATGCATGATCAAAAAAAGAGCCTAGATATCATCTTTCAAGAAATTATCAGGGCAGCTAGGTGGCACAATGAATAGAGGAATGGTCCTGAAGTCAGGCAGTCCTGAGTTCAAATCCTGCTACAGACACTTGACACTTAGTTAGATGTGTGACATTGGCCAAGTCACAGCCCCAATTGCCTTGCCTTCCCATCTCAAGAAGAAGAACAAGAACAACAAGAAGAAGAAAAACAAGACCAAGAACAAGAACAACTTATCAAGGAAAAGCACCCTGATATTCTAGAATCACAGGGTAAAAAAGAAATTGAAAAGAATCTGCTGATCACTTCTTGAAAGAGCTCCCAAAAGGAAAACTCCTAGGAATATTGTAGCCAAATTCCAGAGTTCCCAAGTCAAGGAGAAAGTATTATAAGCAGCCAGAAAGTAACAATTCAGGAATATTGGAATTGCAATCAGGATAACACAAGATCTAGCAGCTTCTACATTAAGGGATCTAAGAACTTTGAATGTGATATTCCAAGAGGTCCATGGAGCTAGGATTAAAACCAAAAATCACCTACCCAGAAAAACTGAGTGTAATACTTCAGGTGGAAAATAAACATTCAATGAAATAGAGGACTTTCAAGCATTCTTGTTGAAAAGGCCAGAGCTGAAAAGAAAATTTGACTTTCAAATACAAGAATCAAGACAAGCATAAAAAGATAAACAGAAAAGAGAAATCATAAGGGACTTATTAAAGTTAAACTGCTTATATTCTTACATAGAAAGATAATATTTGTAACTCATGAGATCTTACTCAATATTAGGGTAATTGGAGGAAATATATACATATATGTATTTGTGTATGTAGATAGATTGATAGCCAAATAGCTAGCTGGCTGGCTAGATAGATAGATAGATAGATAGATGGATGGCACAGGGTGAGTTGAATATGAAAGGATGATATCTAAAAAATAAAATTAAGGGATTAGAGAGGAATATATTGGGAGAAGGAAAAAGGGAGAGATAGAATGAGGTAAATTATCTCCCATAAAAGAAGGAAGAAAACAGTTTCACAAAGTAGAGGAAGAGGGATTGAGTGAACCTTACTCTCATTGGATTTGGCTTAAGGAGGGAATAACATACACACTCAACTGGGTATCTTACCCTACAAGGAAGTGAGGCGGGAGGGGATGATAGGAGGAGATGATAGAAGGGAAGGCAGATTCAGGGAGGGAGTAGTCAGAAGAAAACACTTTTGAAAAGGAACAGGGTCAAAGGAGAAAATAGAATAAGAGGGAGGTGGGACAGGATGGAGGGAAACATAGTTAGTCCTTACAATATGACTATTAATGAAGTGTTTTGCATAACCACACATGTATAACCTATATTGTATGAGTGTAGGTAGGGAGAGAAGAAGGGAGAGAATTGGGAACTCAAAGTCTTTAAAAAGATGTTAAAAAATGTTTTTAAATGAAACTGGGGAAAAAGATCTGCAGGCAATGGGGTATAGAATTCTATATTGCCCTACAAGAAAATAAGGGGAAAGAGGATAATGGTAGGGAGTGATAGAAAGGATTGCAGACTGGGGAAAGGAGTCTTCAGAATGCATGCCATCTCAGGGTTGGAGGAGGGGAAAGATGGGGAGGAAATTTGGAACTCAAAATCTTGTAGAAATGAATGCTGAAAACTAAAAATTAATTAATTAATTTCTTTAAAAAAATTCCAAGTCCTCAACCTTGTTTTCAAAATAAATGTTAATTAGTTAATTAAATTTTAAAAAAATAAAACTACTAGTGAAGGCCTTCCCTACATTTCCTATTTCAAAAGCACCACTGAAACAATCTGAAAATTAGCATGACAGAAAATAACCTTTGATGAAAATTTCACAACACATAACACAACAGATTCCTCATGGATTTTGTTACTTAAATATAAAAATCAAAATGTTAAAACATAAGATAAATTAAAAGCAGAAAAAGGAAGGAGATACCTTTCACAATTATAGCTCCTATGAGAATTCTTAAACAGGGATGGGATTTAGGTAAGACTAAAAGAAAAAGACACTCTTGATTTCAGAAAATGTTCGGGAAAAAAAGGGTTTGTATAATCGAAATCAATATTGTCATCGGGAGAAAAAGAGAAGTTGTCAGTAGTCATTTGTAAAGAGGAGAAATCTTTGAACATTTCAGCTAAAAATCTGCTTACCAAAATTTGTGAAGACCTTACTATATAGACAAAATATTACATGGTAAGAAGAACACTGGCCTTGGTATCATCAGAACTGGATTCAAATCCTGTCTCTGCCATGAAACTTTGTGCCCTTAAGCAAGCTACAACCCCTCTGGGCCTCAATTCCATCTTCTGCAAGAGGTGGGACTTGGACTATATTATTTCCTTCCAGCAATAAATCCATTTTACTATGAAATAAATTTATGACAGCAAACCAGCCATCCATCAATAGATACATGATCAAAGGATGTTTAAAACATTTTTTTCACAAAACTATGAATTGTCAACAACTCAAAAACAAGATTTCCTCCCTCAAAATCAGTAATAATAATAAAATGCAAAAATATGACAATATTCTAAGGTGATGGGTTTTGAGAAAACAGGCACATTAATAGACTTTTAGTGTAACTATGGAAAGATCTAATGGTTTTAAGGAATTATTTGGAATCATGTTAACAATAAGTGACTAAAATGTCCATGCTCTTTAACTCAGAGTTCTCACTGATAGGTATATACCACAAGGAGGTCAAAGGCAGAAAAATTTTTAATATTTATTGAAATATTCGTAGCAATATATTTTATAGTAGCAAAAAAATTGGAAACAAAAATAGGTGCTTATAAATGGCAGATAGCAAAACAAGTCGTAGTATATAAATGTAATGAATTATTTTTGTGAAAGAAATGATGAATATCAAAACTTAAAGAAATGTGAAGAGATACGAATTGATTTGAGTGAATCAATGAACAACTGATTGTTAAGTGCCTACTGTGTGCCATTTGGTGAAGGAAATGGCAAAACACTCCAGTATCTTTGGCAAGAAAACCCCAAATGGAGTCATAAAGAGTCAGATACAGTTGAAATGACTGAACAACAATGTTCCAGATACTCTGCCTAACCTCTGTGAAAAAGCCAGGAGAACCATTAAAACAATATGCCAATGATTAAAATATTGTAACTGAAAACTCTAAAATAAAGCTGAATGTTGTGTGATTTTAATGACCAGTCTTGAGCTCAGAGAAATAATGAAGAAATGTACTTCCCTCTCTTCCTTTAGAGATGTGTGGAACTTTGGGTGGGGGAAGTTATATGCACCTTAAGACTTGCTCACTAGAATGGTTAGTTTTTAATTTGTAGAAAAAAATCTTCCAGTAGAGAAGAAAAGTATTGTACATCAGAAATAGCTATGTTTTTAAAGATACCAATGAAATATTTATTTTTATTTTTTAAAAGTAGGTTATGCCAGACTAATTTCATTTCCTTCTTGGAACATGGTTATTGGAGGCACATATAAGGGGAAAGTTAAAAATATGGGTAACCTATGCTTTTTGGATATTTATTTGTTGATAGGTTTTTGCCCTTCTAAGTGTTAATTTTATTATTTATTACTTAACATCTATAAAAGGAAATGAACATTTGCATATACAAAAGGAAAAGAAAAAGGGATTGTGTGTGAAACTGCAATTGAGCTTTCTTTTCCTTTTAAGTACATTATGGATTTAGGATGTAACATTCAGAACTGTCTACATTGTCTGTCTCTTTGTGGCCTTTTGTTCTTTCCATTTTCAAAATGATCCAATTTCCCTTCTTCTCTTCTTCCTCACTTTCCTCTTTCTCCTCCTCTCCCCTCTTGTCTTTCTTCACAAATTTATCAATAATCCCCAATGCCCCACCAAAAAAAATTGGTGAAAAAAATCTTGTAATAAATATGAATAGTCAAGCAAAACAAATATCCAGGTTATCAATGTGCAAGATCATATATCTTCTATGATCCCTCAAGTCCATTATCTCTCTGTCAGGAAGTAAGTAGTAAACTTCCTCATGGATCCTCCATAATTGTGGGAGTAATTAGATTTCATATTTAAGTCTTTCAAAATTGTTTTTTGTTACAATGTTTCTGTTTTCATATGAATTATTCTCTGGTTCTGCAGATTTCACCTTCCATCATTTCACACAAGTTTTCACAAGTTTCTCTGAAATCATCCTTTTTTATCATTTCTTATAGTGTAGTAATATCCTGTAACATTCACATATGATGACTTGGTCATTCATTCCCCAATTAACAGGCATTCCTTTCCTTTCCAGTTATCTGCTTTAGCAAATAAGCTGCTGTAAAAGTTCTTGTATATATGGGTCCCTTTCCTTTCTTTTCATCTCACTGTGGTATGGGATTAATAATGACATTATTCACTAAAGAGGTATGCAATTTAGAGACATTTTGGCATAGCTCCAAACTGCCTTGCAGAATTGTTTGACTAATTCCCTAATATACCAATGAAGTGCCAGTTTTTCCCCAAATTCTTTCAAAAATTGTCATTTTCATTTCCTATTATATCTAGGAAATTAATGGATATGAGGTAAAAACTTAGGGTGGTTTTACTTTGAATTTCTTTAATTATTGGTGATTTAGTGCATTTTTATGACTGTCAATAATTTGCACTTCTTGCTTTGAGCACCACCTAGTCATAGCATTTAACTGTTTTTCTGTTGGAGAATGGCTCTTGTTTTTACATATTTAAAACAGTTCCTTATATAGTTTGAATATCAGCCCTCTATCAGAGAAACCTGATGCCATTTTTTTCTCCAATAAAACATTTTCTTTCTAATTTTAACAGCATTAGTTTTGTTTGTCCACAAACTTAAAAAAAAATGTGTAATCAAAACTGTCCATCGTCTCCTTTGATCCTTTCTTTTATTTGACCATTAATTCTTCCTCTATCCATAGTTAGAAAAAAAATGTTTCCTTGATCTAATTTATTGATATGACCTTTTATATCTAAGTCATGCATCCATTTGAAGTTTAAAGCTTATCTTAGCATATAAAGTGAGGTGTTGATCTAAACCTATTTTCCATCAGGCTGCTTTCTAGTTTTCCCAGCAATTTTTGTTGACCAATGAGTTCTTACACTAGTAGTTAGGGTATTTGGATTCATAGAATACTAAACTACTATGTTCGTGTACTTCTGTGTGTTAAGTACCTAACCTATACTACTTTTCTTCTTTTCTTTTTTTTAACCAATATCAATTGATTTAGATGATTATTATTTTTTAGTCTTATTTGTAGTCAAGTATTACTAGGTCCCTTTCCTCCCCCTCTTCTTCACCTCACTATATCTCTTGAGATTCATAACTTTTTGTTTATCTAGATCAGTGGTTCTTAAAGTATTTTATGATGTGAAACTCATAAGCAATTTGATCAAATCTATTAACTACTCAGAATGTTTTTTTTTTAATAATTGAAATAAATGCTTACTTTCAGTTACAGGTTAGTGGAAATAAAGCTATAATTTTTTTCATATCAAAGTTTATGGACCTCCTTGAAATATATACGTGAATCCTTTGGTAACACCTCTCCTCTTTTTTTTTTTCCTTTTTTTAATTTTTTAATTAACTTTTGTTTATTTTTTGGTTTACATCATTGATTTCCACAAGATTTTGAGTTACAATTTTCCCTCCGTCTTTCCCATACCCACTACCCCAAAATAGTGATCTCTCTTATACCCCCTCCCCCAATCTGCTCTCTCCTATATCCTCCCCCATCACCCTTCTGACTTTCTGGTGGAGCAATATGGATGTCCCTATCCCAGTGCCTGTATATCTTATTTCCCAGTTGCATGTAAATAACAATAATAATAATATATATTTTTATCATTTGATTTTAGAACCTTAAATTCTAGATTTTTTCCATTCTTCCCTTGTCATCCACCCCCACTGGAAAGACAAGCAATTCAATACAGGCTGCACATGTGTAGTTACACAGAGCATCTCTACAATGGACGTATTGTGTAACACTGACTATATTTTCCTCCTTTCTATCCCGCTCTCCACTTGTTCTACTCTCTACATTGTACCTATTCCTTTACAGAAGTGTGTGCTGCTAACAACCCTCCCCCCAAACCCGCCCTCCCCTCCATCATCCCCCCTCTCATCCCCTTCCCCCTTACTCTCCTCTGGGGCAAGATACCCAATTTAGAGTGTATACCATTCCCTCCCTAAGCCAAATTCAATGAGAGTAAGGTTGACCCATTCCCTTTTTGCTTTCCTGTTCTTCACCTTCATTGTAACAGTTATCCCTTGCCTCTTCTATATAAGATAATTAACCCTATTCTGTCTCTCCCTCTCCTCTTGTTCTGTTCCTCTCCCACCTCTTAATTATACCTTTTAAAATATCATCCCTTCCTATTCAATTGATCCTGTGCCCTCTGTATACATACACATAAATACCCGCATGCACATATGTATTCATATGCATATATACCATTCTATATATACATATGTGTATGTATACATATATATACATTTATATTCCCTTCACCTATCTTCACACTGAGAAAAGTTTCACAGGTTACAATTCTCATTTTTTGATGTTGGCATGTAAATAGCTCAACTTTGATAAGTTCTTTATGATTTCTTTTTTATGTTTTCGCTTCTCATGCTTCTTGTATTTGAATGTCAAATTTTCTATCCAGTTCTGGTTTTTTCAGCAAGAATGCTTGAAAGTCCTCACCTCATTGAATGACTATATTTTCCCCTGAAACATTATATTCAGTTTTGCTGGGTAGGTGATTCTTGGTTTTAATTCTAGCTCCCTTGGTCTCTGGAATATCATATTCCAGGTCCTTTGGTCCCTTGACGTAGAAGCTGCTAGATCCTGTGTTATCCTGATTGTGTTTCCACAGTATTCAAATTGTTTCTTCTTGGCAGCTTGTAATATTTTCTCCTTGATCTGGGAACTCTGGAACCTGGCTATAACATTCCTAGGAGTTTTCTTTTTGAGATCTTTTTCTAGAGGTGATCAGTGAATTCTTTCAACTTCTATTTTGCCGTCTGGT
>CM053581.1:297320179-297389373 GCA_028627135.1 Pseudochirops cupreus | reverse complement strand
GGGGGGGGGGGAGGAGTTTTTTTTTTCTTATTGTAACAAGTTGAGTTAAGTGTTGTTTATGTGGAAGAGTCAGAGATTAAAGCTCACTATTTCAAGATCACTTCATGATTTTGTTCCATCAAGTCAAATCAAGCATGTATTGTGTACCTTATATGTACCAGGCATTATGTTAAGTACTAGGTATACCAGAAAAAAAAAAGGCAAAAACAAAACCTACTTTTAAGGAGTTTACATTCTAATGGAAAGAGACAATGTGCAAACAACTGTGGACAAACAAGATGCATACAGTAGAAATGATGGGTGGTCTCATAGGAAAAGCCCTAACATTAGGATGATCAGGAAAAGCTTCTTGCAAGAAATAAAATTTTAGTAAATTTAGTAAATTTTAGTAAAAAAAAAAAGTGAAGGAATGCAAAAGGCAGAGGGGAGAGAAGAGAAAAATTCATTGAGGGACAGTCAATGATAATGCATTGAGATGGAATATGAAATATCTTATGGAGGAACAAAAAGGTCAGAGGTACTAGAGCCTGATGTGTAAAGGCAACTACAGTGTAAGGAGATCAGAAGATACGTTTACTCTAGTAAATACGATACAAATCTACTATTCCTGTCACCACCCATTGAATTCTGGATCTTTTAGCTTCTAGGCAGGGAAATAAATATCTGGTCATCATCTTTGCTGTCATCTATCTATCCTATTGTGTCCAACTCAAATGAACTAAATTCCAGCCAATACAGCAGTAGCTGTGGTGAATTTAAATGCTTACTCTGCACAAGACTTGATTTTTGGTGATTCTTTCCTCCCATTTGATAGGGAATATTGGGAGCTATTGCTCTTGAAACTAATCATGAAATTGGCTATTTTGGGCCATCCCCAATACTCTGTAAGCCAGTCTCTTAGAGGCAAAACAGTGCTGCTTACTATAATGTTCTACTCCTGGGTATGTCCATATACAGTCAATACAGCTGCCATCAGCTCCATATCTCTGATTAAGAACTTCAGCAACACATAGGGTTCCCGTGTTATAGGCTGGTCAATGACCTCAGTCTCCTTCAGGCAGATTGCCAACCCATGGCACTTTGCTGACTTTGCAAAGTGGCCCCTAAAGTGCTTTTGTAACTGCAAGATGAATTATGTTTTCATTTCTAGATGTGCATTTTCAAAACGCCTGGCACCAAGCAATATTGCCTTCCACAGTGTTTGTTTCCATCGGCTTTCTTTTTACTTCTCTGGGGCAGAAAGCTCATGTATCAAATGTGTTAAATTGATGATTTCACTTGCATTTATAAAGTACCTGTAGTGCTTATCCTATCGTGCCCCAGGGTCTAAATTTACTTCCTGGGATTGTAAGCACTTGCTGCTTAACTAGTGCATGTGCAAAATGTTTGTGTTAAACTTTGAAAACAGTGAACTCCTGTTCTTCTTTGTAGCTATCAATCCTCAATTACAACTTTGCTTTTATGACGCCAAAAGGGTACTGTTGTAAAGTACAATTGTTGTACAGATTTTATCCTTTTCACAAAGAAAAGGAAAATTGTATGTACTAAACTTCAATAAATACTTTGAAGCTTATATTGAAACCTCTCCCAACCCGGTAGAAATCTGTCAAAGGTATTGCTGACTCCCCAAACCTATAGGATGAAAACAATACATCTGAGATGCCTCCCATTCATTCCCCCCTCCCACCTTCTAAATCTAGAATAGCAATAAAGAACATTACAAAATTTAAATACACTATGACAAATTAAGAGAAAGTCCAGAGAGGTTTATGCCTGGAACTAGGAAAAAAGAAAATATGTAAGAAATGTAATCAAATATAGCATCACCATATTATGAGTGAAGAAGAGGCTGAATGAACTATTGACGTTGCTAGGGCAAGTGATGACATGTAGTTAACTGTGTAGTCCACCAGTACTGATGTAAAATGAAGAGTTCTAACAAAAGACCTCCAGCACATATAATGGATACTCCATGGAGAAATTGTGGGAAGAGATGGACAAGAGTCACTAGGTGGAACAGATGTGAATAGGTTCTATTCTGCATCATTAGAAGCAAAACCCTTCTTGACAAGATCACAGATCCATCCAGGGAACAATATATGTTGGAAATGTGTGTGTGTGTGTGTGTGTGTGTGTGTGTGTGTCTTTTTTCTACTCAAACATTTAAACTCCACAGCCTTGTCAAAGACTCCTCTGATCCAATGCAGGTTATTAAAACAGTTTTTGGTGGCAAAGACTCAAACTCACATCTCTTTTGTAGATAACAGAACAATGTGCCTTCCCACCTCCCTACCTGTCTAAAATAATGCTTTAAAAATCTTTTTTAAAAGCACACACTCAAAACTGAATCTTCAGGATCCAAAACTAATGTAAATGTAGTGCTAAGTGAGAGTTAAGTTTTCTCAAAGTCATGAACCGATTTTACTTAGATGGGGAAAACGTTTCAGGAAAATATTAGTAGATTATATAGGCTTAATAGGTAGCTAGGTGGCACAGTAGATAGATCACTGGGCGTGGAGTCAGAAAAACTTTAATTCAAAACCAGCCTTAGACACTTCCTAGCTTGTGATCCTGTGCAAATCACTTAACCCCTGATTACCTGGCAGAATTGATCCCCTGGATCCACTGAGGAGAAAATAGCAAACCACTCCCATATCTTTGCCAAGAAAAACCCCCAAAATGGGGTAAAAAGAGTCAGTCACAACCGAAACAATTCAACAACAGCGACAACAAAAATAAGCTTAATGGAAATGTGAACTCATTATCCAATGAGAATCAAGATAGGTAAGGATTCTCTGGGACAGCTGGGTAGGGCAGTAGACAGAGTGCCTAGAGTCAGGAAGACTCATCTTCCCGTGTTCAAATCTGGCCTCAGACACTTATTAGCTGTGTGAAACCTAGGTGAGTCACTGAACCCTGTCTACTTCAGTTCTTCATCTACAAAACGAGCTGAAGAAGGAAATGGCAAACTTCTCCAATATCTTGCCAAGAAAACCGCAAATGGGGTCATGAAGATTTGGACATGACTGAAATGACACAACAACAAAAAGGATTTTCTACAACCATTTCATATCCTGTGGAAAGATGAATATAAAGAACAAAAAAGAAAGAGAAAGGAAGTTATTCTGAGGATCAGAAGCCAAGTGCTTTGATATGCTAAGACCTAAAGCATGAATGATTTAGAAACTATTAACTGTGGACCTCCATAGATGATAATCCTTAAGCCTGGCATTGTCATCATCTTCTTCATCCTTTTCCTCATTCTCCTTTTCAACTTATTCTTTCTTCTGTTTCCTCTTCTTCGTTTCTTAGATGTTAGTTGTATATGATATTTATATAGAATAGCCCATCAAATGAGCTGTTTCTTGTTTCTTAAAAAAATGTATTTTTCATTCAGATTAACCCAAGTGTAACAAAAACAACATACTTAGGATTTCTCTAGCAGTTTACATTTTTTGAAATAATTTTATTTTCCTCTTTGAGATGAAGATGGAGGGCAACAGAAAGAATGCAGAAAGGAGAGATTCAAGATCTAGAGCATGACATTGGTCAAAGCATATAAATCTATTGCCCAAAAAACATTGCCATTGAATGACTCTTGAAAAAAAGATTTGCAAAGTGCCTATAAATATTCACATTTTCCTTCATGAGCATTCCCCACCTCTAGAGGCTTCTGGATTATTTTCCAGGTGTTTGCACTTGTATGAAATAGTTTCCAAAAGTGCTGAAATACAATTATTAAAAGTATTATCAATGATGGCTATTTTTCATTGTTTTTGATTGCTACAAGAGAACACAGAAGCTTACAGCTTAGATTCATTGAATCACAGTTCCCTTCCTCGGGGAGCTGTTATTTCAATAAAAACAATGGAATCAGTTAGCATAGGTAATAAAATAATTATAGTAATTTATTTTGGCTATTAAATGTTGCATCCCCTTAGCTAATCATCCTCATCAAGCTATTACTCAAAGAGCTCTGCTCTTTTTTGCCTTAAAGTTAAACATCATGAATTTCTATGCACTGATAAATCCAAATCTAATACATTGCTGATGTTTTTTTTTTCCTGTTCTGTGACTCTACACAACTCTATCTTGTTAATTCAATGTTACACAACACCAGTAAAAAATATTTTCTAATGCTCTCAAAATGTGATCAATTACTTGCTGCCTTAAGTTAAGTCAAGTTATAACTATATTTAGTCCTCTTCACTTTGTGGCTACAGTGTGTTCCTTGTTTATAAACAAAGGTGATATCTGAGAAGGATTTAATCATGAGTCTTCAGAAAACCATGCCCTGGTCTTCAGACAAAACTAGCTTTCTAGAACCCATCAGAATTTAGGTGTCACTTTGCCTTCCTCGTGGATGGAAAGCCATGGGTTGCTTCTATGCCATAATGAAACATCAGATTTGAATTTTTGTATCAGCTTTTTGTTTTTGTTCAATCACACCTGATTCTTCATGATGCCATTTGGAATTTTTCTGGAAAAGATAGTGGAATGTTTTGCCATTTCCTTCTCCAGCTCATTTGACAGATGAGGAAACTGAGGCAGACAGAGATTAAGTGACTTGCCCAAAGTCAAAGAGTTAGTAATTGGAGTTTGGATTTTGAACTCAGGAAGATGAATCTTCCTGACTTAAGGTCCACACTCTATCCACTGCACAACCTAGCCGCCCCTAATACAGATATATATATATGTAAAATACATGTCAAGGAATATAGATTGTAGGATATAGAACCAATCAGTGAACCAATCAAACAATTATTAAGAATAAGGTACTTTGCAAGGCATTAAGGATATAAAGACAAAATAATATTTCTTCAAGGAGATGACATTTCAAGTAGGCAAGAAATAGCTTGTAATAAGAAAAATAATTGCATAATATATACCAAGTAATTTCTGGGAAGGTATTAGTATCTAGTGAGATTAGGAAAAGGTTCCTTTAAAGAAGGTAGCACCTGTGGTGAACTGAGCAGGAATTCCACAAGATGAGGAGGAAATTATTTGAAGGCATGGGGGATATGTTGCCAAGAGACAGAATTATGCATATGAAGAACATCAAACATGCGTATTTGTTTGGAAGGAAGAGGAAGAGCAGGAAGATGGACAGTAAGCCTGAAAAGGAAATCTTAAAACAGAATGTGAGGCCAAAAACAGGAGCTGGTACTTTATCCTAGAGGTAAAAGGCAGTCACTGGAGTCTCTTGAGCAGGGGAGTGACATAATCTATAGATTAATGATATTAATTTGGCAGGTTTGTGAAGGATGAGTAGGAGAAGGAAAAGACTGGGGGAAGGAAATGAATCATGAGGCCTTAATTGTTTAAAAAAAAATCCTTACTTTGGCCAAGGAGCAAATAATAAATAAATGGGAATAAAGGGATAAAAACAAAAAATAGTTTATGTACTCAAGGACCTTGTATTTTAATGTGGAGACAAAATACATTCAGTGTATACATATAAGTGTATCTTGTTATTTGTGTGTGTATATCCATACTTATGTATATATGTACACCCCAGTCAATAACCATTTATTAAGTACCTATTATTATGTGAGTCACTATGCTAAGCACCAGGGATACAAAAAGGGGGGAAAGACAGTCCTTACCCTCCAGGAGCTCATAATCTAATAGGGAAGACAATAAGCAAACAAATATGTACAAACTAGTATACATACTAGGTAAATGGTTTGTTGGCTGTTGTTCTTCATTCTTAGAGAGGATCAAAAACGACATCACTATGTTGGGGTTAAAATACAGTGTGTCCAACTACGACTGATCAGTCCTATGCAAGCTCTGTGGGCTTTACCATAAGTCAGTCATAAATAGTCCATATGAATATTTCCAGTGGAGACGTCTCTACATTTGTGCATCTCATCTTTCCTTTGAGGTGCTACATTTCTGCCTCACTCATAGAGCGCAGTACCTTCTTTGATGTGGGCACGCCATGCTGGGCAGCCCTGTGCCATTGTCTCTCATGTCTCCCAAGCAATTTCAAAGTTCTTCAGAGAGACTTTGAGAGTGTCCTTGTATAGATTCTTCTGATCTCCAGGTGAGTGCTTGCCTTGCGTGAGTTCTCTATAAAATAATATTTTAACTAAATAGTACAAACAACTAAATAAATACAGTTGGCATTCAAATAATGTGACCATCCCATGGATATGGACTTATCCATACTGGATAAATAGGAAATAATTAAAGGGGGCATGGTGCTGCAATTAAATTGGGTTGGTATAGGCTTCCTGTAGAAGGTCATATTGTTTTTTGCTTTTTTTTTTTTGGAGGGCAATTGGGGTTAAGTGACTTGCCCAAGGTCACATGGCTAGTTTTGTGTTAAGTGTTGGAGGCCGGATTTGAACTCAGGTCCTCCTGACTCCAGGGCCAGTGCTCTATTCACTGCACCACCTAGCTGCCCTCAGAAGGTCACCTGAAGGAAGCTAGAGAAGTCAGTAGGCAAAGATATGGAAGGAGAGCATTCTAGGTTTGGGGGACAGCTAGAGAAAATTTCAAGAACTGAAAGATGCAGTGTTTTGTTCCTGGAAGATCAAGGAAGACAGTGTCACTGAATTGAGGAGTTCATGGTGGGGAGCAGGGATACAAAGACTGGAGAGGTAGAAGGGATCTATGTTATGGATTTTACATGGGATGATTTTGTATTTGATCCTAGAGGTGATAGGGATCCACTGGAATTTATTAATTAGAGGAGTTGGACATAGTCCAACCTACACTTTAGGAAAATCACTTTATTGGCTGAATGGAGGATGGATTAGAGTAGAAAGAATTTGACAATAGATTGGATTTGAAGGGTGAGAGATAGTGAGGAATCAAAGATGCCACCTAGAATGCAAGCCTGAGGGAGCCTGAGAGATTAGTGCTGTCCTCTATAGAATGTAGAATGTACAAAGAATGTAGGCAGTGGGGAGCGTTCTGTGGAAAAGATAATACATTAAGTTTTGGGCATGTTACATTAAAGATGTCTAATAATATATAATTCAAGATGTCTGAAAAGTAGTTGGAGATACAAGATTGGAGGTCAAAAGAGAGGTTATGGTAGGAGAGATGCATGTATAAATGTGTACATATGTATGCTCTAGATGTACATGCATATATACATACTATACATGTGTATATATGTGTGTATATCTACATAAATGCACACATATGTAGATATGTATTGTATATCATACACACAACGAGCAAGGTAGATATGAAGAAGGAAGAATACCAACAACTAGGAAATCAGGAAGGGCTTCATGTAAAATGTGCCATTTAAACTGAGTTTTGAAGGAAATCAAGGATTCCATAAGGCTGAGGTTAGAAGGTAATTCTATTCATGGAGTATAGCCAGTGCTAAGTTATGGACATGGTAGATCAGGTATCATGTATTCAGTACAGTGTAACTGGATTTCAAGATGTGGAAGGGAGCAGAAAAATGTAAGAAGACCAGAAAGCCAGGAATGCACTATATCATAAAGAAATTTAAATGCTAAATAGAGGAATTTGCTTTTGTTACTAGAGACAATAGTCTCTAGTCAACTGCTAAAATTTTTTGATGGGAACAGGCTTGATGTGATTAGACCTGCTCTTCAAGAAAGTTACTTTGGTGAATGTGTAGAGAATAAATTAGATTGGAGAGAGGTCTGAAATAGGAATATCAAAATAGGAAACTATTATAAGATTATAAGCAAGAGGTGGTTAGGGCCTGAACTGGGCAGTGGAGATATAAGTAGAGAAGAGGGGAACATACAAAAAATATTGTAGCAATACAGAAGTGGCAAGCTTTGACTACTGTTTGGACATGTGTGCTGAGTAAGAATGAGGAATCAAGAATGATATTATGATTGCAAACCTGGGTGACCAGAAGGATGAAATTGCTCTTGATAGGGAAGTTCAAAAGAAGGATAGGATTGAGAGGAAAGCTAAGAATGATGAGTTCCTGAACAAAAGGTGATGGATATGTGAATGCAGGAAGGGAAAGAATATGAGACATATGGGACAGATATAATTGGTGAAATTGGTGACTGGTTATGAATGGTGAGGGAGAATAAAGAAGAAAAAGTGATTCAGAGATTATAAAACTGATTTGCTAGAATGATGAAGATGACCTCAGTAAAAAACATAAAAACAAAAACAAAAACTAGACAATAGGAAGAGGGCATAGGGAACAATTTAAAGGGGGAGAAAAATAATGAGTTCTATTTCTAACACGTTGAGTTTGAAATGCCTATGGAATATTCAGTTAGCAATGTTCAATAAGCAGTTTATAATGCAAAACTGGGAAAAAGATTTTGAGTAAGATTTGCTTTCATAGATGAGTCCTAACAAGACTTTGAGATTCCCAGATACAGAGATGAGAAAAGAGAGTTTTAGGCCATGACACAATCTCCATAGACCCTATATTTTGATGAGGCTTTAATCAGACATATCATATGGTCAAAAAGGTAGAAGATGTTTTCCATCCTGTCAACTTGCATAACAGGAAAAAAAGAAATTAACATTCTTGCTTTGCATTTTAAAACTTCATACCTTTAAATGAAAGAAGCAGCAGAAATAGTCATTTTTCTACATGGTGGGGCATGAGTATGTCCAGTATTTGAAAGACCTATGGTTTCCTTGGTTTGGGTGTGGCACTGATCTATGCAGATGACAACCTATTCTTGTATTTAATAGACCATATTCATCAGGTGCTGTAAGAAAAGTTACCTTTGAGGGCTCAACTATTCCACATTTAGTTAGGTAGGTCCTCAGATAATACACATAGTCCAATCCCAACATCATCACTAAAAACTTGCCAGATTAGCAGCCTCTACCAGAGCTTGTGCTCCCCTAACAGAACCCTCAAAAATCTAAGTCTCCCCTATGTAACAATGAGGCAGTGAAAGGGGACTTCAGTGCAGGAGATATAATAAGCAGCTGATATGACCTTATTGCTCTCAGTTCACATTTTAGTGTCTTAGTAAAGCAAATATTTGCCAAGACCTGCTAGTTTCCCCTTTGCAACATCTCTTGAATATGCCCCCTTCTTTCCTCTGTCACTGCCACCACTCTATTGCAGGCCCTTATCACTTCATATCTTGATTATTGCAGTAACCTGCTGATGGTTCTACCTGCCTCAAGCCTCTCCCCACACCAATCTATCCATCATTCAGCCTGTAAGGTTATTTTCCTAAAACTCAGAACTGACCATGTCTCCCCTCTACTCAATAAACTCTAGTGTCTTCGTCTTCCCTCAAGGAGCAAATACAAAATACTCTGTTTGACATTCAAAGCCCTTCGCAACTTAATCATCTCCTACCTTTCTAATCCTCTTACACCTTACTTCCCAAGACATCTTCCAATGACATAGGGCTCTGTAAAGTCACGTACAAGCAGCTTTCCAGAGTACTGATGCTGTGAATAGCTTTTAAGATTCTGATTACATAGTATAGCGAACTCTCTATTTATTCAATAACAAATCAGAGCAAAATATTCACAGAAAATCAAGATACAGCATTCACAATGTTAGAACTTTTACAGAGAATCAAAATATGGCATTCACAATGACTTATCACTAAAATGGCCACATAGTTTTCACCAAAGTGAATACAATAGTTTTCAACAAAGTATAATCATTTATTTAATCACAAAATCCTTAATTCAATCACAAAGTACAAAAGTCAAAGTTCTCCACCCCTACGTGACAGTAAATCATAATCTTCAGTCAAAACACAGTATTCGAGTAAAGTCTGCTTTCAGCTTGACTCGAGGCTGGCCCTCAGCTTCCATGGTTCCTCTTCCATGGTTCCAGCTCCAAATGTCACCTGGGTTCAAAGGCAGGCAGCTCCCAGTTCCTTGTCTAGCTCCCTGTCCAATTCTTTGTCCAGTTCCTGTACCATATTGAAGTTCACAGTGTCCAGTCCACTTCAAGTCCTTCACACTTCCTGCTTCTGGGAAGACAAAGCTTGATAGAGCCACAATAATATTCATATACATTGCCAGCACCATCAATTCACTATCTGCTTATGAAGTCAACTCAGACCCACCAACAAGGTCTGAGAACTCAACACAAATCATCAACATAGAAATCAACACAGACCCACAAACAAGGTCCAAAAGGTCAGCACAAATCATCAGTAAAGTCCCAGGACCTCCAAAACCCTCTTCTGGGACTTTGGTAAACACATAACGAGAAAATCCTTTTTCAGGGCTTCCTGTAAGGTCCCAGGCTTCTGGACAAAGTATCACAAACAAACATCAACACAGACAGAGCAGACAAACAGAGTTCTGGGATACCACAAGTTTTCTCCTCCTTGACTCTGCCACCACAAGAGTATTCTTCTTAATTCTTCTCATCTCTAGCCCTGGGGCTCTCCTTTTATAGTCATTAGCTCCTCCCCAGGAATTCACAAGTTTTAGGGTTCACAAGTTGCGGGGTTCTCATGTTCTGTTTCTTAACAGGCCTGATACAAGGCTGAAAGAAGCTTGAACTGAAACAAAGTGTTAATTCAATAGCTGAAACAAGGTGTGAACTACTTCTGTGCTTGCCATGACAGCCTCTTGGCTCACCCATGAAAAAGACACCCTCTTTCTTTCTCTCTGGGCATTTTTTCTGACTGCCTCCATGCCTGGAATGCTTTCCCTTCACAATTCTGACTACTGACCTTCTTGGCTTCCTTTAAGTATGCACTAAAATTCCATCTTCTACTGGAAACCTCACCCTACCCTTAAGGCCAGTGCCACCTTTCTTTTAATTATTTCCCATTTGTCCCTGTATGTAGCTTGTTTTGTCTATATTTGCTTATTGTCTCTCTCTTTATATTGTAAGCACATTGAGGGCAGAGACTCTCTTTTGTCTCTCCTCCTGTGCTCAGTGCTTAGTCTAGTGCTTGGTGTGTAGTAAGCACTTAATAAATGCTTATTGATTGATTAAATTCATAGATTTAGAGCTTAAAGGAACATTAAAAGTCTGATTTTATAGATAAGGAAATTAAGAGCCAGAGAGGTTAAGTGACTTTTCCAGTGTCACATGCATAATAATGACAGAGTTGAGATTTAAATTCAAGTCTTCTTTCCACAAAGCTCTAATGAAAATTCCTTTCTTCCTTGGTGTTCCTTTCCTGCCCCTGCAAATAAATTCACAAAAGTTGTTCTTGAATTTAAAAAAAACATTCATTTATGGGCAGGGGAAATCACTTTGTTCTGCAGTATGGTACTAGCTTTAAGTGCAGTTTTTCCATTTGTTTTTCAAGCAAATTCAGGCAGTTACAAGAGAATCTTACATAGGTTTACAGTGAATTTGGAAGATTGTGACTTATTCCTAAACTTGGTAAAATTATGTGCATTTGAAATACCACCAAGAATAAGTATTCCATTTTATCATAAATGAGCAACATCAGAAATTCTTGGTATCCTTTACCTGAAGGGATAGCATATACTTGCCAATGTGCTAGTTACAAAGGGATACTTCTGGAAGGGGAGAGAAAGAGGGTAAGGGCAATCTCCCTGTTGAGAAAATATAGTCCTATGAAATGGAATTGAAAGTACGCTTCTTCAGTTTTTATTCCAGGAGGGATCACAGTTATATAACAGCAACCTGGCAACATCAGAAACTTTATTTAGGTGTGAGAAATGTCCCTTAATGAGATTATACCAGGTAGAATTCATTGACAATTCTAGCAGATCACACTAACTGAATTGTACTTTTCAATAAAGAAGTAATAAACATAAAGGAAAGGTGAGTAAAAAGACTGTTAAAACCCAAATCATTAAAATGTACTGCTTCTAATTCTAGAGTTGTCTTGGTGCTTATTGCACTTTAAAATACATCTCATTTGACATTCAGTTGAACTATGTTTTATGCAAGTGGAAAGAAAGATGTCTAAAAGATTTCAAATGTTAATCTTGTCTGCTCATTCATGAAGACTATAATCCATGTACTGAGAAGTTTGTATTAATTGATTATAAAATAATGTTAGTGGAGTGTTTCCCCCCAGTCTCTAGAGACAATAGCATAAATATGATGCCTATTATTGAAAATGGCTGCCACTAGGCATATCAGAAATCCAAACAACCAAAGACTTAGTTGTGATCATTGCAACTTTAACGTTAAATGTATATTATATTTGAAGTCCTAGACAACAGCTAACCCACAGGTCAGATCTGCCCCTTAGGATATGATGAATGGCTCAGACTTCCTACACCCATACTATTTCATTTCCCAATTTTTCCTCTACCTCTCTTATTTTAAAATTCTTTTAAAACTCTTCCAAGAGTTTTTTTTGGGAGGGGGATGGAAGGGAGAAGAAAGGGAGAAACCCTCCCATTCACATTTTTCTTTGAAGCTTCACATGTAGTTGTTTGACACTGTTTTCCTCTTCTGACTCTGTTTTATGCTCCTTCCTGTCACCATAATAACTTTCTATAGTCAGGTTCTTTTTTTGTTTATTTGTTTGTTGCTCCTTTTCTGTTTCATGACTTTTAATTTTATGTTAAATTTGGGCACTGGTCCTGGGATGGAGGCAGCACTGTCTGATGCTTCTTGCATGTGGTAAGGGATTGTTGGGACAAGGGGGTACAGGACCTCACCACTGGCTTATTGTGCCAGGGATATGGGCCCTCCTTGCTGACCTGCACTGGGACTCAGGACCTCACAGCTAGCTTGCTGGCAATCAACCTGCTTGCACAGAGGCCACTTACACTGAACTGTACTCAACTTTTACCCAAGTGAGACAGACCTTTCCTGCTCACCTTCCAAGTTGACTTGGGCTGGAAAATTGTTTCACCTAATCTTTTTGTTGGTTCTGCCACTCTAGAATTCATTATCTTATAGTTGTTTGGAGGTAAATTTGGGAGAGTTCAGTTTAGTGCCTGCTTTATTCTACCATCTTGGCTCTGCCTACTACCACCCCCGCCATTTGTTTCAGAATAAGCAAGTTGGGCAGGTACTCAAGAAGGCCATACTAGGATAGAAAAGGAAGTACAGTCATTGTTATATCTGACTCTTCATGACTTCATGTGGGGTTTTCTTGGCAGAGATATTGGAATGGTTTGTTGTTTCCTTCTCTAGTGGATTAAGGCAAATAGAGGTGGCAACTTGCCCAGGTTCACACGGCCAGTGAGTGTCTGAATTTGAACTCATGTCATCCTAACTCCAGGTCCAATGAGCAACCCAGCTGCCTCAGGGGGAAAAAAAGTAGCTCCTCTAAATGATAGTCAAGAAGATGAGAGACTGATATTTCCTATATAATCTGACCTGACTCCCAAACTTGGTAAGAAATATGACACCACTTACACATATGGAGCCATTCAAAACATATTTCTATATTCATTATGATGCAAAATAAAAAAAAAGAAAAGAAAGAAAAAGGAAGTGAAAATAATATGCTTCAATCTACATTCAGCTTTTACCAGTTCACTCCAGAGAAGTGGATAGCATTTGTCATTATGAGTCCTCACAAACACATAATTGAGCATGTAGGTGGCATACATAGTGCTGATCTTGAAGTCAGGAACTCTTAATTTCAAGTTCTGTCTCAGATATTAGTCATGTGACACTGAACAATAATATATTTAACCTCTCAGCCTGTTTCCACATCTGCCAAATGGGGATAATAACATCAATGTCACAGGGTTGTTGTGAGGCTTAAATAAGGTAATATAGATATATATAGATAAAATGCTTTGCAAACCTTAAAGCATTATCTAAATGTTGGTTGTTATTACTGTATGATTTTAATTAAAGCAGGTGATATTATTCCCCTCTCCCACATTCAGTAGGTACAAACTGATACAGCATATTGATTTTTTTTGTGATTTATTTTCTTACATTGAGGGAACCCCCAGAGGCAGGTTGACAAGAAGAAACAGAAGAGTCATAAGGGATAGGTAAACATGGATGAGTTGTAATATGCATTGTTAGGGGGAATACCTGCCTGAATGATATCATAGCTTCTTTGGAATGTTGGAGCATGTCCTGTTTCAGCCTCCTCAGATGTTTACTTTAATAAAATGTAACCAATATCAATATCTGATGGACAAGGATTTCTTGCAGCATTACTAGTACTTGGCCTGGTACCACCCACTAGAGAACACCCAAAATGCAACTGTTAACCAGAATACTTTGTTATTCAATAAAATCACAAAAGGGGTGTTTACTCCATAAAACTACTCTTAAGTGAGTCCTCTTTGTTAATCAGAAAACATTCTGTTAGGAGCAAATATTTTAAAGGTTTGGAGGCCCTAACTTACAAATTTGGAAGTTGCATGCTAGAAAAGTAATTTAAATTCATATCTTTTGTTTAAAAGGTATATATGAGTGACTGCGAGTCAAGGAATTCGTTCACAAAAGGAATGTAAATGTAGTGTGATGAATTTAAGAACAACAAAGAATTTTTAAAAGAGCTTTGCATGTAAATTGACTTTAAAAATTAGATACCGTAAGCGGGTAATAGAACATAGTAATACCCGTGGACAAATTCTAGTCAACATAAAACTTGAGCCCTTTGAAGATATTGCCAAATCTGTTCACTTAGAAGTAATAGAAAATTTCTCCTGGTGATGGACTTAACACAGTGGATAACCTTTTCATTAGACAATTATGTGTTTCAGTCCACAGGATATTCAGTGTATATTTTTTGTTGTACTTTTTCAGATGTCAGTGACCCCATTTCATGGAATATAAGTCACACTGAGGTTTTAAACATCTGAAGAAAATCAATAGATGAGACATTGAAGACTATTATATATCTACTGAAAATATTTTTTTTCATTCTTCCTTAAAAAAAACTTATTGCTCAAAGCTCAACCTAAACATCAAAAAATCATTGAAAGACTTGGATGATAATTACCGGTGTCTTAGATTTTACTGTAAAGAGCTTTTGTATCTTTGCAGTATTTGAAGTCCTAATCCACTAGGTACAATACCCTTGGATAGGCAGTAGTGAATGGAAGACTGAGTTAATCCATTGAGCTATATAAAAAAGGTATTACTCTATGTTTCTTTGAATGGGCTTTATTACCTTCACAATCAATAGAAACAAATTTGTAGACACAATTCAAGTTAAGTGACACTAATTAGGGTGAAAATACTGTGTAATTAACATGTAATTAAATTGAAATTCCTAATTAGTTTATTTGCTGCTTTCAAGAATTAGTTTTCCTATTTTTCAGAAGCATCTATAGGATTTTTTTTTTGACATCTGTAGACTACTTTGCCTGAGCAGACAGTTTAACTGTTAAAATGATGTCTGTATTTCTGCAGAGGTCATAACAAGGACTAATAGGCATAGAATATAGGGAGGGGATTGTGACTTAATGTGGGGGGAAAAAGAACCTTTTAATAGCTAGAACTAGAGAATCAAATGAGAAAATGTATGCAAAGCACTTTGCAAACCTTAAAGCACTTTTAAAATGCATACCATTATTAGAACTGAAGAATACAAAGTTTATTAGGTAATGATACCTCCCTTCCTCTCTTCCCCCCACCATCATGTGGAACCAGAGGATGGATGGCTAGGTGAATAATCCTTTGTCAACTTTGCTTTTGAAGTTTACTTTTGTTAGCATTGCTTCAATGCCTCCACAGCATCTCTCTCATCCATCCCCTGCCCTCTCCTGACAGACCATCATCCCAGTTTAGGTCCTCATCACCTCACAACTGGACTACTACCCCAACTTCCTAATTGATCACCCTTCCTTTATTCTCTCCCATTACTAATTCATCCTTCACAAAGCTGCCAAATTGATGTTTCTAAAGCACAGGTGGAATCAAATCACTCTCCTGTTCAAAACTTTTTGTGACTTTCTATTGCTTCTAAAATGAAATACACACTCCTTGATTCCACATTTCAAGCCCTTCACAATCTGTCTCTAAATTCTTTTTTCCAAAGTGATTTCATATTATTCCTCTTCACACATTCTTCATTCCAGTCATGAGGAGCTACTTGTTTTACCCACCTTTTGCCCAGTGACATTCCATCTCCTGCCGCTTGGTCTTTGCCCAGGTTGTCTCTCTTCCTTGAAATTGAGTCCCTCTTCACATCTGTCTCTTAGAATCCCTAATTCTATTCAAGATTACTCAAGACCACCTGAGTTCCCCAGTTAGCACAACTAAACCCCCTCCCTCCAAAATAGTTTGAATTTACTGCATGTTTTGTATTTACTTATCTGCCACATTCCCATCCTTCTCTCCCCTCTCTCATCCCTCCCCAAACAAAATGTAGGCTACTTAAGAGTGAGGAGTGTTTTATTCTGTTTTGTATCCCCTGTGCCTGGTAAATAATAGGTGATTAATAAATGCCTGTTACAGTGAATTGAAGTTACCTTAGTTGACCTTTAAAACCCCCTTCCATCTCTCAGAGTTATAGTTCTAGGAACTATCCAAATAATTTAAGTAAAAAAAGAGATCTTGAGGGAAAATAAAATGATTTTTGAATAAATCCTCTTGCTTGGGAGGCTAAGGACTTCCACATAGAGCAACCTGAAGCTCCATTAACCAATTTTTTCTTCCTTTTATTTGTAGTCCCTTCCCTCTGTTAATCATTTCCAGATTATTTTAAATAAAGTTTGTATGCCATTTTTATATGTCTCCCCCATTAGACTGTGAGTTCCTATGAGAGAAGTGATTGTTATTTTTCTCACTTTGTATCCAGTGCCCAGCACATACTGGGTACTTCATAAATGCTTCTGGTCAATTGATAGACTTCTCAAGATCACACAGTATAAGAAATAACTTATTTTGATTACTGCTCCCAAAAAGCTTTGTATATTCTAGTAGAAGATAGACAGCTCATGAACATAGGAAAATATAAGATGAGTGAAAACTATGAAGGAGAAATCTGATCAAGAGTTCTAGGAATATTCTAGGAGAGAAAGAGACCAAAAATTTATTTTATATTATTTTCATTTTTAATTATGAACTAAAAATATCAACATTAACAAATATTTCATTATTCAAATAATGAAAACAATAACAAACAAAAAAGAGGATCATATAAAAATCTGAAGTTACTTGTATTTTATGTAGGACTATATTGAACATAATGTACTACCCTGTTTGTTTGCATCCCTCCCTGAAACTTCTTCTGGTCTTTCCAATGTATTTTAAAATATATTTCATTAGTTATCTTTGTTTTTCATCTTTTTAAATGTATTACTGCCCATCATTTTCCATTTCTACCTCCAACACCCACCAGATAGAATAATTTCCTTATAACAAATAATTATGATCCAGCAAGAAAATCAACACATCACTTACCTATAAAAAAGGCATATTTCTTTCTGCAACTATAGTAATGTCTCTGGAAAGAGGTAAAAGGCATGTTTCATCATCAAGTTTCTTCAAGTCATGATTGATTATGCCTTTGATCAGAATTCTGAAATCCATCTAAATTGCTTTCTTGATTCTTTTTCAAAGTCTGTTTGGAAATTCTTGAAAACAAGAATGTCATTGTTCCCTCTAGCCCACAATTTTGATTTAAGGGAAGTTGCCAGAAATTGTCACAAGACCTACTTTTGATATGAAAGTTTCAAGGTGCCCAAATTATAATAATACATTTTTATATCGAGGAGGTAACCATCCCTACCATCAGCTACTAACTATGACCTTTATGATGGAAGCACATGAATCTCTGATACCTAGTTTCATAGGTAATTAGACCAGGGAAGAAAATGCATATTACTGATGTGTTCTTCAGAGGATACTGAAGTTGAGAAAATAACATGCATTTTAAATTACTTGCTATAATGATTCATTTTTTCCACAATTAAATGTAAAAACAATTTTTAATATTTCTTCTTTTGAACTTTTATCTTCCAAATTATCCCCCTATTTCCCTTTCCTCCATTTTATGTAGGATATACATGTGCAGTCATGAAAAACATATTTCCATATTATTCATATTGTAAAAAGAAAATAAACAAAAGAAGAAAAATGAATAAAGTTTAAAAAGTATGCTCCATCACTTCTTTCTCAGAGAGGTGTAAGCATTTTTCATCCTAAAGTTCTATAGAATTGTCTTAGATCATTGCCTTGCTGAAAGTAGTTAAGTCATTCACAGTTGATCATGATACAGTATTGCTGTTACTGTGTACAATGTTCTTCTGGTTCTGCTCATTACATTTTGCATCAATTCATGTCTCTCCAGGTTTTTTCTGAGAGCATTCTGATCATCATTTTTTATAGTACAGTACTATTCCATCATAATTATATACTCTAACTTGTTTAGTCATTCCCCAATTGATGGGCATGCCCTCAATTTCCAATCCGTTGCCAACAATAAAAGAGGTGCTGTAAATATTCATGTACATATAATGCATATCCTTTTCCCTTGTATTTTTTCCCCTCTTTGGGATGCAGACCTAGTAGTGGTATTGCTACCTCAAAGGGTATGTTGGGCATAGTTCCAAATTGCTCCCCAGTATAATCACATAAGTTGACAATTCCACTAATAATTCATTAGTGTTATTTATTTTTTCATTTCCTTTCCAATATTTGTCATTTTACTAATTTTTTTGTCGTATTAGCCAATCTGATAGGTATGAGTTGGTACCTTAGAATTATTTTAATCTACATTTCTCTAATCAAGAGTGATTTAGCACAGTTTTCATATTACTCTAGGTAGCTTTGATGATGTCATCTGAAAACCACCTGTTCATATCCATTTTATCAGTTGGAGAATGACTCTTATTTTCATAAATTTGACTCAGTTCCCTTTATATTTGAGAAATGAGTCCTTTACCAGTGAAATCTGTTATAAATTTTTTTCACAATTTCTTTCCATCCTATTTTCCCCATTTATCCTCTCTCACTCCTTTCACCCTGTCCATCCTCAAAAGTGTTTTGCTTCAGACCACTGCCTCTTCCAATCAGCCCTCTTTTCTATCAGTACTCCTGCCTTCTCTTATATACTTCCCCTCCTACTTTACTATAGGGTAAGATATATTTCTATACCCAATTGAGTGTGTATGTTATTTCCTTCTTGAACCAACTCCAATCAGAGTAAGATTTAAGAGCCATTCCCTTCCCCCTTACCTCCTGCATCTTCCCTTTGCTGTAAAAAAAACTCTTTCACCACTCTTTACATGAGATAATTCCCCCCCGCTTCGAGCTTTCCCTTCTTCCTTCTCCCAATGCATTCCTCTTTCTCATGCCTTAATTTTATTTTTTTAAAATATTATCCCATCATATACAACTCACACCCATAACCTCTATGTATACTCCTAACAGCCCTAAAAATGAGAAAATTCTTTGGAGTTACACATATCTTCCCATGTAGGAATATAAACAGTTTAACATTATTGATTTCCTTATGATTTCTCTTTCCTTTTTATGATTCTTCTGAGTCTTTTATATGAAAGTCAGATTTTTCTGTTCAGCTCTGGCTTTTTCATCAGATATGTTGAAAGTCATCTCTTTCATTGAATATCAATTTTTTAACTCTGAGAATTATACTCAGTTTTGGGAAGTAGGTGATTCTTGGTTGTAATGCTAGCTCTTTTGTCCTCCAGAAGATCATATTCTAAACTCTTTGATCTTTTAGTGTACAAGCTGCTAAATCTTTTGTTATGCTGACTATGTGGTGCCATGATGTTGGAATTGTTTCTTTCTGGCTGCTTGCAGTATTTTTTCCATGACCTAGGAGCTCTAGAATTTTTCTGTAATATTCCTGGGATTTTTTATTTGGGGATTTCTTTCAGGATGTGATCAATGGATTCTTTCTATTTCTATTTTTCTCTCCAATTCTTTAATATCAGAGTAGTTTTCCTTGATAATTGCTTGACCGATGATGTCTAGGCTCTATTTTTGATCATGGTTTCAGGTAGTCCAATAATTCTTAATTACCTTTCCTTGATCTATTTTCCAAGTGAGTTGTTTTTTCCAGAGAGATATTTCACATTTTCTTCCATTTTTTTTCATTCTTTAAATTTTGTTTCTTTGACATCATTAGCTTCCACTTGCCCAATTGTAATTTTTAAGGAATTATTTTCTTCAGTGAATTTTTGTACCTCCTTTTCCATTTGACCAAATCTACTTTTTAAGATGTTCTTTTCTTCAGAATTTTGTACATTTTTTTCCATGTGTCCAATTTTGTTTTTCAAGGTGTTTTTCTCCTCATTCATTTTTTGTGCCTCTTTTGCCATTTGGTGTATTCTGGTTTTTAAGGTGTTGTTTTTTCCAGTATTTTTTTTTTTTTGGTGTGGCTCATCTACCAAGATGTTGACTCTTTTTTTTTTTTTTTGTAATACTCTCCTTTCTTTTCCTAATCATTCTTCTACCTGTCTTATTTGATTTTTAAAATCCTTTTTCTGCTTTTCCAAGCATTCTTTTTGGTCCTGAGACCAATTCATATTTTTCCCTGAGGCTTTGGATGTAGCAGTTTTGACTTTCTTGTCTTCTGAGTTTGTGCTTTGTGCTTCCCTGTCACCACAGTAATTCTCTATGATCATGTTATCTTTTTGTTGTCTGCTCATTTTTCTTGCCGATCTTTTGACTTTTAAGTTTATGTTAAAGTTGGGCTCTGCTCCCTTGGTGGAGGGGCCACTGTCCCAAGCTTCAGGTTTTTTGGGGGGCATTTTTATAGCTAGTGCTGGGGGGTTCTCTAAGTTTTCAGTTCTTTTGGGATAATATGATCCAAGGAGAAGTGTATTTACTACTCTCCTGGCCTGTGTTCTTGTCAGTAAGAGACTACAAACATTCTTTTCTGCCCTATAACTGTGACCATGGTCCCCACTCCCTGGGCTTCAAATTCTAAGATGCTGCCGCTTCTCCTTCCTTGGGACTGTAATCTTAGACTGGCACCCAGATCCATGTGTGCACAATGCAACAGAGTCCTGCACCTAGTGCTAGCAAAGGGATGCCTGCAATCTCCTTCTGACAAATTGTCCATCCCCATTACCATCTATGGGCTAAGAAATGCAGAAGCCCAACTACCACTGTGGATTCAGTCACCCTCAAGGCCTGATGCTGATTTTCTGGGGCTTTACCTGAGCTTAACTGTGCTCCATTTTCATCCTCATGTGATAGACATTTTCTATTGATGTTCTAAGTTCTCTTAAGTTGAAAAATTGTTTCACCTCAACCTTTTCTGCATTCTGCTACTCTAGAATTCATTTCTAGGCATTATTTTGAGGTTTTTGGAGAAGAATTTGGGAGAACTTGGGCAAGTCTCTACTCTTTCTCTATCATCTTGGCTCTGCCCTCCAACATTCATTTTTAAAATTTGGCAAGTTAATAATACATGATTCAAGTCATCATGAGAGGATTCCTATATGCATCTCACTTCTCTTAAAGTCAAGAGAAGGGAGATCTCTGTAACTCACCTGCAATTTCTTTTCAAATTCTATTGCTGATGTTCCTCATTATTTTGTATCACATCAGTGTCTTGTAGTTACAATATCTGATGCAACATGACTAGTGGAACCTGAGCATATGAGTCCCAGAAAACTGAAGAACAAAGTAAAAAGGAAGATTGTGTTCTCTAGACTGTGGATTGAAGGGGATTTTTAAAAGTATCTTTTAAGGGTCACTAGTTTGCCCCAGAACTAACAACCCTTGAGTGGAAGGGTGTTCTCCCTCTTCATAGCACATCAAAATGCTATATTCCCATGAAAATTGACATATAATGAGCCATGCAAGTAGTCCAGTTTATTTTTCTAAGAAAATTGCTTAATTAATGTACATCATAAAACTTTTATCACTATCAGAACTAACAGAAATAGTTGGTTTATTTATGCATAGGGAAATTGCCTCCTATACTTCTCTTTCAAAAGGAATCCCAGTGAATTTTCCATAACTGCTTTTTCAATATTTTCCCAAATCCTCAGAATCACCTACCTTGGAAATGCATTTGCCCCTGAAATGATCTCTTTCCAAACTATTACAAAAACCAGGCAGCAGCACTGTCAAGTAGGGCTACCAAATAGATGCTTCAGAGGAAATTCAGTCAATGACAAAGTAATTTCCCAGAATGCCATTTGGCTCAGGCAAATCTATTCAAACTTCTTTAATGAGTGCCATCTGTATGTAAAACATTTTATGTAAAGCCTTTCTAATGAACAAGGAGTTAGGACCCAGTGTGGACTAACATACATAATAATTAAGATTGTTTTTTTTTCTTACTGTTATAATTATATTTCTGACAGAGATAAGACAAATTTAACTCCACTTATGAAGCAGAGGAAGTTGTTTCAATAGCAAGCCTACCAAGGAAAAACCTATTACCACTATTTACCCTGACATCCCTCTTATCTTCCTCCTCATCCTCACCTTTCTGTGGCACTTAACTGTTGGCAACCATCTATGTCTTATATTACTAAGACTAATTATTCATATTTCTTTCACTTCTCTCTGAACTTCTAAAGCCTGGCTCCCTTTACACTGTGAGTAGAGTCAAAGACTGGGGGAGTCAGGGAGGGGGAAGGGAGGATTAAAATATTAAAAGATTATGAAGAGGTAGCAAGTGCTTTAAAGGACAGCGAGTGTTCAGGAGGGACAGTAGTACGATTTGACTGAAACACAAAATACCTAATAAGGAGCAATATGAGATAAGGTTAGAAAGGTTGAATAATGAAAGATTGTAGACGGCCTTCAGTGCAGGGTGATTTTAAACTTTATTTGATGGACAATAGTTAACAAATGGATATGTTAAATAGAAGAGAGGAATGATGAGATCTAAGCACAAGGATTATTAGCCCAACATTGGTATGGAGAGGAGAACATGGAGAGTGATTAATGAGTGGAGGTTAGAAGACCTGTTTGAAAACAATTTCTATAGTCTTTGCTCTTGAGGTTATCTTCCTTGGTTTTATTAAAATGAATACATGACTTTTTATACAGACTTGCAGACAAATTTACACCATGATACTTACAGTTTCATGCATCACTCCTCCCGGTGGGGGGGGGGGGGATCTACTTCTTAAAAGAGGACTCCAGATGACTGGTCAGTTCTTAAACTAGATAAATGAATCAGAGATTTGTGGAAAAAGTCTGACCTTTCCAGTAGCCCTCAAATTATAGTATGTAGGCAACTCCTATCTCTACCTAAATATTAGACCTGTCCTGTTATTGCTGTTCTTTTTTTTAATGGCTTCAAAGGAGCAGAATTTAAGCCTTGTTGGATATCTTCAATGAAAAATGCAGTTCTCCAATAACATAGATTAGGCATCCATATATTTATCCATGTCTGAGCTGGCAGACACAACCTTGTAAGAGGCAGGCTCCCACAGAGTCATAGCTCATAGCTATGGATTTTAACTCTAATTCTAGACAAATCTTTTCAGTCCACTTCCTATGTGAAAGCAAGAGAGTCATTCTTCACCAATGCATTAGAAAGATAAATGCCACAAGTGTCTTTTTTCCATACTTCAAAAGATCAGTGATTTCATTGATGTGAATACTCCCTTCACTGACACAGCTCACAATGCATTTGTGCCTTGTAGATAGTCTTTATGAACTGATGACAACAACAACAAAATAATCAAGCCCTAGTCACCAACTTTCAGGTGAGGTGACTCCTCATTTGACCCTCCCATAATAAAAATAGAGTGCATAACTTATATGCAAAGGCTTTCTAGATTGGTCCTGCCTGTCATTGGTTATGCTCTGCTGGATAAGCTTCCAAGAGATAAAGGTCACATCCATACCACAAAAGATACCAGAATAGGACATTAGTGTTTTTAATATCTTCAAACCTCAGTTTAGAAAAAAAAATTCTAGGAGAATATGTACTTCCAAATATATGAAAAAATGTCATAAACATAGAGGTCCAGACCAAGTGCTAAGAGGTATCTGAGAAGGGAGAGATCACTTTTATGGGATGAGATGGGGGAGAAGGGGGTGTTAGGGAAGGCTCTTGGAAGAAGTAATGACTGAATTAGGCATTGAACAAAGGAAAGATTTGTCAAGCCCAAACCATATTCCAAAAAGAGTATTTGTCAGTATCCTCTGCTATTACCAGACCAAATCTGGAGTATTGTGTTCAGTTCTGAATACTACAGTTTACAAAAGATATTGAGAAGTTGAAGCTGAAGCTGGGGTGATCCACAAGAGGACAACCAGAAAGTGAGGGGCCTTGAGTCCAAATCATATGAGAAATGGATGAAGCAACTGAGAATATTTAGTTTAGAGCAGTGGTTCTCAACCTTCCTAATATTGGGACCCTTTAATACCTGTAGGTGGGTGTATCTGCATGTGGACGGACCTGCCTGGATACAGATAGAGGAGTGGTATCTCGGTTCCCAAGACCATCAGAAATATGTGTTTTCCAATGGTCTTAGGCGACCCTGTGACGCCTGTGAAAGGGTCGTTCGACCCCCAAAGTGGTTGTGACCCACAGGTTGAGAACCACTGGCCTAGAGAAAACTCAGTGGGAATGTGATAATTATTTTCAATAATTCCAAGGGCTTTTAAGTGAAAGAAAGATTTGACTTCTTTTTGGGGGTCCCAGAGGGTGCAACTAGGAGCATTGAGTAGAGGATTAAAAAAGGCAAATTTAAAATTAGTCAAGAAAAAAAAACCTCCCTAATCATTATGGCTATTCCAGAGTAGGATGGTCTGCCTTGAGAAGGATGGGTCTCTCTCTCTTGGTGTTCAAGAAGAGGCAGAAGTACCACTCATCATATAACTTACAATGGGTATTCTTTTTGTGTGGGGGTTGGGCTCCATGGCCTCTGAGATCCTTTCCAGTTTTAAATTCCATGACCTCATATGTGCATCATTTACTTTTTTTTTTTCCTGTGACACATAGCTATGAATTTTAACTCTTAATTCTAGACAAATCTTTTCAGTGCACTTCCTATGTGAGAGCAAGGGAGTCATTCTTTACCAGTGCTAGTGGAGAGATGTTGGAGTATATCCTGAAGTTCTCCAACAGTAGTATGTAAGTGTTATGTACCAATAATTCTACATATTCCCTTTCTCTAAACTACCCCCCACTCCATGTACACATACACACAGGTATAAAGTTTTCCTGTGACTGAAGAACATACAAAGAAAGTAAAATGTGAAAAAAAAATAGGTTGAAGGAAATAAGATGACAAACAAAATAGGAAGTTAGGAGAGAAGGAAAAAGAGAGCTCTATAGGGGATGGGGGAGAGATAAAGTAACTCAGAGAGGGAAACTTGTAAAAGAAGAAGGTTCTGTATGCAGGAGAGAGAATAAGAGCTATTCTCAAGGTCCAGGCTTTTGATAACTAGTAGTCTCTATGTAGTCCTAAATTGTATTTCCCCAAGATTTTACTTTCTGCTTATTCAGTGGATCTAATAAAAATCTAGTTGCTTTTGAGGTATTGATTGGTGCAAATGTGGCTTAATAGCACAATCATTACTTTTTTAATCTTGGAACTGCCAGCCCCTACTATTTTCAACTGAAGTTCAAGTTGTTCGATTAAGGGCTGCCATTACTAATTGTTTTTAAATGTTGCTAGGACATATCTAGTTCAGGAAGTTTGCTTCTTTGGTAGCAACTTTTAAAGGACTCATCTTTAGGATTGCATCTCCTCAAACTCGAGAATAAGCAGCACTTGGGTTTCTCAGGTGGTCTTGGAATTGAGCAGTTAGGACTTCGTTGATCAGAACATGTGTTTCCTTCACTTCCTTCCTATAATTCAAATTAAGGTGACTATCCCCATTTGCTCAGTTACACTAAAATGAAACATTTGTGTAGGCTTACAGTCTGTCCTTCAATCCTTTACTGGAATTCAGCAGAAAAGGTCAAATGGGGATAATATGTCAAAAGGCTGTAATTAAGATTTAGAAAGATTAATACCAATGGTATTTAATGGAATTGCCTTTTAGAGAAATGCTCATCTATTACTTTGATATTTGACTTTTTTTCTTGCTATTAAAACGTTAGCACTGTATAAAAACACCAAATCAGCTACAGAAATGTGAGCTTATACAGCTTTCCATGAAAGGACCACACCTAATAAATAGTCAGATACTCACTATTGTAGTGCTGAAGAGAAAATGTGTCAGCCTTTTCATGGGACACCCCATGTTTTTAGATTTTAAGGGTTCTTTCCCTTTTTCCTAGAACACATGAAAAAAATTAAAATTGTGCTAAGCTGAAAAATGGCATTGCTGCATAACTGGAGTATATTGCTGCAGCTTTTTTTAAAATTTATTAGTAGTTTCAAATGTTTATACCAATCTCAAATATACATAGAAAAAAAATCAATCAATTTTTACAGACAGGGGGAAATTTTCCCTCTAATGGGAATTCCGTGGTTAAATCCAGCACATCACATTGAAAATGTACTCTTTCGTCTCAAATGCAGGCTGAAGCTTTTTGGTGTGTTGAAGAAGAAGCTGTTTCAAATAGTAAGGAAATTTCCATTTCAAAAATAGCTACTGAACTTTCACAATGACTGCTTTGCATATATTTTTCATGAGAAAAATGCCATTGTTATTTTTACTATGGCTATGTAAATTAACTGTTGATAGGATTAAGGTCTGTCACCTTCTGAGACTCTTTCTGGCTTGCACGGTTGATGTTGGTCTTTTTTTCCTTTTTACCAACATTTTCCAGTTGAAGCCACAAGAGGCATTTCGCTTTCTACTCCCATCTCACTCCTACCACCCCCACTTTACTTTGTTTTGTTTTGTTTTCCTCTGGAGGCTTGAATCTAAGCCTTAATCTTCTTTACATGAAAAAGTTAAGGCCTTCCTCCTCATGAAGCAGCTCATTTTTTTACTTGTCATTTGGTTTAGGTGACTGTCAATTCTTCTGGTCTTCTCTTTCATTTCCAAAAAAAAAGGATGAGAGGATCCTAGGATCGTGGAGCTAGAGTTGAATGGCCATCTTATCCAACGTTCTCATGTTACATAAGAGGAAACTGAGGTCCAGGGAGATTGAGTGACTTGCTTAAGGTCACAGTTATATTAAGTATAACAAGTTGGATTTGAACACAGATCCTCTTGTTCCAAAGGCTTTCTACCACCCCATACTGAACACTTACTGGATTTTTTTTTCCCACACCACAATTAAAATATAAATCAAATAGATATTTTTGTTTGCAAATAGCATTAGAAAAGAAAATAGTATTTGGGGAGAACCGCATTAGAACTTTGGATGCAGAGGGGGCAACACAAGAGAAGTAGATATTGGGATGAGAGAGAAGAAAAATTCAAAGGGGCAGGAGGGGGGCAGAGTTGTTCTTAACAACCAACAGTCTACAATTTTGCCCAAGACTGGCCTGCCCAGGACCTACAGTCTAGATAATTTAGAGGCAATTATTCTTAGAAGGAAAATTTTTGCAACTTGTAATTTTTCTCAAATTATTGTCAGCTGCTTTAAGATTTAATGAATTTCCAAAACTGTATTTACATCATAGAGACATAAAATTTAAAGCTGGAATGGACCTTGGAGATCATCTAATCTAACTCCTTTATTTTTGCATATCATAGCCCAGAACCAGAGCTTTGTGCTTTCACAGCTTGGTTTCAACATCATATGCTTTTAAAAAATCGCAGTCCTTGAACTGTCACTTTAACCAAGGATTTCTCTTGGGAACATTTACATTTGATTTATATGTAGGTCTCCACAAGAAAGGAAAAGGCCCTCACTTCCTATTCAACATTCAGACTAACAAAACTGTGAATATTGGATGGTCTTCGTTTAACCCAACAACAACAGCAACAAAAGTGCAAAGGAGTCACACTAGGTTAAACAAACAGTCAAAATTACTGTTTTCCATTCTGGGGAGCTCTACATCCCAGGAAACTATGCACTCCTCCAAAAATGTGGTGGTACATTAGGATCCCCAGGTACACAGAGAAAGTTAGAGTGGACCTGCTAGAGAATCCAACTACCCATCCTCAGGGAGCTCCCAAAAATATGTAGCCAGTATCCTGATCAACATGGGAATGATACCTTACTCAAATCCAGTGGTGGAAAGAAATATTTCCAAGTCCCCATCCAGTTCCTTCTCTACCCCAAGAATGGGTAGGAACTATCAATCAAATCGTAAAATATTTAATTGGAAGAAGCACAAATATACAAGAAAAATCAAGAAGTATGATCATCCTAAGACCCCAGATATAAATGAATACAGTCTCCTACAACTTCATATGCTGAGGTAAGAAAATGTTTCCATTTCAATGTCTATTTCTATCATGGCTAGGAAAATTTTTCCTGGCTGAGTTGCTATGGCTCTATCTGCCAACAAACATTTATGCCTCACTGCTACTATCATTGCCACTTCCTATAGCCTCCTGATGCCGTCAACAAGTCAAGAAGAATTTATTAAGGGCCTACTATGTGCCAGACCTAATCACTGGAAGTACAAAGAAAGAAAAACTGTCCCTGCTCTCAAGGAGCTCATAGTCCAACTGGGGAGACAGTGAGCAAACTAGTATTTATGAGGTAAGCAGGATAACATGGAAATGAGAAGCAGAAGGAAGGCAAAAACCTAAAGGGGTCTTAGGAAAGGCTTCCTTCAGCAGATGAGATTTTAGCTGAAATTCAAATGAAACCAGGGAAGCCAGAGTACCTGACAAATAGTAGGCACTTAATAAATGCTTATTAAATGAGGGAACAGAGACAAGGAGAGAGAGAATTCAGAGTGTTGAGGACGGCCAATGACAGGTGACTCAGAAAATGGAGTGCCTTGCACAAGGATTCTCAAGGAGGCCAGTGTCACTATATCTTTCATGCTGCTGCTGCTCTATTTATCCTTCTGTGCTTTTATATCCTTCACCATATTAGAGACTATTTTATGTCTTCAAAGTTGCAATTTGCTTCTTTTTTTTTGGAGGGGGGAAGGCAGGGCAATTGGGGTTAAGTGACTTGCCCAAGGTCACACAGCTAGTAAACATGTCTAGTGTCTGAGAATGGATTCAAACTCAGATACTCCTGCCTCCAGGGCTGGTGCTCTATGCACTGTGCCACCCAGCTGTCCCTACTTCTTTTTGAAGCTCTGCCCCAGGGTTAGTTTCCTACATCCATAACGGCCTTCTGCTGAAATTTGGCAGTACTATTCTACTGATACAGTGACTGCTTTGGACAAGTGTCATCTCTTTTAAAAAGTGAGCCATCTTGGCCCAACGTGCCTCTTGGTTAGACAAAACTTTCTCAGGTCTTTTATTAGTCCCACAATTCCATTTTGGCTGACATACAAATGACAATTGAGTCACCTTTGCAACTTGTAGACTTATCTTCCTTAACAGAAGATCCATAGTCATAATTTTTAGGTGAGTTAAGGCAAATGAATTCTACCTTAGAGTGAAGGAGTAAACCACATGGAACCTGCCTGATAGTTCTTCTTTCTGATTCTTTCTGACAAGGGGAATTTTTGTCTGTCCTTCCTTTTTGAAGAGGACTAATGATGTCACAAGGTATGTCTTGACTTGTACCTGAATTGGATTTAAGTGAGACAGACTGGCACAAAGTCATTGGCCTCACTCTCTCTTCCAGAGTCATCAAAGTGCAGAAGTAAGACAAAAGTCAGGATGACTGGTGATGGTCTTGGTGTCTTTGATGTCTGACTAAGCACTAAGCCCTCCAGTGCTTCATGACCACTGGAACAAATTGTTCTCATGTGCTCATTCCTCCAGATGAAGCCTTCACATACTTGAGATAGACATCCCACTAAGTCGTCAATAGGTTTGAGGTCATTGATCACCCTCAGCCTGGTTTAACCCATCTGCCAAGATAATTTTACCGGGGTATGGTCTCTGGCTATGGTACAGCTTCTTGGAGCCACAGGTGAGAGTTAGGTGAAAAGTAGACACCAAAGGTGGATGAGCAGCCTTGAAAATGGCTCAGCACCCCTTATACCAGAGGTGCTGGTTTTCCCTAAACACCACATAAACACATACACATATATCTTTTCAACTGCCCTTTTGTGTTCTATCATAAGCCACCCCACCAAACTAATACCCATTATACAAATTGTCTTGAAAAAAAATGAAACAAAATGAAAGCACTAAGAATACTGTAGAAATTGCAAAATCTTGTGACCTCTACAAAAACACTAGTTATCATGGCAAATCTCATATTCTCTTTATGTACAGATGAGGAAACTAAATCCCAGTAGATTAAATGATTTGTCCACAGTTACACAGATAAGTTAGTAATAGGACCAGTCCTCCCTTTCAGGCTCATTCAGGTTGAGAGAAAATACAGGTACAGATAGGCAGTCAGACAATGGCCTTCCAGTGTGTGTGTATAGAGCAGGGGTGGGTAACCTGTGACCTTCAGGCCACCTGTGCCCTTCAAGGTCCTTGGGTGCAGCCTTTTGACTGAGTCTTAAGTTTTACAGAACAAATTCTTTTATTGAGGGGATTTGTTCTGTGAAGTTTGGATTCAGTCAAAGGGCAAGACTTGAGGACCTAGAGGACCACATGTGGCCTCCCGGCTGCAGTGTCCCCACACCTGGTATGGAGGATGTATATACAGGGTCGCAAAATGGCACAGTGAATAGAGTGCTGGGCCTGGAGTCAGGAAGACTTATCTCCCTGAGTTCATCTGATCTCAAATATTTACCAGCTATGTAACCTTGTGTAAGTCATTTAACCCTGTTTGCCTCAGTTTCCTCATCTTTAAAATTACCTGAAGAAGGAAATGGCAAACTACTCCTGTATCTTTGCCAAGAAAACATCCAGTGGGGTCACAGAGAGTCAGACACGACTGAAACAACTAAACAACAGCAACGAAGGGGATGGAGTTGAAAAAGTGGCATGTGATTGTGAATAATAATATAAACCACCTCCCATTAAAAAGATAAGCAAATAAATTATGTACAAATGACTTGTGTCTAATGAGTGGTTGTCAAGCTGCATAGAATCATGCAGGATGATGTCGACTAAAGAAGGGAAATAACCACCCACTGGCTTTTTATAGTCTACATAGATATTTGTATATTAATAACAAATAAATTGATTGGGGTTAGAAGATAAGCATCTAAGCTTAGATCCTAGAAACCACTGCTGAATCCCTGAATTGGCAATGAATAATTTTAGCTCTTTGGTCTGCGAACTCAGGAGAGCAGTTGCAGTGATATCAAATTATCTTCATATATTTCATCAGATCACGGTGCTTTACCTGACACAGAATCAATTTTAAATTTCATCCATAGGGTGAACGAGAGAGGATTGCAGTTACTGCTGATTTTCCCTTTGTATCATTCTCTGATACATACAGAATGACATCAGTAGGGTTTATTGTAGGATATTTATTTTAGCTTTGGTTTAAGGCATTAAATGTGTATATTTCTTCTATTAAAGCCCACCGTGCTTGTACAACTGTAATAAAACAGCAGAGTTTGGCACCATCCATCTTTTGTTATGGATTGCTGGAATGATGTTGGAAAGTATATTTATAAGTACTGCATACTAGTACTGCCAAATATTGACTTTGCTTGCTAACTCCATCACATAAAACTTCTGACGACAACCTAAGTAAAGTTCAGCTGAAAATAAAATGTTGCAAAATAAAGGCCAAAAATGGAAAGCATTTTTCAAAACGCTAAATTAGAAAGTTAAAGAATCAAGGCAATTAATCAATATTTCAAAATGATGAATTTATTTTACAAAACACTAGCTAAAATGAAAAGCTCAGAAGGGAGGTTTTGCTGGGCATTTAAAATATAATGTTTATTTTGGGTTTTTTTGGTAGAGGCATTCAGGTAAAGGTTGTTTTTCTAAATGCTTACCTGAACATAATGCTAAAATCATATTCTAACATCTGACTGTCAGAATAATAACTATTAACTCACAACTATATAACAATTCTCTTTTAAAGCCCTTCACATCCATTATTTTTTTCTGATTCTCACAAGAATCCTGGGAAGTAGGAGATGGTCTCATTCCCATTTTGAAGAGGAGAAAATAGAGTGGTGAAGTCACTCACCTAGGACCACAGAGCTCTTAAGTATCTGAGTTGGAATTCAAACATAAGTCTTTATGGACCCAAGTCTAGTACTTTATCCACTCCAGTGGTTCACAACTTTCCTAATGCCGGGAGCCTTTAATAGTCGTATGTGGGCATATCTGCATGTGGGCGGACCCGCCTGGAGACTGATAGAGGAGCAGTGTCTCAGTTCCTAGGACCATTGGAAATATGTGTTTTCTGATGGTCTTAGGCGACCCCTGTGAAAGGGTCGTTCGAGCCCCAAAGGGGGCGCAACCCACAGGTTGAGAACCACAGCTACTCCATGCTACTTTTATTGCATTTCAGTATCTTTTGACAGATACCTGTTTCCTTGATTCTAACCTCTCTCCCCATTTCCTGTTGAAACTTGACCCTTTTGTCATTCTCATACTCTCATTCTCTCTTTCTCTCTCTTTCTGTCTCTCTGTCTCTCTCTTTCTCTCACTCTCTGTTTCTCTCTGCCTCTGTCTCTCTCTCTCTCTCTCTCTCTCTCTCTCTCTTTCTGTCTTTCTCTCATCTCTTTCCTTCCTTCCTTGTTTCCCTCCCTCTTATTCTCCATCTTATGCCTTCTCTCCTGTGTCTTACACCCATACCCCATGTCTTCTGTAGTCTTTAGCAATCTACTCTTTACACTACCAATCATTCAGCCTAACATCCTATATCTCTCTTCTTTACAGCCAAGCCTCCTAGAAAAAAATCTTTCTGTACTCAACATTTCTTGCATCCTTCCTTTTCTCCCATTCACATCTCAGTCCCTTGAAATCCATGTTTTGACCTTGCCCCTCAACTGAAACTGCTCTAAGGTTGCCAATAATCTTTTTGTTGCTATATTTACTATCTTTCTCCTCAATCATCCTTCTTGACTCCTCTGTCATATTTGGTATTGTAGAATACTACTCTCCAAGGTGTTTTCTTTTTCCTATGTTTTCATGACCGTGGTCTCTCCTCATTCTTTTCCAAACTATCTAACCTCTCTTTCCTGATCTTCTTTAGTGGTTCATTATCCATTTTCTATCTTCTGACAATTAGTCTCCCGCAAGGTTCTGTTCTGGACATACTTCTCTTGTATTTACTCTTTAATTTATTTTAACAATATCATCTTTATCAATTATGGCAGCTAGGTGGTGTGGTGGGTAGAATACTAGACCTGGAATCAGGAAGACTCATCTTTCCATGTTCAAGACTGGCCTCAGACACTTACTAGCTCTGTGACCCTGGGCAAGTCTCTTAACCTTGTTTGTCTTAGTTTCCTCATCTATAAAATCAACTGAAGAAGGAAATGGCAAACCTCTCCAGCATTTTTGATAAGAAAACTTCAAAAGGCATCACAAAAAGTTGGACATGACTGAAACAATTGAAAAAAAAACAATTGTCAATTATAATGTCTAATCAGACTCTGAGCTCCTGCATAAATGACAGAACTTCCATGTTGGAAGGGATTTCTTAAGCCATATGGTCCAACTCATACCCCAAGAAGTGTACACACTATAACATATTTGGAAAATGGTTATCCATCATCTGCTTCATTTATCTTCATTTATGAGGAATCCACTCTCTCCCAAGAAAGCCCAATCTATTTGGGGATAGCTCTCAGTGTAAAGAAGTTTCTCCTGACATCAAGACCAATTTGAACTATCACTTCCAATATTAATAACAGTTCAACTCATCAGCCAGATACATCAGCCAGTGAACATGTTCACTCAAATCTTTTCTTGCAGGCTAACTATCCCCAGGCCTATAACTAATCCTCAAGAAACCCTTCAACATCCTGATTTTCCTCTGATCCAACTTCTCAAAATCCCTTTTAACTCTGGATATGATCTCACTGGGGAAAAATAAATAAGAACTCTTAGAGAAATATCCCTATTCCTGGAAGCTTTGCCTCCCCTAATGCAGTCAAAGATCATATTACAGGTTTGGGCTGTCACATCACACAAGTGACTCATATCAGGCTTGCTGCCTACTGAAATACAAGATCTTTTCCTGACAAATTTATTCAACTAGGGCCCACCAATCTTCTATTTGAAATTAAGTTGTTGTTTTTTTTTAACCCAACAATGTCTTTATATTCATCCTTATTGAATTTCATTGTATTAGATTTAGCCTGGTGCTCTAGCTTGTTGAGATTTTTTTTGGATCCTGACTCTTGTCATCTTGTGTCTAGTATTCTACCCACCACACCACCTTAGCTATCTTACCTAACTTTGTGGCATCTAAAAATTCAATAAATAAGTCTCCTATGCCTTTAAGTCAGTGATAGAAATATTAAAGAGCACCGGGCCCAGCCTAACTCCCAGGGACAGTCCACTAGAGACCATCTGTAAAGTTGACATCCAATCATAATATGATTTTCCTTTGAATTTAGCCATTCAACCAATTCCATATCACTTAATCAACTATATTGTAATCTATTTCACATCTTTCTATCTTTCCCACAAGATAGCATGAGGTATTTCATTGAATTCCTGGCTAAAATCTAGGCAAAATATAACTACGTCATTTCTCAAATAACCAGTTTAAGAATGCTCTCGCAAAAAAGAAAGGAAGGAAGGAAGGAAGGAAAAAAGAAGACGGCATGGTCTCTTCTTGATGAATCCATACTGATTTTGGAGCAGCAATTTTCTTTTTTTTTTTTACTTGTTTACTGATCAGCTAATGATCTGTTCAAGAATTTCTGTAAAAATCAACATCAAGCTTATAGTCCTAAGTTCTTCCTTTCTTTTTAATTTTTTTTTAAGTATTGTGGCATCATTTGCCCTTGTCCAGTCTTATGTTGCTTCTCCCATTTTTCACAATGTTCTGGATTTCACAGAAAGTCAATCAACAATCACACTTACCCTTTAAGTACCTAATTATATACATTATGTGGATGAGATTCCTTGAATTTGTCAAAGGTAAATAAGCACTCTCGCACTATTTAATTTCTTTTCTTAGGTATCAAGTATTTGTTAGCCATTTTTGTTCCAACATTTCTAGGATTGCAAACATTCATTGTGTCAGAGAAAAGGAGAGAAATAGGAACTGGCTATGTGATTTCATTGGTATAGGGAATTTCTAGGTGAGGCAACCCCTCATCAAATGCATGCAGCTTTTTTTGCTGTTTATCCTTCCTTCTTGAAGAGTACAATGACTTCAGGAAGATGATGCCATGACATGCAAGTAAATTGGATTTAAATGAGGAAGGACTGTGTAGTCACAAGCCTCATTCTCTGCTCCAAAGACATCTGGGTCCTGTGACCAGATATAGATCAGGATGGTTGGAGATGGCCCCCTGGTGCAGTAAGAAACTTTGTCCTTTTTAAGTTTTTTCATAGGACTCATTTTGACTGAGGTAATGCCCATTCAGTTATTAAGATTAGGTAAGAAATAAGGCCAAGAATGGCCTCTTTTACCTAGTCAAAGAAACAAAACAAATACAAAAAACAAAATTTCCAGAACTTCTCTATACCCTTAGAGATTTTCCTAGAGAACTGAGAGATTAAGTGACTTTTTGTCAGAGTCACACATCTGGGATGTGTCAGTTGGATCTTCCTTGTTGATTTCTTTACTTTATGAAGAATAAAATGAATATTAAGGAACGTTAAAGAGCTAATAGGTAATCACTTTTTTTGGCAGAGAGGGAGAGGGCTTAAGCAGATATCTAGATCCTCACCTTAAGGAATGTGGTACTTCCCAAACTCATCATCTATTATCTCTTACTATTCTGGTGATCTCCTCATCTTGGACATTGTCTCTCTTCCTTGCTTTTGTACCCTGGAAGTTCATTCTGTCCCTATACTCTCCTTCTCTTACTGATTGGCTCCTCTAACAACTACCATTTTAAGAAAATGTCCATGCCAGAAATATCTTCATTCTTCCCTGGACTCTATTCCTGACCCTCCAGGATTTCTCCATTATGACTATACACCAGTATCTTTTCCCTCTCACTACCTTTTCAACATATCTGTGTGTCTGTGTGTGTGTGTGTGTGTGTGTGTGTGTGTGTGTGTGTGTGTGTGTGTTTTATTCCCTCCCCCCATTAAAATGTCAGCTCCTTGAAGGCATGGACTGTCTTTCTTTCTGCCTATATTTATATACCCACCACTTAGCACCTAGAACATAAATGCTTAATAAATGCTTCTTGACGATTTGGTTTTTAGTATACCTTGATGACAAAATTACTTCTATTCTCCCCTCTACTGAACTTCACTCAAATATTATCTGCTATACTTCCCTGCTCTGCTGTCTAGGTTTCCTCAGATGAGTAGATCTTCTCACTGTACTTCACAGTGCTCCATTAAGCCCTCCCTTCTTTTACCTATCCTTTTTTCTTTTGAATAAAGTATACTGATCATGAGTCATGGACTCTTCTTCTTTTCTATTCTAAGGAATTCCTCTGAGGTCAAATTTGCCATCTTACATTAGAATCTCTAGTTCTTCATATTTGCTGCCTAAACTTTAATGCTTTGGGCGGGGGGGAGGGGGGAGGAAGCATCTGAAACCAAAGTTCTTACTACTGACTTTTTTGGATTTTCTCTCTTCTGAACCCCCAGATATCTCAAATGCTACTATACTTCATCCTTCACTATACCTTTCCTCTTTCATATTTTGCTTGGTGGATATACATGAGAAATTTTCTTCATTTTTTTTTACTCAGTGAAAGTCCTTTTGATTAGATTTAATAGACACCAGTCAGAAGCATTATCACCCACCTTACTTATCTTTCTATCTTTGGCCAAGAACCTGATACTCCTCGGTTTTAGGCCTTTTTCCAGATATCTAAATTCCGTTCTCAGATACCACCTTCTTAGACAGTTATTTATTTGCCCAATCTATTTTGTTTCATAATTCTATTCCATAACTCATTTCTTTTTCCAATTTTTCTTCTACCTCTCTAACTTGATTTTTAAAATGTTTTTGAGTTCTTCCAAGAGAACCTTTTAGGCTTGAGACAAAAGTACAAATATCACTTACAGTGGTCCTACCAATTTGACCCCCACAACATATCTTGAAACTATCCCTTTGTCTCAGCCCTCAAGTCCACCGTCATAGTTCACAACTTCATTTCTTCTTAGCTAGCTTTTACAACAATTTCTTGATTGGTTTCAGGTATCCTATAGCTCCTCTTCTGCCTTTGGTCTTCTGGATGGTTGGCAAAGTAATCTTTAAATCAAGTCTAACCAAGTCATTCCCCAGCTTGAGTTGTTTTTTTTTTTTCCTACTGGCTCATTTTCCTTCCAATATAATTGCAACGTTAGTGATGATAATTATGATGGTGGCAACAATGATGATAACATTAATATTTGGAATTTATACAGCATTTTAAGTTTTGCAAAGAATCTTATAAATATCATTTCTTTGGAAATTTATGATCACAACAATCCTAGTAGGTAGATGCTGTTATCATTATCCTCATTTTACAGATGAGGAAATTGAGGCAGGCAGTGATTAAATCACTTACCCAGGGTCACACATCTAGTAAATATCTGAGGGCAGATTTAAAATCAAATATTCCTCATTCCAGGTCCAACACCCTAACCAATGTGTCATCTAGATGCATACAGTCTGTTCAAATTGTCATTTAAATCATCTGGCTTCAGTTTCCCTTTCTAAGATTGTTTCATATTATTTCCCTTCATATATTCTATACATCTACTGTTCCACAAATTTGAGATTTCATCTTCCATGCCTCTGCCTTTGCATAGCCTGTCTGTCCTCCAAACCTGCAATGTACTTTTTCATTTCTACCTCTTTTAATCTCTGGATGCCTTCAAGGCTTGACTCATGAGCCACTTCCTATAGGAAGCCTTTCCTAATACCCCTCACTGTTAGAATTTGCTTTCTCAAATAAATCATTTGTATAGTTTTCTGTTTAAATATTGTGTCCCCTTGTAGAATTAAATTTTTTAAGGTCAAGGACTTGCTTTGCTTTCCCTTTCTATTCCCAGTGCCCTACATAGAGCTTTGTATGTACTACACACTAAAAAAGCTTGTTAGGATATATACAGGACTTTTTTTTTTCTCTCTCACCTTCTTACCACCTATCCTCTTGGTGGAATTCCTGGATCAAAGAGTATGAACCATGTAATTTTTTTTTCCTTGCAAAATTCTAAATTGTTTTCCAGAATAATTGTATCACTTCATGTCTCTAGGAATCGTGAATTAGAGTGCCTGTCTTCCCACAGCCTTTATATCTGTATTTCCATTTTATATCTTTTTTTGCCAGTTTGATGGTTGAGGGGGTAAAACCCCAGAGCTGTTTTAATTTGCATTAATCTTGTTAGTGATTTGGACCTTTCTTTAAAATATGGTTGTTAGAAGTTCACAATTCTTTTCAAAATTTCTATTTAGTGTTTTTCTTTCTGTCAGAAGGCTAAGATTCTAGTGTAACTATTGCAGTGAGTAAATCTCTAGTGAACTTTATTTAGCCCTAGCCCAAGAAGGATATTCCATAAGGTTAAACATTGAGGACACCTTGAGTTGATTGGGCAAGGAGAAAAAAAAGATTGGCCAAAGAGAATATTTAGTTCATTAGTTATTATGACAGTGTTGAAGATAATTTTTTGATCTAAAAACAAAAGATGCATATTTTCAAATGCTACTTAACCATCCTTGTGTTCAAAGTTCATCTGGCTACTTGCTCTCAGGTTCTCTGAATCTTAGTAAGTGCTAGTTAATGAGGAGTCATTTTTTCCTTTGCCTGAGATATGCATCCTGATTCACCAACCAGGTACCAGGGTGTCCTTCTGGCTTCTTATGACTGGTTTTTAAGCAATGAATAAAGGGTGTCAGTAGTCCCTGGGGCCCCCTGAGTCTCAAGAAATGTCTCACTTCCTTTTAAGGAAAAAACTGGCCTAATTTGTATGAGGGATAGGGGGAGGGGAGTATGCAGGGTGGGGAGAATAGAATATTGTTCCTTTCATACTCCACCTATTGGTGGTAAGGTTCTTAAAATGTTGCAGAGGACCTTCCCACCACTTGTATGAGTTTAGGACTCTTGTAAGTCAGCTTTAACCTCTGATAAACAGAAGCCTGATAACAGGTAGCAGTTAAGAGAAAAAATGAAACAGGAACATGGTGGGTGAGGAGGGGCAATCAAACAATGTTATTGTTTCTTATCCTCAAGGAGTGACTAAATCTCCTAGAATCTTGGTAAGGATCAAATTCTGAGTCTAAATCATCAGGGTCATGTGGTGGGTGATGACAAATCTTTGCATCAAATACGGGTGGACTGTGACAAATGTTGACTATAAACTGGAAGAGCACCAGGAATATCAAGGCAACATATGACAATTCCTTCCTAGTCCCTAATCCTCATCACAGGTCCGAGAAATTTGCCCTGGACATCCACCCCCTTATTGGTCCAACTACCTGCATCTCCCCCACCCTGGCAAGCCCATGAGAAGAGAGATACAAAATCTTCCCCTAAGAGATGCTTCTGAAGGACTCCTCTCTTCTGTCTGGGAATGGTTAGGCACTTTTACCTCTGCCTTGTTGACGAAAGCAAATCCTCTCCCAACAATGCCACATTTTGCACCCTGTGACCCATCTTGGAGAGAAGTTTTACAATGACCACTGGATATTTCAGATACAGCATTGTGGAGAGGCCATTCAGTTTTATGTTAAAGTCATCAGTGAGCTACAGTGGGCCTGCTTTTTGCTACTCTGTGTGTCAATGTCTGCTTTTATGCCACTGTGCTACAACTGTTTCTGGGAGTTGATCCACTATCTACTGCCACTGGGGACCATGTTTATTACCACTGAGTGCTGCTACCTGGTGACTTTAGAACCCATCTCTGCCTCTGGCCACTAACTCCCTCCCTCCCCCACTAGCACTCCTCTACCCCACCCCTGCCACCCAGATATTCTGAGGCTCTCATTTCTGCCTACTGTCTCTCCTCCCCACACCCCATGTGACTACTAGCACCACTGGGGCTCACCTCTCCACCTAATTAAGATTGTCAATAGGGTCTCTACCTGCGCCTCCTTCTTCTCAAGTCAATACCACTGTGCCTATTGTTACCACCTAGACCCCAAGGGCTTATCTCCACCTGTTGTTTGCTATTTCAGAGTCAACAGGTACCTCCCTTGCTAGGGCAGGTCAGATCCCACTCTTAGGCCCTAAGCTCTTCTGCCCAAATGCTAGGACAGAGTATTGCTAAAGACCTGAGCATTATTGGACTGCCACTTCTTGGGACCTGACTCAACCCGACCATGACAGACTCGATTCTGCCCTTATGCAGAAAGCTGCTGTAGTCTCAGACTGCCACTGCTTTCCCATGTCCAAGGGAGTGCTGGGGGTGCTGCTAATGCTAGAATCTGACTGCCATCTTATGCTGGGGGAAAGATATACAAAATGCAGCAAATCCAGAGAATCCTCTAGGACAATATTTGTACTTTCTTTTCCATGTACAAGAAGGAGACATTTGTACTAGCATTAAGGAAACGTTCCCAGGACCTGAGCCTTGGGATCTTTAAGGGCCTCCCACTTGAATCTCTAGAGAGAAAAATAAATAGTTACAATTCACAGTTTGGAAGTGAGAGAACAAACTTTTTCAATAGATGTAGTGTGGTTAGCATGGCTTCATATGCATAATGGATACCATATTTCTTGCCTTCTCAATGGATAAGGAAGGGGCTAGAGGGAGGAAGAGAATGTGGACATGAAAATCAAAATTTTTTTTAAAATTAATGCAGCACTCCTGGCCTGTTCTCAAATAATTAAATATAGCCCAATTAGAACATTTGTTCATGTCTCCAATTCCAGAAATGTCTTTGGGTTCCCGTGGAGAATTAAACTTTGTGCTTTTAAGTGCCTCCCCAAAGAACTATACCAAAAGAATAACAAGAAAACCCAATGGGTACAATTGCAAGTGGTCTCTCAGATTTCGAGTTAAAAAACAAGTGAAGAAAACAAAACAAAAACCTGAAATAGTTTCTTCAGCACAATTGTTGGCCAATTTGAAAACTTCAGAGATCTCTCTTGGTTTGTACCCTGTTTCCACCCTTTTATCATTTGGGACCTTCATGCCACTGAACCATGACCGGCTATGTACATACAAAACTATAGCACTAACTCTTGCTGGCTCAGTTGAGGATCCCCCTCTGCCAGTGGAATGACTCATGTATTTACAATGCTAAGGCATCCATTCTCAGCTGACTGACCTTACTTAGTCTTTCTTAAGTTGTCTTTTTCTGTTGAAAATTTAGTCTCTCCAGACTACTCTGAAAGTAAACTGAGTTTCGAAATTCTGAAGTCCCTTAGTAGAACTTGGAGGATTACCAAATTATCAGGCTGGAAATCCCAACACAGTTGGATGGCCTAAAACCCAGTTTATTACTATTATCTTCAAAGTACAGTGCATAAGGAAACAGAACATACACACATCAGTCTCTCTGTGCTAAATCAACACAAGCAACTTGCTCACTAATTTGCAGAAGTTGGGGAATGCCTTATAGTAAGCTGTCGCCATACTTAAAGCCATCACCAAAGGCATGCAGGCCAATACAGGCTCATCTTCCTCTGACTGCCCATTCCTTGTTGCAGAGAGTTCACTGAGTTCTAATCCCACAGGAATAGTTATTTATTTGGGGCTAGGCCTGAGTCAAGTCTCTCTGGTGGTTTAGATTTGATCTTAAAAGAAGCATACATATGTCATTCAGCAGTAAACAAAGAGAATTATTTAGCCCTAGGAGAAATCTGTTCAACAAGGATTAGCATTGAGGCCACTGAGTTGATTCAACTTGGTAAAGCTTCCTTGTCTGAGTTACTTATCCCAATTCACCAGCCAATCATTAAGTGACATCAGTTTAGGTTTCAAGGAGATTCTCAACTCCTTTTAAGGAAAAATTAGCCCAGTTTGCATTGGAAGAGGAGTTAGGATATTGCTCCTACCACAACTGAGATTGGTTATTATAAAGATATGTTATTCCTCTATTTTCATGGTATCATAACATCTTAGATCAGTGGTTCTCAACCTGTGGGTTGCGACCCCTTGGGGGTCAAACCACCCTTTGACAGGGGTCGCCTAAGGCCATTGGAAAACATATACATATACACCCACATACAAGTATTAAAGGGTTGAAGCATTAGGAAGGTTGAGAACCACTGTCTTAGACTGAAACCTCTTCATTTTATAAATGAGGAAACAGTGGCCAAGAAAGTTTAAATGACTTCCCTAAGAATACAGGGTTAGTAATAGAAGCAGGCTATGAGCAATGATCATTTGACTCCAGAATCTGTTCGTTCTGCTATACTATTTTCATGGCACTTGCAGTAATTGTTAGTTTAAAAGGAAGTTCTTCACTAATAAGGAGGCAGCTAGGTCGCTCAGTAGATGGAGCACTGAACCTAGAGTCTGGAAGAATTGAGTTCAAATCCAGCCTCTGCGACCCTAGGCAAGTCACTTAACCTCTGTTCACCTTCTTATCAGTACAACAGGGGTTATAATAGCACCTATATCCCGCAGTTGTTGTAAGAATCAAGAAATAATTGTAAAGGACTTAGCTCAGTGTAAAGGCTGTAAAAATATCAGCTATCATCACCATCATCACTATTTTTCTGTTCTTCTCAGCCTTATTCTGATAGAATTCAAAGGAGAAATAATTCTGAGATAATTTATTATAATGTGCCATGTAACCATATTCTATGGCTAATGTTTGACAAACTTTTAAGCAGGTAGAGAAAATGGTTCTCTTTTTTTAAACTTGAATGAGAGTATTGGGATGCTGGCTTATCTGCTATAGATTAACTCCAAGTATCTTTGGGACAATTCATATAGCAGAAATAATGTTAGGAATGATATCTCTTTCTTCCTGTTTCAACATGACTTTGATTATTCCATGAAGCCTGTATATTTTAAAAACTAGTTCTTAACTATATATATATATATGTGTATATATATATATATATATATACATACATACATATACATATGCATATGCATATACATATACATATACATACACACACACACACACACACACACACACACACACACACACACATATATGAGAGAGAGATAACCAGTGCATGAATGTATTTGACGATGCACATTTGATACAACAGTTTTGGTTTGGTTTTCTAATAGGTGGGCAAGGAAACACAGGCAAGAAAGACAGAAAATGGATTTTTATTCATTTCAAAAATTAAATTGAACTAAAAAGAAAGGATATACTATTCATTCCACCTAATTTGGAAATGTTATTTTCAGTGGGAAACAGCTATTAAAACATTGTTGTTAAATGTTTGCTCATCATGGTAATGTCCAGGCAATAGTGGGAGACTGTTGTTGTTGTTTCTGTAATAATACCTCAGCTGGAGCAGTTAGTATCTTGAATTCTTAAAAATGCCTTGATATTTAAATTTATTGAGCTGGGATTTGTTGTTTGTTAGTTTGTGAAGAATAATGAGCTTCTAAAATAAAATTCTAGATGTTTGGCTATACCTTTCTGTTGATTCAGTAATTGCCAGATTTTTGCAAAACATAGTGGTATTTTGCACAAGTTATGCCATTTACTTGGAAAACCTGAATCAGTCACTAATCCAGGCTTCTTTAAAATGCATCTTCTGTAGTTTCTGATAGTAATGACTTGATTTTATTTTAAGCCCTGCAATTCTATAAACAAAACCACTAGACTCTGTTTCTTTGACAAGATGTTAGTGTTTGAATACATGGTGATGTTGCCTATGAAGAGCCTTTTCATCTCATTCTTGGATTTCAGCTATCCTATAAGTCCTTCTATGGTAAAACAGTATCAGTAACTTAATAAGTCCAAGGGTATATAGATACTATCAGCCTTTACTATTGCTCTTTGAAATGGTATCTGTTTGGTGTTTTGGTAAAAATTTGTCATGTATTTTCAGAATATTTGTCAGTTTTCTTTTTTGTTGAGGTGGAGTTATTCTTCCTATGTCCGTACCTTGATGGTGGTACCTGAATTTTCTTAGTATTATATTTTTTTGTTTTGAATATTTTTAAAATCCATTTCATTGCATCAGTCATCTATTAACAACTCATTCTCATTGTTTTTATTATTATGATTGTTATAATTATTGTTGTTGCTGTCATTGTAAAGTATTATGCTTTTATATATATACTTTATTTTTAAAAAGACAAGAAAATGATGTTTTGGTTAAACATAGATAGATCTGAAGACTTGAGAGAAAATAGCCCTTCACATAAATGTACTGAAAAGGCCAATTTAAAAGCAGCTCAGTGGCAAGAGCACTGACTGATGTAAAGAAAGCTGCAGTGCATTGTGTCCCAAGAGCTAATTTGAATATGATTGTTTTTAGGACTTTGGAGTTTATTGAAAGTAAACCCTGTATTAAAAAAAAAGTCCCTTCTTTGGGATTATAAGCTTATAATATGATAAGTATTTGTATCACACCTGAAAGAAATACGGATTTGGTGTTTCTCATCATAAGGGAGAGATGAATCACTTCACAGCAAGAGAGACTCCTTTGGAACAGGAGAGCCAGAAAACAGAACTGTGAGGGGACACCAACTGGGGAGAGAAGACAAGAGATGCTGCAGACAGAAGAAGGAAACAAAGATGCTAGAATAAGCAGAGACAGAGACAGAGGCAAGGAGGAAGAGTGACTGCACTGAGAGCTGAGAGGGGAAAATGTGTTGCCTATACTTCTCCCCTGATAAGCAGAGGGAGGCCAGCTTTGTTGCTAGAAACTGATTGAAGAAAACTCTCTGATGCTAGGAGTTGATTGGACGAAAAGAGGATGCTTTACTGTAGTGGAAGACAGCTTGGGAATTGTCTACTTTGATCTTCAGTGTTATCTACAGCTTAAGAAATGAAAGAAGACAGAACATCTGGTCTGGGAGCTGATTTGATTGGAGGAGAGCTCTGATGCTGGGAATTGATTGGAGGAAAGCAGAATCTTCTATAGCTTTTACAACTCACTGGGTTTGTCAGCCTTGCTCCTTAGTGAAATCTGTAATTTAGGAATAAAGGAAACTTCTTAGAGGTGTGACTACATTGCCCTCTACTGTTCTCCATGATGTGAAAGGGAAACTCTCATAATCCAGAGAACAGGCCTACACAGTTCTGAAAATTCCAACTTTAAGGGAACAGCTTGTCAATAAAAGAAATGGCCATTTTATTTTTTTAAAGCTTAATATGATGTCCATGAAGCAAGAGTGGCAAAGAAGCAGTTTCATCCAGCAATAAAGTTTAGTGGTCTAATAGAGGACTGGTCCCACCTACCACGTGACACATGCTACTCACTGTTCTTTAAAGTCTTCAGGAACATGAAGACTTACAGTTGAGAATCATGAATTAATATGAGCAAGTACGTTTTCCTACTCACAAGCCGCACTGTTAAGTTTCTTCCTCTCCAAACTGATGGATCCTTTGTGTATTGGTGGAAGAATATGAACCAAGTTTATGGTTGAATTACTACATATTGATAGTTCCTACCTTTGCCTTCTAGAAAGTGATTCTTATGATTATTTTTACTTCAGCTTTCTCATTTAGTAAATTTGTTGTGGTTCTCTCTTCATTTCTGAAGAGTATCAGTGACATCACAAGTGATGTCTTGACTTACATGTGAATTGGAGTTAAGTAAGTGAGAGTTACATAAAGTCATCAACCTCACTCTCTCTCGCAAAGTCATCAAAGTCCAGTGGCAGGACAAAAGTCAAGATGACTGGCAATGACCAGGGATGAAGTGAATTACCTTGGAATCTTTTTTTTTTTTTTTTTGCTTTTTGGAGGGGGGAAGGCAGGGCAATTGGGGTTAAGTGACTTGCCCAAGTTCATACAGCTAGTATCTTGGAATCTTTAATGTCTGACAAATCTCTAGGCACTCTCCAGCATCTGCTTCAGCCATATTCATGGCCTTTGGAACAAATTGTTCTCATCTTCTTTTTCTTTTGGTGGAAACCTTCACATGTTTGTGGTAGATATCACTCTAACTCTCTGTTAACTCATAGTGCAGAGTTAATGGTGTCATTGTGACTAACCTATATAAATGAAAAGTACATTAGTGGGATATGTTTGCCTCCCCCTATACAACATTTACCCCTAGTGTTCTAAAACTGAGCCATAGCAACATGGTGGCCCCAACTGATCGCATCCCATAATCTCTGGTAAGATCTATCCCAAATTTGTCAATATCAATACAGCTTGTCACATATACCACATTGCTACATCCTTATTATCACCATTATTAGCATTCTTTATCATTTTATGTAGTTCACATAGAAATAATGATTAGACAGGTCACTATTCTTCTATGATTCATGCTTCACGTCCTACTATTGCACAGAAAGATAAAATAATTGCTTTATGTAATTGAATAATGAATAAGTGTTAGCTCATCTTCTGTAGGCTTACTGAAATCATCTTAAGGACAGTGTCAATAACAGAGAAGACAAATGGTCTAATATATAACTCATCCTTTTCCCACATGATTTTGATTTTTCTACTAATTCTTTATAACTTGAAAGTTTTTTTATTACATGCAATCTGGAGGTAATCAGTCTTTAATATGGCAACATCAATTAAAAATGTTCTCAGATCTTTTATGAACCAGTGTTATATGCAAGCAGTTGTGGAAAATAATCAGTACTGGAGTCTTACATGAAAGAAATGTGAATATGATACTTTCTTCATAAGATGGAAAGGAGTCTATTTATCTCTCACTAATCATATAATGGTGGTCTGGTTCCAATACAGTTTACTTACTGAATTTTCAAAAGTATTCTAATATCTATATTTGTAGTGTAGAGATTTGCTATATATTAATTTGTGAAAGATTGTGAACTTGTGTAGTATAATTCTAATTCTCAGGTCATGTCCTGATAGAAATATGGGTGCTAATTTTTTTATAAACCAAAATAGTATATTCTTCTACCTTCATCATTTCTTTATAAAAGCTGCATTTCTTATTAAGTCTGGATTCCTTAAGAATAATTCATTGGTAATTTTTGGTGGTGATGACAGGGTTCTGGACTGCCTTTACTAACCCTTTGATTTCTATAAAGTTATCTCTATGTCTCAGCCACCTGACTGAAATGTCTTTATTGAAGTATTACTGAGTAACTCATGTGGATGTCACCTATGGAGGGTATTTTAATTCCAGTCTTGGACCTTAGCTATCTAACCCTCTGCATATAACATAAACAACTTTCAGTTACAGTTGAGTGATTTGTTAGTTTATAACTATTGTTAGGCTTTATTACTGCTCAAGGAAGTGATATCTTCTTGTTCCAAGAGTGTGTATGTAAATTTTAATCTCTTTTTCATTTGTTTTTAGAAAGTATGTCAATCCTTTTCCTCCTATTAGGCAAGGAAGTGCTAATCTTTCCAAAACTGCCTTAGCAGGATGGTCTCTCATTAGTATTATATAACTTTTTTACTAGGTAGGTGAACATTTGTTATGATCCATTTTACCTTTACAAAATTTGATAATGGGACTGCTATCGCTTAGGCATCAGTTGCTTTAAATGTGACCTTCCTATTGAGCTTTAATTCCAAGGTGCCAGTAAATCTCTTGACATACATAGGGATGACTTTCTCCTTGAAAGTTTTATGACTGATGTGTCATGTCTGGAGATACCAATGTATTCATAATTATCACTTTCATCCATTGATTCAACTTCACCTTTGAATTTGTGCATGAAACCTTCTTTCTCTATCCATTCTTGATGTATAATAAAAATTTTACTTTTATCAAGTCTAAATGACATTTTATAATTGGTGAAAGCTTACATTCAAAGTAGACAGTGCTTAATATGTTGTGCAGTGGAGATATAGATACATAGATATGGATAGATATATAGATATATACATATGTCTGTGTCTACAAAAACTTTATGCCATAAATATACATAAAGTAATTAATAGCTGTTTTGTTATGAATTACTCATCAACTTGGAAGCCATAATCAGTTCTATTTGGGAGTGATAAAAAAAAAATGCGTTCTAAGGTAGGCAGAAGTATAAGGGCCATAAACTGTCTCCTTGAAAAGTAGCACATTTTATGTAAATTATTCTTAACATTGTTATGTTGGTGACATATTTTAAATAGAGAAAAACGTCCCCTATGGAAATCAAATAATCCAACAGTTTCATTACACTTGAGTTACCGCTATATATTTATATTATACATGATTGAGTCATGAGTGAAGAGCTAGGTTAAAGGCTTTGCAATAACCAATAGGGATAACTTAAGTGTTTCTGCACTTTCCAACAACTTGTTCAATAATTATTAAATATATAATAAGTTACTCTTTGCGCCCTTAGGACTTTTTGATCCTCAGCCAATATATTTCCAAGTAAGCATTAGTAGATTTTTAAAAAGACACAAATTGTAAATACTTTGTATAAAACACATAAACAAATAACTGGTTTATATTTGTAGGAGTCATTGGTATCCTTAATTGCTAGAAGATTTGTTAATTCTTTCTGATAAGAAAGGAGGAATCAGGCTTGTTTCTGAGAGGAAACTGGTCATTTAAGAGCCACTGGAAGTATTTTAGCTACTAATTATGGGCCTGTTTATATGGCCTTGCTGCTTTTCAATAATACAGAGAAGCTAGAGTTTCTCTCTAGAAAACTAGTGGCACAATGCATAGCAAAGTGCTGGGCCTGAAGTGAAAAAGGTTCATCTTCTTGAATTCAAATCTGGCCTCAGATACTTAGCAGTGTGAACTTGGGCAAGTCAATTGATCCCATTTGCCTGAGTTTCCTCATCTGTAAAATGATCTGGAGAAGGAAATGGCAAACCACTCCAGTTTCTACACCAAGAAAACTCCAACTGGGGTCATGAAGAGTCGAAAGCAACTGAAGCAACCAAATAACAACAGTGTTTCTTGTGCCTCCCTTGATATAACTCTTCTGTCACTCATATTAATGGTGTGCATGTTTCTATTTCACATTTGATCCAAATTGCCTCGTCATTGCTTTGGAATTCTTGAAACTTGATAGATGATCAGAAATTGTACATTCTTCTTTTTTTGAGGGTTCTTACCCTTTTCTGATTTCTTTGCTTCTTGAGCCGTTCTAGTAACAGTTTTATTACTGTTGAAGTGTTTTCATTGTTCTTTGCACAGCTTATATGCCCTTAACTTTTTGACAATAGTTTTCTATTGCTGGTGAAAGGAATCTAGACTTTCTAATATATGTGTGTTTTCTAAATTCTTTTCTCCATGTTTATTGTTTTCTTTAATTGGGTGATATTTTTCTACATATTACATATCAGTTCTAAATTGATAAAGTCTTCCAATGCCTTTCTGCAAGTCTTGAATAGATTTCTCAAATGATTTCTGCCATGGTAGTGCTCGACACTTACATTTAATAGTATTTTATAAGTCTATCTTTCATACTATAATTCTTACTCTGGTCATGGCTCCCACATCTACTGTTTCTTAGGTACCAAAATGTTTTTATACTCTGTGAAATATTATCAGGTAATGTGATCTTCCATAAAGTTTATTCCAGTTTTTTTTTAAGTCTCACTGACTTTGTCTTTCTGTCTCTGTCTTTCTATCTCTCTCTTTGTCTCTGTCTCTATCTCTTTCTCATTGCTTTTTCTACTTGGATTCTGCTGCCATAATAAAAAGGGCATTTACAAAATTCCCATTTAAGTATGCCCATCTCCTCTTCAAAATTCTTTGAGCCTCAAGTATTATGTTTGTCATCTATTTTGTTACTAGATAAAATTTCTGAAGTTCCATGTTAAAATTTTTGAAGATCTTGTAGTCTTAAATTTCCCTCCCTTTTAGATTTCAGTAATTTCTTTATTTTAACTTTTTATTTCATCTAATTGGGCCTAAAGGATGAAATTAACTCTTAATGATTGTCTGCAATATATTATTGTGAGAATTAGAGCTGGTAGTAATTGATAAAAAGCAACATAAATCCCTTGCCTATAACTTATAAGACAAGTGTGCAATTTTGTTATTATGTAATACTGGTAAGTAAAATATTCATATATTCTATCCATTTCATATACTCCCATGGTGTGCTTGCCAAAATAATCAGTGCCATCTACCTGAAGCATTTCCGAAAAGATGAATATTAACATTTTTTTATTTGTTCCAGTAAATCTTCCCCTCTTTTCATACCAGAAAATGAAGGAGTGTCATTTGTTCCACTATTTTCTTTGTTATGCTGATCATTCCAATAGTTTCAGGTAGGGTTATCTTGCAACTCTTTCCGGTTTTATTTCTTCAAGGTGCACTTTCCTCTCATTGGCTATTGTAGTGGCCTAATCAGTGGTATCATCAAAAACCCAATTCTCAGCACTTCAAAATTTCTCCCACACAGTTTTAGCTTCTAAGGCAGTCTCAGGGCGGGTGAATTCCCCTGGCCAGTATTCCATTCATTGCCATTGTCTCTCTTTTATAGCATTCATAAAAGGATTTGTGTTTATGCTGCTATTTTATCCAGACCTGTGATTTAATAAGTGTAGGCAACTCTGTGTGCCGACACTTTTCACTGATGCAAAGCTAGAATTTCATTGTCTTTAACTTAGTCCTAGAAAGTTGCCCTGGGGTACAGGGAAGTTAAATTAATTTCTTCTGATTCAATAGGTATATGTGGCAGAGACAGGACTCAAATCCAGGTCTTCCTGAATTCAAGGCCAGCACTCTATACACTATGTGCTTTATCATTTAGTACACTGTGATTACAAAGCACATTATAGTTGTTAGTTGTTCTAAGTAGTTTTATAGTAAGTTACTGAAAATCGATTCTTTGTCAGTGCTCTTAGAAAAAGTTAGACCTATTTATTACATTTTAGCTAATTCCTTTCAAAAGGATGAGTTTATTGTACCTGAGGTCAGTTGTCCTACTTCAAGTTCAAGTGCATTTAAGTTAGTAAATTTTACTGCTACAAAATTCCAGTTTGTACCTTATTTTCTTGTTAACAAATATTTAAAAATTTAAGAACAGATTCATTTATTGTTGGTATTCAGTATGCAGGAAATGACATAATCATACATGTTGATTTTATGGCTGAAGATTGTTAGGAAATAATGCAATTTGTTATTGCTTAATTCCAGTTTTCAATTCTATTTATACCTTTTCATATCAGAGTTGAGACTGATTTAATTGAAACTCAAGGACTTGGACATTTAATGAAATCAAGAAAGTCTTGGTTTCTGGTAAGAAAATTGAACAAAGGACAACTTTGATACAAATCAAATTATAAGAAACTTATTTTAGCAAGTAGCATGTTCTTTTGAATGTATCAGTAAGTCTTTAGATAGCTTGCAGAGGTGAAATCTCAGAAAAAATAGAATTTTTTCATTATATTATATGACCCATACAAACATGCTCTCCTATCACAAAATCATGCTGAGCCCTTTTTGTAGTGAGAAATCCTGGCAGACAATAAACAGATGCTAGAAGATTAGCAGCTTGATTCAAGAATTCTTTTCTCCATCCTTAAGCAAGCCCCAGGATTTTTAATCCAGTAAGACTTAATGGTCTACACATACTTATGTTTGACTACTGTCCCAGAAGAAGGGGCTTTGAAAAGTTGAATCTCTTGGTTCAGTAGGGGAGTGAGATTTATTCAAAATCTTCCTGCTTTCATAGAATCTGCAATCTCTGTTTCATTAAGCAACTGCATCTCTCAACTCCTTCTCACCTTTTCTTTGCCCTTTGAAAAGGACACCAAGTGTGTGAATAATCAGAGAGGAAAGGAATAAGGTGACCCACAAGGCCACCTTTGCCCTCATCAACTAGTGGTTTCCAAGCAGTTTCCTTCTCTGTTTGGAAACATAGCGTAGTAACAGGGGAAGAGAGGCAGCTGTGCTTTGGCCCACATGAGGTAATTTGCAGACACATTTTAATTGCCTTTTAGGGAGCATGAAGGAGTTCCAAATGGTCTAATGAGTTCCAGCAAACACCTGTGAAATGCTTTTAGAAGGCCATGCAAAACTGAAATTAAGAATGAAATGGAATACATAGACAGCATGGTTTGCTCACTAAAAGGAACATGACTGTTCTTGCCAATTTAAAACCCAGCACCTCCTCCCCCATTGCCTCTTCCCCCAAATCAGGTCTTCTGCTCAGAACATTAAGTATCACATTTAGTCTAGTGGGCTAAAGTAAGAAAGAATGTAATACATGATAGGTATACACTTAAACTAAGGGCTTTCAGCTTCTTTAAAGGTCATAGAACCTTTACGTTAAAAAAAATTCCACTGTCACATGGTAAACCTTTAATGGAATGCTATAGGATTTCATGTCTTGAAGACAATGTAGAAATCATTTAATCCAGCCTCTCTATCTTACAGGTAAGGAAACTGAGATTACGAGGAGGCAAAGTGACTAGTCCGCATTTAATCAGCTAGTGGGTGAGTGATCTATGACTAGAATCCAGGTTTCCTGGCTTGAGCTAGAGCTCTTTCCCCATTGTTTCGAAAGGCAAATAAATTCAGTTCCAAAAAAAAAAAATCTATTGTAGTATGCTTTCACAGTTACGTTATGATGCGGTTTCATTAGCCTCACCTTTGATTTTTCTTCTCAGCCTTTAACTTTTCAAACTCCCATCCAGAATGCAGAAGATTGTGTTGCTAAAATATCAATTAAAAAAAAAAAGAAATCCAATCCAACCTACACCTCAGTCTACCCTAAAAGATGTTGCTACCTGGTCATTAATAAAAGGCAGCTGCAGTTAGCTTTTAATAACATAGAGCAAATGAGGCATTGACAATGAACTCAGGACAGACTGACAGTCTGATTCCAGTGACTAATAATTCAAAAACAGGGATGTGTGACATTCATAAAGGTTGGTGACATTTGTCTATAGTCCAGTTTTGCAACATCAACAACAACAACAAAATTCTCCTTTGAAAAGAAAAATAACTACTATGTAGTTAGCAATCCAGGTTTAGAAGCTATTCTGAAATGATAATATCATAAGCAGATATTTCATTAATATGATAGGAGGGGAAAGTTTCAGGGATTGTAATTGTTTTTCATTTTTCTATTTTTCCTTGTAAAGGTCTGAGTCCAATACATATAATAAAATATCTACCTATAGATGGACAATGGGAGGCAGTATGACACCACACCAAGAGAGTTGGTCCTAAGGCCAGAAAAACCTGGGTTCCAGTCCTAGCTCTGTCATACTGGCTGTGTAATCCTGGGTTGACTCAGTGTAGACCCCCAATTAATTTATCAGCTTAGGTTGTTGTAGCACAGAACTCCCAAACCACCAGCTTCACCCTTCCCAGTAGCATGGCTTATGTCATCATTCCTAGTCATATACACCTTTCCAAATGTAGACTATGAAGGAGAGTCTTTTTTTTTTTTTTGGCCTTTATAGCACACTACTAATTCACATTGAGTTTGTGGTGTACTCAGACCCCTGAATTTTTCCACTGGCAGTGTTTTCTAGCCACACCACTTCCATCTGGTACCTTGAAAGTTTATGCAAATCCTCCCAATTCAGAATTTTCATTTATACCAATTACAATTTATCCTATTACATTTGATTCATTGTTGTAATCAATAAAAATCAACTTGAGTTCTGACCTTCTGACTGTCTTTTCTACCCCCCACCCCCAGGTTTAGGGCATTGACAGGCATTCTTTATTTGTCTTCATAGAAACCATTGATAAAGAAATTGCACAAAGATCCATCCCTAGGACACTATTAGAATTTCTTTCCAGTGTGATATCAACTCAATAATAGGGATCTTTGAGTTTAGTCAGTCAATCATTATCTATCTTGTAATCCTATCAATAAAGAAAACGAGTTTGACTTACTTTGATCTATAATTAACAAAACTATATTGACTTTAAGCAGTCACTGCTTCCTTTTCTAAATGGACACAAACCATCCCTTTTTAATAATGTGTTTAGAATTTTGACAAAAGTAGAAGTCAAGTTTGCTATCTTTGTTTCTCATCCGTTTTTGAAAATAGAAACATTAGTCCTGTGGCTGCTCTCTCATTTCCTGTGATCTTTCAAAGATTACTGATGATGGCTCTGAAATGGCATCTCCATGTTCTCTCAGTACTCTAGGATACAGTTTTCCTAGCCAAGTGACTTGATTTCACTGAAAGCAATAACTAGATTTTTCTCTTGCTCTGTCTAATTGCTAGTCTTGAGTTTCATCACTGCTAACCATTTTTGTCCTATCCTTCCTAGTCCAAAGATCATTCTCCAAAGATGATAGTAGCATATTAGGACCTGAATAGTTTAGCCTTCTTACTGTCCATTACTATGATTCTATCTCCTTCAAGCATCAGTCTTTTCCCTTTTATCATCACCCTTCCACTCTGTACAAATCTAAAAATCTCTTTGGGTTGGGTTTAACTTTCATTACCAGCCTCAATTCTTTCTAGGCTTTATTTAGCATTTCTAAAACTATTCTTCTAGGATCATTCTTCTCTTTTGTATTAATCTTCAGTCTTACGTACAATTTCTCTGTATATCTTCTAATAAAACATTCCTTCCTTGCATACAGCTAGCTGGTTTATATCTCTCTTCTTTTGACCCTCACCTAAATGTTCTCTCCCTTCATTTCCCAATTCGTTTCCTAGATTTCTATATGTAACTATGACTTAGGATAGAAATTTTGAAGATATGGATTTGGTAAACTACTGTGTTTAGCATTGGAAAAGGTATTTTTCTCCATTCAATTTTTATTAGAACTTAAGAAATACCATCTAGTTGAGTGTACTGCCTTGGACAAGGGAATTGGGGGATATTGTGTGGTTACCCTCCATGACATTTTCTTTGAAGGTTAGACATGTACCCTGAATATCCTAATTTCCCTTTAATAACTCATTATCATTTTAGAAATCAAGAAGTCAGGATAATAAAATCTGTCCCTTATGTTGGGCAAAGGTGAGTGTATTCATTTCCATTACATGTGCTACACCTGAAATGCCTGGAGCATTTTATTAGCATTACTGGTCTGTACAGACACAAGTAAATAACCTTAGGGTAATGGAAATTGGTTACACAATCCTCATGAAAGACCCTGCCTCTAAAAAGAAGTTTCCTTTGTAAACTGTTCTCTCTCTCAGTGCAAGCACTGTTGCCTATTGGCTGTAGCATATAAAGATGTACATTAAGTATACAGTGAATAATACCATTTTGACAGACAAAAGTATATGTTTGACAGTTTGTATTTTGTCATTTGAACTTGTGGATTGATTGATGACAGACAATAATGTTGTCGAAGGCCTTTTTTTTTTTAGCAATGTTAGAGTTCTCAAATGATGAGAACACTGAATGTTTTGCTTTACAGGGAGAAAGGAAGGGAAGGTAGCTCTTTGAATGACAAGAATGAAATGACAGATCATCTCTAGAATAAGACGCAGTGCCATGAAGCTGTGGTATCATTACTTCCTCAGCAATGAAAAATTCCATTAAAAATCATCTCTATCATACATTTTGTCATAATGCGTAGTCAGCTTGGCTACCATGGACAAAGCTGTTTAGAAAATGAAAGTTGAAGGAAAGATTGCACACTACACAGATTGTCCCATAAAAAGAGCTATTGCCCTTGTAGGAAGGAAGATTTAAAACATCTCGTTTCTCTGCTCTGAATAATCTCCTCAGAACATTGTTTTACTTTATTTTCATGTGTCTTAGACATATTCAGAAAGCAAGCCACTTCATTTGCTTCCCCTGAATAGTGAGGCTATCAAGCAAGGTAGAAAGTTTATCTCTGCCATATTTAAAAAAAAAATTCTGATAAGATTTCTGTTTGCCAGTGATTTCTTGCCAATATCAAAGCATTCCATTATTACAGAAATAGGTGATATCAATGTAGCCATTCAAGAGACTCAGGACAGCATCATAGCCAGCAGACAGCCCACTAGACCTGGCAGTGCAGAGGCAGAAGATGCCAGGAACAGGCAGCATCTTGGCCCCAAAGGCTGAGACACAGAGATAGCACCACAACAGTGGGAGAGGATGCTTTGTGTAGTGACTAAAGGTCTCTAAAAGTATCTTGTTGAATTGAATTGAAGAACTGACTGCCTAAGCCAAATCCCTTGATGCTATTGAAATGAGATGAAGAGAGAAAGCACAGAACCCCACATGAACCAAATGTCCTTTTAATCTAGCATACTTTGTCCAATAAAGAAACTTTCCATACCATAGGTAAAGACTTTTACTGAACAAGAAGAAATGTCTCCTTTCTACCAAATGACATTAGAAAAGAAGCTGATTAGCTCTTGTTTCCACATCTTTGTTGCCTTGGCTGTGTGGCTCATCATCCTTTGGACAGCATATCAAGGACAAGCATGCAGCAAAATAGAGAGGGACTATCAAACATCTGGCCTCTTCTTACCTTTCCAGTCTTCTTACTTGTTACTCGTCTCCACATATTCTCTTATCCATTGACTGTGGCTTCTTTGCTGCCTTCACATAAGACACTCCATCTCCTAAATTCACGCATTTTCGCTAGCTGTTTCCCATTACTGGAGTGCTTGTCCTCACTTTTCCTGCTTCCTGACTTCCTGGTTTTGTTCAAATCTTAGCTAAAATCCAGCCTACTGCAAGGTCACTTTCTCAGTCCTGTTTAATACCAGTGCCTTCCCTCTAAAATTATTTATATTTTATTTAGTCATAATTGTTTGCATCCTCTCTCCTTCATTAGACTACAAGCTACTTGAGGGCAGATGTTTTCGCCTTTTCTTTTAATCTCTTTAGCACAATGTCCAGCACCTAGTAAGCACTCACTAAATGCTTGTTAGCTGACTGACTCAAACTCTGAACAAAATCCTCCACCACTAAATTAAACGCACCATTATATTTTGTTTCTTTCATCCAAAGAGGAAATTTACATGAGAAATGAGAAGCAATTGATTAACCAATTTCTATTTTAGAATAATTTTTTTCTTTTATTGTGAACTTAGCAAATGCAAGCCTTGTAATATACTACAACAACAACAAAAAGAACCAGAAAGAGGTTCTATGATAAATCTTGAACTTCTGTTATGTACTATTTGTTTCTCAGGATGTATGTTATTTATATTTCATTTAACAAGGTAGCATGGGAAATAATATGTATAAAAAGCCAAGAGTTAGCAGATTTCTTAAAGCTATTATTATCTGACTATTGTTATAAAACCATAGATCAAGGATAAGAGTCAAAATGCTTAGTTTCTAATACTCTGGAATTGAAGTCAAGGAGATAAGTTTAAATTCTAGCTCAGACATTTACTAGCTGTGTGACCCTGGGGAAGTCACTTAACCTCTACAAGACTGAGTTTTCTCATCTATAAAATAAAGAGGATTGCACCCTGTCCTCTAATGTTGCTTTTAGATCTAAAACTGTGATCTTATGGAGTTAGCCAATTAATAGCAGTTTTGCCACTTATTTAGGAAAAGAGATCTTGGATACAGTAGATAAGTCTCTTTCCAACGGAGAACTTCATTCATATAATAGTGCTAATTATGATTATGACGATAATAATGATGATGATGGTTTATACTAACTCACATGTGTACAACATTTTGGAATTAACAAACACTGAGATCACATGGACTTTCCGGTTTGACTCTCCTAACCATTCCATGTGGTAGATAGTGCAATCATTAGCATCCCAATTTAACAAATTAGGAAACCCAAGCTCAAAAAAGTTCAGTGATTCATTTGCAGTGAGTAAGTGACAAAATTGGGACTCTAACCTGTAATCTTAAGCTCAGTGTCCTTTGTTCTATTCCATATGGCTCCTTTAGATAAAAACAAACAAAAAAAAAAAAACTTGAATCTTGACCACCCTGGCATCTGGGGGGAAAAAAATCCCATAACACCTGAAATGACAGGCTATGGAAGTACTAATTTCTCTAACCTGGCCAGTTCCACCTTGGGTAATTACATTCTGCCCACCTAAATTTCCTCCTGTAGCTTTCAGAAGAGATGGTGTCCTTCCTCATTTAAACAAAGCTCTGTACTGTCTCAGCCCATTATTGCATTGTGTCTGGGTTTCATCTACAACTGGCTCAGTTTTGCTGAAGGCTTAAGTTACAACTGCATAGAGTTCAGATCATTTGCTTATTTCAACATAGTTTGCAAAGAATCTGAGATCGTACCCTGCATTCTGAAAGGTGTCACCACGGAATTTAGGAAAGGTGTTACTCTCTACTTTGTGCGTAAATTAGTTACTATGATAAGATGTTAACATTTGTGCCAAAATTAGAAAGGTAATATGTGACATATAAAGAGAAGGACCATGAAGTGTAGCAGATTGAGAACTAGTACTGGTCACAGGAAGACTTCAGTTCATGCCCCATCTCTGACAAATGTTGGCCATGTGATCTTAGACAAGTCACTGAAGCCCTCAGTACCCTAGGCACTGAGCACAGAGCAGGTGTCAGTCTGCAGCGGCATAGGGAGGAGAGGAAGGGAACAAACTCTTACTAAACACCTACTATGTCCCATGCCCTGTGCTAAGTATTTTACAGATATTACCTTATTTGATTGTCACAATACTGAATATCCTCACTAGGAGTTTCTTGCACTAATGAAATAAAAGGGCAGGTGCAAAAATATTAATCATTCTTTATCTATCATTATGACATGCATGAAACTTTCTGTGCTAGTATGAAGAGAGCTAGGATCTAAGTATCCCTTACGAAAATCTGAATAAGTGAAAGTCACATAACTCATGTTTTTTCTACTGTAATTATTCTATCCCATCCCACTCCACCTGATCCCATTCCATCCTACACCACTCCATCCCAGTTCTTTTCCTATTCCTCCTTCTTTTCTGTGATGCTTATTAAGGTCATACTTCAAACTATGAGCTAAGTCATGAAGAAGAGATAAAGATGAGTAACACATGGTCCATACTTTCAAGGAAAGCATTAGAGTAGCTAATATGCACACAAATATAAGTAGAATCAAATAGGGCAGGTGCATTAGAGACAATGTGTTAGATGGGAATGGGAGTGGGAAAGAATTTTTTTAAATGGCATAAGAGAATTCTTTCATAGAGTAGGTAACAGTTGAATTGTGTCACGCAGAGTTTGAGGAAGCAGAAATGGGGAGGAGGGCATTCTCAGTATTAGAAATAGCATGAATAGAGGCATAAAAATTATAGAGCATAGGAAGTGTGCAAGAGATTCTGAGTAACCTTGGTTTGTCTAGAACATACAGCACGAAGGGTGTGGGGGAGCAGGCAGAGATCAGACTGAAAAGATAGGGTCATGCACGATTATTAGGATTTGAATGCTAGACTCAAGTTTGGATTTCATTCAGTGGTTAATAGGGGAAAGGAACCATGGAAAGGTTTTGAGCAAAATGAGATGATCAGGTGTGTACATAAGGAATATTACTCTGATCATAGTGTCAAGGGTAGATAGGAGCAGAGGAAGGTTAGAACAAAGAGAATGGTGAGCATGCCACTGCGGTGGTCCCAGGAGATCATGAAGGTAGGGGTGTTTCAGAGAATGATCCAGCTGTGAAGAGCTTGAGTGAGTCTAATACCTTACAATGTCCATAGAGAAGAATGAAGGCACTTTTAGCATAAGAGGAGCCTCCTGGCTGTTGGAGATTTGGGTAAATTGGAAGAATGGAGCTAGCAGCTGCATAGCTTCATTTAAAACTTACTGTACCAATGCTGTCTTTAAGACTGAGTATCTCCTGGCTCCAGCCTCTTTCAGTCTGAAACCTGGATTGTGCCTCTTATTGCCTCTCTCTTGGATCTTGCCTCTAATCACTTCCCTCTCTCTCTTTCTTGGATCTTGTGAAACTAGTTTTGACTGTATTTCTCTCTGACATCACATTCTGTCTCTCTCTGTCCTACAAGTTTGTCTGTCTAGGATGAAATGTCCTAGCATTTTACCTTACAAAGTGAGTCCAACCAACTGTGGCCAAGATAAGTGCAATTTAGCCTAAAATGGGATTTTGGCTCTTTTCAGCTCCTCCTGATCTTGTGACTCTCAGGTTTTAACCCTGTTTCAATAGACTCTATCTAGTTCTTCCTTTCTCAGCCGTAGCCTGGATCTTTCTTAAGTAATCAGCCATGTTGAGCAATGCCATAACATTGGAAAGGTGTGGATAGGCTCTGATCATTGCAATGGTAGAGCAATGAGGATCAAGCAACTGACTGGATTTTAGAAGCAATGATCTAAAGTGAGGTTTCAAATCTGGGTTACTGTATAAATCATAGGGTCATAAGAAACCCTGGAGGCCACCTGGCCCAACCCCCTCATTTTATAAATTAAGAAACTAACGCCTAGAGAAGTTGTGCCCAGTTTCAAGTATTAGAACTGGAACAGGAACTCAAGTCTTCTAAACTTTCAACTCAGTATTCTTTCCATTCCACCATACTATCTGAGTTCTATACTTTGAAGAAGATTCATTGGATAAACCACATATAATTTTGGTTATAGTTTACCAATCTACTCATTTCAATTCAACAGACTTCTCATATGGCAGGAGCTAATCTAGATACTGAGAATACAAAGACGAAAATGAAAACTCTGTGTACTTCATGATCTTACATTCTCCCAGAAGAAAACTAGCTTACCTTTGACAGTCCTCAGTTCTTATATTGACTTTCATTCTTTTTTCAAGACTTTTAAAAAATATTCTTCTTTATTTCTTCCTCATTGTGGCATTTCAAAGTGGTAGGCATGGTATAATGGCTTTGGAGTCATTTAGTATTATAACCCACCTGTTTGAATAAGCTAAGCATGCAATATTGAGATTGTGACAGGGAACTTGTACTTATAATAAAATGCCATGTTTTCATCATGGAATCAGATGGGTGCTGATGATAAATATACCTTGTATGTGATTGGGTAGATTCACAGGGTTGCTCTGTGACTGAAATGTGGGTGGCTAAACAAATATTACTGGGAGAAATGGACTTTACAAGAGGAAATGTTCTAGTGAATTGAATTATTAAAGGGCTTTCAGACCTGCTGTGAAGGGAATAAGCCATTTAATTTTGGGTGGAACCTGATAAGCTTTCTTGGCCCCTAGAATGCAATTTAACTATCAGGAAAATCCTTTCCTCAGTATGCCCCACTGGAAGGAGAGATTCCATACAATTCCCTAAAGTCAGACATTTCTCCTCTGCTGGCACAGTAAGGACCTGGACTAGGATAGAAATGTGCTTGATGAAGGAAATGGGATCACAAGTGCTGGGCTAAGTGTTCTCATCCTGCTGTCATTGAGTCTCGTTAGGCTGCCAAGTCCCTCTGCCCTACACAATTCGCCTTGTAATGGTCAAGAACTTCTATAGGCATAATCCAAAGCAAAGCATAGCCCTCCCAAATTATGTTGAATAAATGGTGAGCCTATCCACTCATGGAGTCTTCATATTTGCCGACCGAGCCGCCCACAAACAGTGCTGTACCCGTCATTGATTACCTAATTACACAATCACTCCATCAGTAAATCAGCGCAACATCTGTGACCCTATATGTCACCACCGCAGCCTCCTCCTCCTATTCCCCTGGAGCTTCACTGAGGCGGTTCTACTGACATAATATATTCATTATCCATTAGATCTGGCAACCGCTCTGCGGTGCTCAATTACAATACAATCGAGCGAAGGGTCTGGTGTCAGCCAATGTAATGACTTTCTGATTATCTGTCTTTAAATGATGAATGAAATGAAAATGCACTGCTCAAACCAAATCTGAGATGGTTAGGATGCCAAATGAAAATTGTGCAAAGGCCTCCTTCACGGGGAGGGTAGAGAAGTGTGGCTTATACATAACAATAATTCAGCAAGGATGTTTTCCAGACCTCTCCCAACCCAACTCACTATCTTTCAGACCTACAGTTATCATGTGTCCACTAACTCTAAGCTCCTAATTGATAATTGAGGCTGGGGGTGGGGAGGGAGATATTTTTATGCCTCTGACTAAAGGTTTAATTTAGAAGGACTTTCAATTACTTTTGGCTTTTCCTACTTTATTAGCTCTAGGAGCTTGAACTGACCTCTCTCTGTGATATTATTCTTTCTTCTACTTTATCACCTGGCTGTGATTATTTTCTAAATGCGATTTTTTTTTTTTGCTTATGTGTGTGCGTGGTTTTTTTTTGTTTTGTTTTGTTTGGGGGTTTTTTGGTTGTTGGGTGTTTTGTTTTTTGGTAAGGAGGAGAGATGTAAAATAATTAAGCAGATTGATACATAGACAGGCATTTGGAACAAAAAAAAAACATGCCAGGATTATAAATAAGTGGAGACTCAAAAACATTTTGTTGTTCAAATAATTATGAAGCAGGTGTTTGATAGTACAGTCATTTCTGTTTCTGTTTACATCTTTAGTTATTATTCTGTTAATTATAATTGAAAATCCAATAAAGCTTCATATTGGAGCACTCATGAAACTGACTTAAATTACAGCTTCTCACTTTACTCCCTTAAATAGAACACATTGGGCTTTTGATTGTTGGATAATTTTAAAAATTTCTTCCTCTCTCCAACTCTTCAATCTCTGAAAATGTTTTCATCTTAATGGAAGAAAGAAGAAAAAAAAACAAGAACTATGAAAAATGACCAAGAAAAAGACACAGTGTGGTCAAAAGAGGAGTAGGTGTGGTCAAAAGAGGAGTAGGTCCAGGGACCTTGAGATTTTGTTCTTGTTCTCACCCTGACTCACTGGCTGTGTGATGTAGGTTAAGTCACAGCATCTCTCTGGGCCTTGTGCTTTCTTCATCCATAAAAGGAGGGCCCTGGAATACCTGATTCTATGCTATCTTCAAATTCTAGAATTCTGTGAATCTGTTTCTCCTATTATCACCTGGGTCTATGTATCTAAAATATATCTTATATATATATATATATACATACACACACACACACACACACACACACACACACACACACACACACACATATATATATACATAAAATCTGGAATTTCAGAATGAAGTGCACCATTGTTTGATCAAATTTATTCTGAATTAGACAAGCAATACATCTGCCGTTCCAGAATAATAGGAATAGAACCTCAGGAATTTAGGAAAAGTCGCTTTGTAATTTCTGAAGCTGCAAAGGAAATGTTTGAGTTAAAGTTTCCCATATTGAAGAACTGAAATTTAGAGACATAGCATAGTGTAATAGGAAGAAACCTAGATTTGGAGTCAGAGATCAAATACTGGTTATGCCTCTTAATAGCTGTGATCATAGCCAAGTCACTCTATATGTCTGGGGCTCAGTTTCTTCCTCTGTAAAAACATATTTTTCATGTTGGATGTACTTGATCTCTAAGATCTCTTCCTGTTCTAAATAGATAATTGTAAGTTTCTCATGTTTGTTTTCTTTTGCATCAGAAGGAGATGTGTTATGAGGAGGGTTGGAAAAAATTCACTTTCTCGGGATATGTTCTGTAACATCTTTTTTTTTTCTGTCTGCTTAATATTTTTATTGATGACTTTTTTGACATCATCAAAAATTTCCCTATAAGTAGCCCCACCCCTAACAGATAGCTTTCCAAAATAGAAAAAAAAAAGAAATTAAAAAAGGAAAAAGAAGAAGAAAAAGCAATAAAAACTGAAAAATACATTTGGAAGTATGAAAAAAAAAAGATGCAGTGTACCAAACATGTAGACTTCTCGCTTCTACAAAGAGGTGGAGATGTCCTCTCAGATTTCTTCTTTGGAGGCATACTTGATCCTTATAATTTTGTGATGTCCACTTCTAATTTATTTTTATGGTTTCCCTTCCATTTGCATTGTCGCAGTCATTGTCTAAATTGTTTTCTTGGCTCTGATTATTTCACATTGTGTCAGTTCATACTTATCTGCATTTGTTACTTTTTTCTACTGAAGAATGATATTCCATTGGGTACATGTTTATCCATTACTCAAATTATGAGCATCTACTTTCTTTGCAATTCTTTGCTGTCACAAAAAATGTTTTAGAGTATGTGGAGATTTTCTTCTTGTCATAGTATTTTAGTGTACATGGAGACTTTCTTCTTATCAATGGCTTCCTTGTATATAAATCTAATTATGGAGTCTCTGGGTCAACAGACATGATTATTCATTTTATTTTCAAAATTGATAATTGCTTTCCAAAATGGCTACGCTTATTTTTAAAATTCTGTAAATCACTAACAATAAGAGAAACACAAATTAAAACAATTCTGAGGTACTATATCATACCTATCAAGTAAGCTAAGATGACAAAAAAGGAAAGTAATAAGTGCTCGTGGGGATGTGAGAAAATAAGTTCACTAAATCACTTTTGGTGTAGCTGTGAACTTGTCCAACTATTTTGGAGAACAGAAACATGCCTTTCACCTAGTAATGCTGCTACTAAGTCTATATCTCAGTGAGATCAAAGAAAAAGGGAAAGGACTCTTCTGTACAAAAATATTTATTGCTGTTCTTTTGTTTGAGACAAAGAATTGGAAATTTAGAGGATGACCATCAATTGGACATAGCTGAACAAGCTATGATACATAGATGTTAAGGGATACTATTGTGCTATAAGAAATGATAAATGCATCTATATAAAAGCATCAGTAAGCATTGTATGTAATGGGGATAAGCTAGAAGCATTCCCAATAAAATCAGGGGTAAAACAAGGATACCCATCATCACCACTATTATTCAATATTGTAATAGAAATGTTAGCTTTAGAAATAAGAGAAGAAAAAGAAATAGAAGGAAGAATAAGAGACAATGAAGAAAGAAAACTATCACTCTTTGCAAATGATTTGATGGCATACTCAGAGAATCAACTACAAAAACTAATTGAAACAATGAACAACTTTAGCAAAGTTGCAGGATATAAAATAAACCAGCATAAGTCATTGGTATTTCTATAGATTACTAACAAAGCCCAACAGCAAGAGATAGAAAGAGAAACCCCATTTAAAAATAACTGTACACAATATAAACTATTTGGGAGTCTATTGGCCAAGACAAACCCAGGAACTATATGAAAATAAACACTTTCCACACAAATAAAATCAGGTCTAAACAACTGGAAAAATATCAATTGTTCACAGGCAGGCTGAGCAAATGTAATAAAAATGACAATTCTACCTAAAATAATTTACTTATTCAGTGACATACTAATCAAACTACCAAAAATTTATTTTATAGAGCTAGAAGAAATAATGACAAAATTCATCTGGAAGAATGAAGGTATTCTTGACCTTAAGAATATCAAGGGAATTAATTTCTAAAGAAATGCAAAGGAAAGTGGCCCAGCTGTGTAAGAGCTAAAACTATATTACAAAGCAGTAATCATCTAAACAATTTGGTATTGGTTAAGAGACAAAGTGTTAAATCAATGGAATATGTTGGATACACAAGACACAATATTGTCAAAGACTCTAGTAATCTACTGACTCTAGCTTCTGGAATAAGAACTCACTATTTGACAAAAATTGCTGGGAAAACTGGAAAATGGTAGGGCAGAAAGTAGGCATAGACCAAGATCTCACACTCTCTATGAAGATAAGGTCAAAATGGGTACATGGTTTTGGCATGAAGGATGATATAATAAGCAAATTAGAAGAGCAAGGAATAATTTACCTGTAAGATGTATAGAAAAGGGAAGAATTCATGACAAAACAAGAGATTGAGAACATTATGAAATACAAAATGGTTAATTTGATTGCATTAAATTAAAAAAGCTTTACACAAACAAAACCAATGCAAACAATATTAGAAGGGAAGCCAAAAGCTGAGAAAGAATTTTTACAGCCAGTGTCCCTAATGAAGGCCTAATTTCTCAAATATGTCTAGAACTGAGTCAAATTTATAAGAATACAAGTCATTCCCCAATTTATAAATGGTCAAAGGATAAGAACAGGCAATTTTTAGATGAAGAAATTAAAGCTATCTATGATCATATGAAAAATACTCTATTAGAGAAATACAGATTAAAACAAATCTGTGGTACCATGTCACACCTATCACATCGGCTAGTATGATAGAAAATTATAAATGCAGGTGAAGACGCAGGAAAATTGGTATGCTAATGTGTATTGGGGGAATTGTGAGCTGATCCAACTATTCTGGAGAATGAGTTGGAGCTATGCCCAAAGGGCTATAAAACTGCATTTTCTTTGATCCAGCAATACCACTAATAGGTCTATATCCCAAAGAGTTCACAAAAAAGGGAAAAGCACAAACATGTACCAAAAAAAGAGCAGTTCTTTTTGTGGTTGCAAAGAATTGGAAAATAAGGGTTTGTCCATCAATTGAGGAATGACTGAACAAGTTGTGGTAAATGATTGAATGAAATACTATTGTTCCATAAGAAATGGTGAACAGGCTGTAAAGTCAATCATGAGCAACTCCCCTGAGGACTGCTGCTGTCAATAACTTTAAAGATCTAATTGTATAGTATACTGAACTTCTATGTATTCAGCAATAAACTAAAGCATAACATTTAAAAAACTAAAGCACAATATTCACAACAATATAACATAACAATTTATTACTAAGGTATCCACATAGTCTTAAACATCCACCCCTAGGTCACAGTACATCACAATCTCCTCAATCAATACAGAGTGTCCAAGTAAAGTCATCTTTCATCTTGATATGGAGCTGACTTCCAATCATCCTTAAGGGGTAGCAGAAAATACAAACACCATGTAACCCTAGGTCACAGTAAGTTACACTACCATCAATCAATACTGAGTATCCAAACAAAGTCTTCTTTCATCTTAACTTAAGGATTTCCAAACTCCAGGTTCCCTCTTCCAAGGGCTGACACTCCCAATCCTCACCTGGATACACATAAAGACAGTTCTCCCAGTTCTTGCCTGGATTCACATGTAGATAGCTCTCCGCTCTGTTCTGTATCTCAGCTCACAGAGACTGCTCCCTTAGCAGTTTCTGTTTCTAGGAAGACAAAGCTTAACAGAGCTACAACAACATTTACACACATTACCAGCACTATCATCTCAATTCACTTTCTGTCTGACAAAGTAGCACAAATCAAGAGACAAGGCTTCTGTCTCAGAAATCAAATGCAAATCAACAGTAAAGTCCTCTTTCAGGACTTCTAAGAACAACAGAGTGCTGACATCACAAACATTCTCTCTCTTAACACAGATCTACAGAACACTGAAATAACAAGCATTTTCTCTCCCAGTTCTGCTTGAGCTTTTCTCTGCTCTGCTTCTTCCTGTCCCCCCCACCCCTTCCTTTTTGCTCTTTCAGCAAGCTCCTCCCACCATGGGCTCCATGTGATAACATTAGGCCTACTAAGGGTAGGAAAGTCTTCAAATTCTCTTAGACTTGTTAAGGGCAGGGAAAGTCTTCTAATTCCTTAGGCATAATAAGGGCAACACAATGTATACTGTTTCCAATAAAAACTTTTGATACAATCAAAGGCAAGGCTTGAAGGCACTTAAATAGCTGAAACAAGCCGCAAAATGCTACTTTGCTTGCCATTTAGAGGCAGATTTCCGAAAGACCTGGAAAGACTTGTATGAACTGATCTGAGTGAAGTGAGCAAAACCAAGAGAATATTGTATGTAGTAACAGCACCATCATGCAATGATCAACTATGATAGACTTAGACCTTCTTAGCATTGCAATGATCCAAGACAATTCCAAAAGATTTGTGATAGAAAATGCTAACCACATCCAGAGAGAGAACTGTGGAGACAGAATGTAGAGTAAAGCATATTATTTTCACTTTTTTTGTTGCTTTTTAAAAAAAATTTTACATAGTTTTTCCCTTTTGTTCTGGATCTTCTTTCACAACATGACTAATGTCAAAGTATGTTTAATGTGATTGTACATATATAACTTATATCAGATTGCTTGCTGTCTTGGGGAGGAAGGAAGGAAGGAAGAAAAATTAGAACTCAAAATCTTACAAAAAATGAATGTTGAAAACTACCTTTACATGTAATTGTGAAAAAAAGAAAAGAAAAGAAACAAAATACTATTAAGAGGGAAAAAAAGAAAGGATAAATGGATGGTTCCAAAAAATCTGGAAAGACCTATATGAACTGAGGCAAAGTGAAGTGAGCAGAACCAGGAGAGCAATCTATATAACAACAATATTGTAAAAATAATAATAATAATAATAATAATAATAATAATGAGATGTGAAAGACTTAGCAGGTCTTTTTTGCTTGTTTTGGTAAGGCAATTGGGGTTAAGTGACTTGCCCAGGGTCACACAGCTAATAAGTTAGTCATTCTTATCAATGAGTTACCACAACTCCAAAGGACTCATAATATGAAATGCCATGAACCTCTAAATGGAATTAATGGACTGAAAGTACAGACCGAAATATTTTTCACTTGATTTTTTTTTGCAGGGACAGGGACATAGAATATGGTTAATGCAAGAAAAATATGTTTTATATGACTGTGTATTGATACTGGCTTTTCTTGTCTTCTTAATGGGTGAGAGAAGGCTGAAGAGGAGAGAATGTAGAACTGAAAACAAAAATAATTTTAGATACCTATTTTACTATATAAACAATACACCAACATACCTATCTTCTCACAACCTCTCTAAAATTGATTTTTCCCAAGAACATCTTTGCCAATTTGCAGGGTATGAGGGATGCTTTGATTAATTGCTTAGAGCTTTCTTGTGAGTAGTTGCTAATAGTTTACAATTATTTTGTTGAGAATTGTTTGTTTCTATTCCTTGACCAATTACCAGTATGGGAATGTTCTGCCAATTTATCTTCCAATAAATTTAATTGAAGAAAAATGTGTGAAACACTCACTGGAGGAACCCACTAATAAATAAAAGCCCTGGGGCAGAGCCAAGATGGCGGTGTAGCAGCAGCAGCAACATATCGCAGCTCTCACATAGCCACCCCAAAATACCCATAAAATATGACTCTAAACTAATCCTAGAACTCCAAAACGCACACAAATATACCTTCCACTAAAGTCAGCTTGGCTACAAGGAACCATATCAGCACTGTGAACCGAAACCAGCCTGGCCTGAAGCCAAGGCTGTGTCCCAGGGGCGGCTGGACGGGAGGAGCGGAGGAGCCTCTCTGGTGAGCGGATTAGCGGCAGCTGCGAGAAGTGTTCAGAACTAGGTCAGTGGGACTTGTGAAATTGGGGGAGAAAAGCGTCTGCTAAAAGGCCTCCAAGGTGGGAAAGTGAAAGGCAGAGGTTTTGCACCCGCCTCTGCATTGCAGCTTCCATGCCCGCAGCCTGCAGATGGCAGGGGGACTAAGCGATTGTTCAGAGGCCAAGTGCTCTCACGTTGAGCGGCCTGGATCCAGATTGTGCTCTTGGGATTTCGGTTCTGGAGTCTTCATTATCCAGTGAGCCAGAAGTAAGTAGGAAGGGATCCAGCACCTTCCTGAGAGCTACGGCACCCGGGAGGACCCCAGCGATTTGGGACAGAGCTTTCCCTTCTGGAAGCAGAGCCCCATAGAGATTAAAAAAAAAATCACGGACTGACCAACCATGAGTAAGAATAAGCATAAGAAGCAAAGTAAGAACAGCAC
>CM053581.1:297252730-297319679 GCA_028627135.1 Pseudochirops cupreus | reverse complement strand
AAGGAAGAAAGGAAGGAAGGAAGAAAAGAAGGAAGGAAGGAAGAAAGGAAGGCAGAAGGAAAGAAAGATGGAGAGAATGTTAATTTGATTTTTGGAAAAGTCAAACCATTTTGATGTTCATTTGATGAATTACTCTGGTAATACATTTAAATACAAAAACATGATTAGACATGTAAGAATGGATAATGATTTTTCTCATATGTGCTATGACTGGCTCTACATATGAATGGGAAAGCATATGCAAAAACGTTTCTAATAATAACAACAGTATTGGAATAAGTACAGTCTCCCAAGGTGACTACTTTGAATGAGAACAGTCATGTGGTTGCTTAAGTTCTACTAATGTATTTTCAAAACAAATTTCATTTTTTTGATGATCACAACTTGTGGAATGAGGTTCTGCCTCCCTGCAATAGAATCATATCTTACATGAGATTTAAATTGTAAAATGACAGGTAATGTGAAAATTGATTGGAATTGAAGTTAAATTCTTTTCAGCATGTCTCCAGGGTGAATCACCTCTGGCATGTAAGTAAAGGAAGTCAGCAAGATGTATTTGTAATTTGAAGATAGAGACTGACTTTAATGGCTGGGTCAATGGTGGGGTGGAGTGACTGAGAATGGAAGAAGTAGAGTAAGAGAAGAGCAAGAGACACTAGATTATGCTACTTCTTTTTCTCAGAATCCATCCCCCAACCTCTGCATCCCCTCCTTCCTTTCTTTCTCTTCTTCCTCTTCATAGGAGGAGAATAGATATTCAATTAGATCTTATACTTCTTTCAGAACATCCTCTCATGGAGTGTAATGGCAGGTGAAATTGTCTCAATTATTTTAATTATGATCTCCCCTTCCTGCTTCCCCCAATCTCCCCTTACTTTTCCTTCTCCTTCTCCCGTTCCCCACCCCCATTCTCTCCTCTCCTTTCCTTCTCTCCCTCTTCTTTCTCTTTCTCTCAGTATTCCATTATATGTATATACTAGATGAGAGCTCACAATGGAAATAATTTCATGGAGGTCCAACTGTAGCAATTCAGTAATTCCGTTGTATGAAAATTCTCTTTCTAGGAACTTTTAAGGTAATTAATTAGTTCATTAGGATATTTTTTTTTCTGTTCTTTAATTTCCTGTTTTACTTAGTGGTTATAGGTATAAATACCAGGCAGAAGAATACTAGACCTTTTTATTGGCCTCAAGATTAGCACAGTCATAGTCAAATGGGGGGGCACAGTTTCAAGATTAAACAAAGAAGGAAATTTCTTTGTTAGTAAATGACGATACCCATGATGTTTTCAAAAAAGCTTTTATTATGCTAATACTTGAAGGCTATGCTAAAGACATATAAACTCTGACACATTTTTCCCAAGTTCCTGAAGTGTGATCCCAACCACCAACTATGTCTACTTTTTGAAAGCCATCTTAACTAAATAAAGAGAGGCTTTATCCCCAGAAGTCTGACATGATTTTTGACTCTACCAACCCAGAAAAAAAAAAAGAGAATACACAATAATTCTTAGTCCTTGAAGCTCCCTTACAAGTATACAGTGATGGTGAGAGAGAGAGGTGAAAAATATGGAAGAATACTTTTACAAAGAAACACTTTTTAAACATTATTTAGAAACATTAAGTTTCTACTGTTTAAACTTTAGATGTTAAGTTTTATAAAGTTTTTAGAAGTTGATACTCAAAATGTGATATCCTTATCCAGGAATCAGTGAATTAATGTAAAAATGGAGAAATTAATCATATGATTTGAAGTATTCTTGTCATAAATGAAACTTGTTTATAAACGGAAGTTGCAATTCTAAAAAAGGATAGATCACAGGTTCTCATGGAAGAAGCAGGTTAAAAAACAGTCAAAAGCTTTGATCACTTCATGTATCCAAACACTATTTCATAGGATAGTCAGTCGTTTTGTATTGCAAGACTCATGACATACATGGGGGGGAAAGTTTGATGTGAGCATAATTGTAGCTTAAATGCTTTAAGGATTCAATTCTTATTAGGTTAACTGGTTACTAACTGAAAGAAATGATTCCATGTCTAACAACTGGTTGACCCTCTGTACCAAGAAGTTTCTATATATCCAATAGTGATTTTGACAACTGCAGTTATGCAAGAAATTCAAGGCTTCTCTAATCACAATCATTTTGTTTTGTTTTGTTTTGTTTTTTGCTCTTTGGAGGGCAACTTACCCAAGGTCACACAGTTAGTAAGTGTTTTAAATGTGTGAAGCCAGATTTGAACTCATGTCCTCCTGACTCCAGGGACAGTGGTCTATTCACTGTGCCACTTAGCCACCCCCATAATCATTGTAGCAAACTTCTCTATTCCAGGTATGCAGGGTTAGAAAACTTCCTTAATAACAATGCTCTTTTTGTCAATAATGCTCCTGAATGATATGCATCTTCCTCTATGGCTAAGTTCCCATTTATGCCCATGTGGTTATAGAACTAGAAAGTCATATGCTTGCATGTCTATGAATAACAAACTACTTTATTCCTGATCCTTTGAGCATACTCCTTCTTGGTTCCATCTCTCCTGTCTCCTGATGCCTACCAATGTCTGTCACAGAGGATGAGGAGAAAAAGAAATTCTATGAAGAACTGGATAAAACTCTCCAAATTAAATCAATATGTAATTCAATGCCAACTTAAATGCGAAGGTGAGAATATAGAGGGATAGAAAAAATACTCTGCAAAATAAAGATCAAAGTAAGAAATGAAAAAGGTCAAAGTATATGCTGTATATTACGAATGTTTCCCTCAAAAATAGAATTGGATGATTTGGGGCATTGTGATCATTGAATAAAGACACACACAATCAGAATTAAACTGATTATATCTTTCAAAAAATGTATTTATTTTTAGTTTTCAACATTCACTTCTATAAGATTTCGAGTTCCAAATTTTCTCCCTATCTCTCCCCTAGCCAAACCAAAGATGGTGTGCAAATGGATATAGACTCTACATCTGGATTCTTATTAAACCTATTTTCACATTAATCATGTTGTAAAGAAGAATTACAACCAATGGGAAAAACCATAAGAAAGAAGAAACAAAAAAGAGAGAGCGCAAGTAGTAGTATGCTTTAATCTGCATTCAGACTCCATAGTTCTTCTGAACGTGGACAGCATTTTCCATCATGATTCTTTTGGAGTTGTCTTAGGTCTTTGCATTGCTAAGAAGTGATGTCTATTAAAGTTAGTCATCGCACGGTATGACTGTTACTATGTACAGTGTTCTCCTGATTCTGCTCATTTCACTCTGCATCAGTTCATATAAGTGTTTCCAGGTTTTTCTGAAGTCCACCTGTTCATCATTTCTTATAGCATAATAGTATTCCATTACATTCATATACCACAAGTTTTTAGCCATTCCCCAACTACTGGGTATCCCCTCAATTTCCAGTTCTTCGCCAACACAAAAGAGCTTCTATAAATATTTTTGTACATGTTTGTCCTTTTTCCATTTGTGTGATCTCTTTGGGATACTGACCTAGAAGCAGTATTGCTGGGTCAAATGGTATGCACATTTTATAACTCTTTGGGCATAGTTCCAAATTGCTCTTCAAAATGGTTGGATCGATTCACCACTCCACCAACAATGCGTTAGCTTACCAATTTTCCCACATCTTCTCCAGCAAAATTTTCCTGTTTTGTCATATTAACCCATCTAATAGGTGTGAGGTAGTACCTTGGAGTTGTTTTGATGTGCATTTCTCTAATCAGTAGTGATTTAGAGCATTTTTATATGACTATAGATGGCTTTAATTTCTTCATCTGAAAACTGCATGTTCATATCCTTTCACCTTTTATCAATTGAGAAATGACTAGTATTCTTATAAATTTGACTCAGTTCTCTACATATTTTAGAAATGGGGCCTTTATCAGAGACACTGATTGTAAAAATTCTTTTCCAGTTTTCTGCTTCCTCCTTATCTTGGTTGCATTGGCTTTGTGCAAAATCTTTTCAATTTAATGTAATCAAAATTATCCATTTTGCATTTTATAATGTTCTCTTTCTCTTGTTTTGTCATAAATTCTTCCCTTTTCCATAAATCTAACAGGTAAACTATTCCTTGCTCTCCTGGTTTGCTTAATAGTTATCAGCTTTTATATCTAAATCTTGTACCCATTTTGACTTTATTTTGGTATATAGTATAAGATGTTAGTCTATGCCAAGTTTCTGCCATCCTATTTTCTAGTTTTCCCAGCAGTTTTTGTCAAATATTGTGTTCTTTTCCCAGAAGCTGGAGTCTTTGGGTTTATCAAACAGTAGATTGCTACAGTCACTGACTACTATGTCTTATGTACAGAACTTATTCCATCAATCCACCACCTTCTTTCTTAGCCAGTACCAAGTAGTTTTGATTATTGCTGCTTTATAACACAATTTAATATCTGATATGGCTAGACCACCTTCCTTTTGTAGCAGCAAGCACCCTAGAATAGCCAGGATGGCTACTGGCACAGGTTCTTTGATCTGCTTTTCTAAAGAAAAACAACTCTGAATATATTAGTAATCTTAGTTTCATCAAACAAAAATCATTTACCTAGTTCAAGGGGAAAAGTCAGCACCCTAAACTTCAGAAAAAATACAAACAGAAGTTACAACAGACAAAAAATACAGAGAAAATAACACAATTCAACAGACCATCAGACAGGGCTTCAAGCTGTCTGACCATCACATACCTACACAGTTAGTTACCAGAGAGAAAAACACCAGCATCTGGGTTTTCAAAACTAGGGGGCTCAACAACTACCCAGAGTCTCATCTGGCCAAGTCATGCAACTCTTCCCATAAGTGAGTCCCAAAGCAAGACATCACTTCAGGGTATTTATATAGCCTTCTTCAGGACGAGAAGACATCATAAACTTTGTGATCCACTGCCTAATTACAAAGTAACAAAAGGTGTACCTTCCTGAAAAACAAGCTTCCCCTAAGGAAACTTCTCTTGTTGGGCTCCAAGTGAGTCCCAGTAAGGGGCAGGGAAAATCTTCAAATTCCCTTATCATTACACCCTTGCATTCTTTTCATTAATTCCCTTGATATTCTGGACCCTTTGTTCTTCCACGTGATATTTTAAATTATCTTTTCTAGTTCTATAAAATATTTTTGGTAGTTTAATTGGAATGACACAGAATAAGTAAATAATTGCTTATATCTTAATAGAGGAGAAACAATTGTTTACTACTGTAGGAGTCATTTTCAGAAACAATAGTTTTAGACTATCAAATTTGTAGAAAAATGATTGAAGTCAGTGTCAAATTAGAAAGAAAAAAATGAGATAATATGGCAAATTAAAATTACTTCATTCTGACCTATTTAGACAAATTACTCATGATGAAAATTTGGAAGTGGATAAAAGAACAGTCACTTACATGAATTATCACCATTTTCTAAAGAAGTGTAGCCAACATAATCAATTACCACAGTAAAGAAATCAAAAGAGCCTAGAAGCTACTGTAGTGAGCAAACATTTGATCTGCTTACCTAGGAAAGAAACATGGACACTAACGTCAACACAGATTTAAAATGTAAATAAATGTGTAAAATTTTATAGTAGAGTTTGGAGGAAGACTAGGAGCTGTGTAGTCTCATAAGCAACAAGAAGTGGTGGAAGGCAAACATATTTGCAGAAATTTGACAAAAGACCCAATTTATTCACATTCTTCTGGTAGCATCTAAGGATGAAAGCAGAATTCAGACAATAAACATGAAAATTTGAATAGATTTGTTATTATACCATAGGAAACAAGTCTTGCCATCTATCAGTGATAGTAAAATTACTACACTTAAACTCTACCCTCTCAGCACCTAATTTTTGAGGAAATGAAAATGTAACATAGAAATCAGAAGATAAGAAGAGTAGTTGAAATAGGAATAGGCAAAGTACACAATCAAGTCAACAAGCATTTATTAAATGTCTTATCATTTGCCTGGCACAATGCACAAGAGGTACAAAAATAGACAAAAATAGTTCCTGTTTGCAAGAGGTTCTGTGTAATGGGGAAGACAACATGCCAACAATTACATACAAACTAGATATATATGGGGAAAATTAGAGATAATCTCAGAGGGAATGCACCCAGATTAAGGGAAACTGGAAAAAAATTCTTGCAGAAAGTAGGACTTTAACTGAGAAGTGGAGGAAGCCAGTGAAGCTCAGTGCTCCATCTTCAAAGTCATGTAATTTGGAGGGCACTCATGGATCAGTTCTTAAGATATCTGAAAGAGAAGAGGACACTAAATGTTTTTTGGAGGGGGATTGGGGGGAGTAATGAAACTTATTACTCCTGCTCTGACTACTTTCCTCCCACTCCAACATCAACACAATAGTTACCTATTTCAAGTCTATATTATACTCTGCTCTTGAATTCCTTCTTCCTCATCCTCTTATCATTCTTTCCTTGACAGTTCTCAAACCTTGATCATTCCCACCATCTGCTCTCCCCACTCCTGAAAAGAGCTGGAGGAAGTTTTACAATCATGATAAGTGGACATACTACAAATTCATGTTACTAATGCTAACTGTCCCTTCCCTATTGCTACACAGTCTTTTTATTCTTTCCTAATAAAGTTCCTTTGACTTCTCAAAGAAAGAACTCCCAACTGCTTTTCCTTCTTCAAGACTTCTACATTCCTCCCTTCCACTCCCACCCTCAGCAAAGGACCTTAACTCTTAAGTGTTTTAGACCACTTGACATGAACTCCCTCTCCTCCCATTATCTTAATATCAGAAACCCTTCTTTTCTACAGTGTCTGACAAAAAGGCACCCCTTTGCCATGCTTGATCCCATCCCCTCGTATCTTCTCTGACATATCATCTAAATCATCTACTAAATCATTAGAATCTTCTACTAAATCCTCCTCTCTCTCTCTTTTTGATCTTCAACTCTTCCTATCAATTAGTTACTTCCCTACCACATTAAAATATACCCAAGTTTCTACTATCTCTCCCCTTCAAAAAAAAACTTCACTGAACCACTCTCCTCAAACTATATATCCTGTGTTCCTTTTTTTCCCCTTTCTCAGTCAAACTCCTTTAAAAAACAAAAGTTGCTTACATTCACTGTCACAGATTCTTCTCATCTCATTCAACTTTGCATTCTGGCTTCTCACCTCATGACTCAATGAAATTGCTCCCTCCAAAGTTACTAATTATCTATGATTTCCAAATCATATGGTCTTCTCAGTCCTAATTAATCTGGACCTGTCTACTACATTTGATGCTGTTGAATATACTTTCTGCATGGATATTTGCTCCTCTCTTTTCCTTTATCCTCTTTCTCTTGGTAATCTCATCAGCTTCCATGGATTTAACTATCATTTATATTCAAATGACTCCAACATGTATGTACTCAGTTCTGGTCTTTTCCCTGTGTCTCAGTTCCATATCAACAATTGACTATTTAATATTGCAAACAGGATTCCTCGAGACGTATTCAACTTAATATGTACAAAATTGGCCTCAATAACTTGCCCCTGAATACACTATCTTCTTCCAAACTTGAAGGCAGCACCCTTATGCAGTCTCCCAAGTTTGAAACCTTGGCATTATCCTTGACTTCTCACTTTCTTTTTCTCTCCATCCAATCAGTTATCTTATCTTACCATTTATACCTTCACAATATTTCTCATTTAACCCTCTCTCTACACTCACACAACTGCTACCCTAAATCAGGACCTCATTACTTCTTACCTAATTGATGTCAGGAACATTTTTTTGCTAATAAATGTATTTTTATAGTCAACAAAGTATGAATATATTGGGATCTTGTATTCTTTTTGTTGTTCAGTTGTGTCTGACTCTTTGTGATTCCATTTAGAGTTTTCTTAGCAAATATACTAGAATGACTTACCATTTCCTTCTCCAGCTCATTTTAGAGATAAGGAAACTGAGGCAAACTGGGTAAAGTAACCTTCCCCAGGATTACACAGCTACTAAATGTCTGAGGCCATATTTGAACTCAGGTTCATTATTTCAATGCTGTTATGTGACTACAAGGAATGAATTACCAGAGATACCAAAGAATTAAAGTTTTAGATGACCAAAAGAACAAGGAAAAGGAAAATGATGAGAGTAAATAACAGTGTATAATTAATGAAAAACTGCATAAGAGAAGCACCAAAAGTGGTATGGCAAGGATCTATGATTTTATTGGTATGGGAAATACTTTGACCTGGCATAGATCACAATCCACTTATCATTTCTAGAGCAAAGCAATTGTCTGGGTCCCTGAATATAAATAAGAGTTAAATGTCAGCCACAGGATTTGAACGTAGGGTTTTCTGGCTCCAACCTCATCATATTAGTTAGCATGTACCATGTTACCTGTAGCATAACAAAATTATCAAATGAGTGTATGACTAGAGGGAAAAAAAAGAAAGTGGTCACTGTATCCAAAAAGTGAGGGAAAGAAAATCCACGTTCTACATTAGTGTGATAATCATGACAGATCTAGAGGAAAGCCACCAGCCCATTAGGTATATACCTTGTGGAGGACTTTGAGGAGAACATCAAGAAAAGCCATGCAGGATGAGAAGGCCTAGATAGGTGACATTGCAGTGAGTATCCACATCAACGAAATGACAGTCTTCAAAATAGTTCATTTAATGTATAATGAACATGAATCTGGGAGCTATATCATGGGCCCTTTTGACGGTCTCATCAGAGTGGCTAATATGGTATTCAATACAGAAAAACAGGCAGGGGTTCTCTTTCTCCTTTCAACCATGAAAGGCTGCTGAAACTCAATGAAAAATGACTACCTGAAAAATGTCTGAGGCCATTCCCTTTATTAATAGATGGCCAGTTTTATAATGGTTCGCATCAAGGGAATTAAAATCTAGGATCTATAGTAACACAAAGCTGATTTTAAGCACTTTCTCTCCCCCAAATCACTAATTTTGAGGAGATAAAATAAATTGCTCCACTCTTTCCCAAATATCTTCTTTTTTGACACTTTTGTATCTCCTGGTTTTTCCTAATTAACCATTGTACTTAGTTCTCAGGTCAACAAGTTGTTCGGGAAAAACAAAAAAGTTGTGGGAACAATATTGACTCCTTTCCTCAATTCAAAGTTTGTAGATAATGTCTTTCCAAGATAATCCACAGAAGCACTATTTTTCTTTGTGCAGTTTTTCTCTCTTTTTGCCCATTTCTCTCCTTAGCTGAGGACCATGTGCTTGATACAACAGGAGGCCTCATCTTCTTTCCTTTTAGTCTGGGCACTGATTATCAAGCAGACTGTGTTGTGCTGCTTGAACTCCTGTCCAAATTCCCCTGCAGTCAATTCAGGGTATAACTGAAAGGCTATGTTAAAAGAGCACCAACCTTCAAAGTCTCATGTAGAAAATATTCATTTTCGCACTTGGTGATTGAAGTCAGAGATGTCTTACTGTCAGAATTCTCAAATGTCACTTCTTCTGTGACAGAGCCGAGGTGTAGGAAGTGTGTGAAACTTTCTTCTTAAAAGCACTTCAAGTGAATACTTAGTGGCAATTCAAGGCGCCAGGTTGAGAAATGAAAGCTACTAAGCCTCTTGAATAAAAACAGAGATCTAGTATACTACACTTGTTTGATTTCAGTAATGATATTGTCTCAGTGTAATGCTGTGTTCATGCTTTCATGTCACAGAGACAGCAATGGTGACTGGGATTCCAGTTCTATTAGATAGCAATTTTTAAATGCTTCAATTATCCTATAGGAAACTATTTTTAGATCTGTAAGGGAACTTGGAATGCATTTGATTCAACTTCTCTTGGGTTACATAAGATGAAATTGAAACCAGTTATGCACTATCCACATGCTAAACTGTATTGTGGAAATATTGATAAATTGTGGTGTACCAGATAGGAAATTACAAGTAGGAGGAGTAAAAGGACTGAGCTCTCCAAACTGACTCTGTCACTATTTGGCTGTGGGGCATTGGCTAAGTCATTTAATCTTACCAAATCTCAATTCCCTTACCTGTAAAATGATAAGATGACTCCTCAAGGTCTCATTTAACTCTGAAGTTCAATGATTCTATAATCCAAATTCACCTATTTCTCAAGCAGTTATGTTCCCTCAAGGTCTTCTCTTCCCCAGACTGAACAATTTCCTCAAAATTGATTGGCACATGATATCTCTTGAAGCCCTTTCACGATCCTGATACTTTTTCTGTACACACTTGACCATATTCTTCTTGAAATGTGGAACTGAAAACTGAAAACCATATTTTCATAGTAGTATAAAGAGTTAAATTGGAGGTCTGGGGTAGAAGAGGGCATCTGAGAATGTGAATATTCATGAGTTTTCACATAGAGAATAATATAACTAGCTTCATACAAATAAAGAGGCTGGATCTATGATTTCACTGCTATAGGGATCTCCCAGGCAAGGAAACTCCTTCCAGTTCACATTGGTACTTTCTCTGCTATTTCTAGTCTTAGACCAACAGTTCTCAACCTTCCTAATGCTGCAACCCTTTAATACTCGTATATGGGCGTATCTGCATGTGGGCAGACTCACCTGGAGACAAACAGAGGAGCGGTGTCTCGGTACCTAAGACCACTGGAAATATGTGTTTTCTGATGGTCTTAGGCGACCCCTGTGAAAAGGTCATTTGACCCCCAAAGGGGTCGCGATCCACAGGTTGAGAACCTCCATCTTAGACAATACCCTAGAACACTGAAAGTAGATAAGTGACTTGTCCAGGGTCAGAGAACCAATATTCACTAAAGGTAGGACTTGACTCCTCCCAAGTTTTCAGGCTTTGAGGCTGGCTGTCTATACCTAATGTTACCCTGCTGGTTTCATTCCATTCACAAATTTAATAAACATCCCATTTATATCTTTTGTCTCACTTACCAATGAAAATATATTCAATTTAGTTTATTTCTAAAAGCATTTATCAAGTACCTTGTTGTTGTTGCTGCTATTGTTCAGTTGTTTCAGTCATGTCCAACTCTTCATGACTCAGTTTTGAAGTTTACTTGGGAAAGATACTGGAGTAGTTTGCCATCCCATTCTCCAGCTCATTTTACATGTGAGGAAACTGAGTCAAACAAGGTTAAGTGACTTGCCCAGGGTCTCACAACTAGTTTTTGAGGCCAGATATGAACTCAGAAAATTAGTCTTCCTGATTCCATGCCCAGGACTCTATACCCTGTACCATCTAGCTGCCCTCAAGCACCTGCTATTTGTAAAACACTAGGAGTTAAGATTATAAACATAAAATTAAATATTCCTTGATCTCAAGGAGTTTATAGTCTATTGGAGGTGTATGTTAAGGTCTATATAAAATAATTTCAGGGATTGGAGGAATTGGAGGACTTGGTAATCACACTCTGCCATTTGCCTACCTCCAAGAATACACTAATCCACATTCACTGGGTTTATTTGCTCAAGTTAGCAAGCAAATGCCTACTATGTGCCAGGCACTGTAGTGAGTCCTAGGTATTCAGATAGTGGCAAAAACAGCTCTCATCCTCAAGGAGCTCATTATTTAGTGAGAAGAGGCAACATGCTAACAACTACATCCAAAAAAGATATGTATAGGATAACTTGTAAGTAATCTCTGAGGCACTAGTATAAAAGGGGATCAAGAAAGGCTTCTTGCAGAAGATGGAAGTGTAACTGAGATGTGAAGGAAGCCAGGAAGCAAAAATGAGGATGGAGAGACTTCCTGGCATGGGGGACAGCCGGTAAAAATGCTGTCAGGAAGTGGAGAATCATATGTGAGGAAGAGCAAGGAACCAATTGTCACTGGATCATAGAATATGAAAGGGGGGTAAGGTGTAAAAAAACTGGAAAGGTAGGAAGGGGCCAGACTGTGAGGGGCTTTAAAAGCCAAGTGAAGGGTTTTCACTTTGATCCTGGAGGTCTTAAAGAGCCCCTGGGGTTGATTGAACAGGGGAGGAACTTGGACAGACTCATGGGCTTTAGGATAACTCTTCGATAGCTGAGTGAAGAATGATCTGAAGTGAGAAGAGATTTGAGGCTGAGACCAACCAGAAGGACATAACAATAGATAACAACAGCCTAGACGTGAAGGGATGAGGGAATATACCAGAGGCTTGACAGTATCAGAAGTCGCGCTGATTATGCCTAATTACACAATCAATATGCATCTCTTCACATTGCCCCCCAAAACATGAAGTGTTTGTCGTCATTGCAGTCATGTTTGATTCTCCATGACCCCCATTTGGGGTGGGCTGCCTTCAGATTCTCTTCAGGACCACTAGGGAATGAATGTTAATATCTACCATGTTCAACAGTGTTCCAGTCCTGTAGTTTCACTGGCATAGAGAACTCCTCATGAGGAACCTCCCTCCACCACTGCGGCTCAATAATTTGTGTAACTTAAAATTTTAGAGAGCTCATTGAGAACCTTAGAGCCTAACTGGCTTGTCTTTGGGCACACAGCTAGCATGTCAGTGACAAGACTTGGACCTAATTCTATTTGATTCCAAGGCAGGTCTTCTATCCACTGTACCACACTGTCCCTTGCTGTATTAAATATTAGAACAGAGATTCAAGGCAATATGCAAATGCAAATGAAATGTACAAAAATGAGTTGGTAGCATGGAAGGATAACTGGGGATAGGAGTGATCAAAGAAGATTCATAAAGAAAATTAAACTTCACCTGACCATTGGAAGAATGGAAGAAGTGAGATAGAAGAAAGAAGGTGTGTGTGTGTGTGTGTGTGTGTGTGTGTGTGTGTGTGTGTGTTGCAAGATCGGGGAGTATCACAAAACTGAGAATTAAAAAAAGACTCCTTTCTGGAACAGTGAGTAGACCATCCTGGCTGAAATGGCTTTGGTTTTCCCTTCCTCATTGTGATAATGTCATGCTACTTTAGGGAGGCATGCCTAAAGACAATATTTGGCACCATTGACCATGGCAGTTGTCTTGCCCTCAGACTATAAAAGAGGAGTCACTCACATTCTCTTGGGTCAGCCTCTTCCTCCCTTCCCAAGGGTGCCCAAGAATGCTTATTATTCAGTTATGCTCCCCTCTTATCATCTTCTACTTTCCACACTCCACCCCCTTCCCCCCAATTTCCCCAATACCTTACATCAGGGACATGAGAAATGAATTATACCTTCATACAGGCTTACTTTTCATAGGAATGGATGCATGAATAACCTGGAGTATAGCAGTATGATCCCATTGTGAGACAGAGTGGTTCGGTAAAGAGATTGGATACCAGGGACAGGGATTCTCTATACGCTGTTGAAAGTTGAAAATTTATTCCCAGGTCTCAAGGTTAAATTAACCTGTTTTAATCATAGAGTATTAAAGCCCTCTGCCTCCCCTTTGCTCCTTTGACCTATTTTGACCAACAAACACCATTTTCCTACACTTCTTCCCACTTGCAAAATATCATAGGCTGGATATTATGCATTCCCAACCTGTCAGCTTTGGCTGCATTACAGAGTGCTCAATTATGCTCTAATCGAATAGCTGCCCGATGCAGGCCACATAATGACTTCCTGATTATCTGCCTTTAAATGATGAATGAAATGAATATGTAACATTCTGTTCAAATATAGCATACTTAGCATGCCAAATGGAAGCTGGTTTTGTGCTCCTCTCCCTGAAAAACGTATATTTTATTGTAATTTGGTCCAACAGTTGTTCGTAGCTTGTTTTCTTGTCATCAAGATAAACATTGAATGAGCTATCTCAGAGAACATTAGTGTTCATTTTTGCTTTCCAACAGATGCTAAAGGTGTTAAACATTGTTTAGACTGCTTGGGTTCCTCTCTTTACATCACCCTGTTGATTTAAAAAAAAAAGAAGGTCAGATTTATATGAATAGTTCTTTTTGGGTACATTCCAATACACATTGGCACGACAGCAAGTCTGTTATGAGTAATGTATTGCGAAGACAACAACATTAAGGTCTGAATAAATTATTTATTGGCAAGAGGGCTATATCTTTTTAGCAGCAATCCACAATATTAGCACCAAAGGATGAGTGCACCATTTGAAAACTCCACTACTGTCTTTAGCATTTTTAGTTCTGAGCATAATGTCTGGGTCTGTTAACAGGTTTCTTTGTCATGTTACCACATAACTTTTTTTTTCTTTCTAATGACATCTTTTCTAAAAGCAAACTGAAGGACAATATAATACAATATAATTTTCAAAAAATACTTATCATTTAAAAATATAGATGACACCTTTTTCAATGATCCTACAATCTAGTGCACTATGCACTCTTTAATGGCTAAATGAATGTCTGTGAAATGTTGTTTGTCCATTTTTGAAGAGGACCATGATATCAGGAAGGTGCTGCTATGACTTTCAAGTGAATTGGATTTAAATGAGGGAGAGCTGTGCAAAGGTACAAGTCTCATTTGTAGCCATCTGGATCCAGTGGCAAAATATAGATCAGGATGACTAAAGATGATCCCCTGCTTGTCTGTAAAATAGGTGGCTCTACCCAGAGTCACTATCTCAATGGTTTTTCCCCAACACACACACATACACACATACACACACACACCCCACTCTTATTCTCAACATGAATAATGCTATCATGTATAGTATGACTACTCTCATTTTAATTTATTATTTAATTTACTAAGTTATATTATTAAACTTATTGCTAATTAATTAAATTTAAATTTTCATTATCTTTCTAGAAGTTCCTTGTTCTCATATGTCTATACTCTCTTTATTCTCTCCTTTGGCTCTGACTCCACTTCTTCTTAGTCTTCTGTTCCAAAAGGTATAATAGAAAAAACCATGAGCTTTCAAGACAGAGGATTTTGGTCTAAATCTTGTCTCTAATACTAACTGTATGACCTTAGAAAGTCTCTTTAACTGCCCTTGGCTTCAGTTTCCTCACCTTCAAAAATAAGTAGGTTGGATTAGACGACCTCCTTTCCAGCTTTATATCTACGATTCTTCTATTTTCCTTTGTTTATTGAGCTGGAAGTGGTGAGCAAGAATTGTAAGCAGAGGAAGGCAGAAAGACATCACTGAAAGTGTTACACAGTTGTCCCCCCATCCATCTTAATCTGGAGCTCAGGATCTGGAGTCAAGGAAACCTAAGTCCAAATCCTGCTTCTGATACTTTTAACCTGTGTAACTTTATGTGAGTCACAAAATCTCTGAGACTGTTTCCTCATCTGCTAGTGGACAACATAATACTTCTACTTCTTAGTTCACTGGGTTGTTTTGAGACTCACTTGTTTGCCTGGCAGCTTTTAAGATACTACATAACAACCAGTCTTCACTATTATAACGGATATTTCAGTAAGTGTATATTTCTTTGATTTTAAGAATTGCATTTTTTATGTAGTTCTTGAGAAAGAAAGGTGACTGGATCCTAGTTGGGCAGAGTTACTTTCTTGTTGATGCTTTTTTTTTCCTCCTTGGTCCAAAGAATAACTTTTAAAGTGTTTGTATTTCTTTGTTTTTATCTCTGACAGTGAATAATTTGAGTGATGGTATGAGGATAAGTAAAAGACATAGAGAGGAACAAGGAAAAACCCTCTATCCTTGTTTCCTTGACTGTTTAGATGTTGCAGTAGCCCTTAGGATCCAGATTGTATTCAGTGACTGAGTCTCAAAACCTTAGGCCTTCCCTCCCTGCCTAGTATCCTCATGCTGTCTTGATGTTGTTCAGATCCTCAGATTTTTCTTTTCACATTGCCTGAATGTCCCCTTGGATTGCTGCCCCAACCTCATGGCTTTCAGGTAACCATTCTATATAACAAAACATTTTTTAAAGAAAATAGAGGAAGGGGGGAAAGTCCTGCAAAACTGATCAATACACTGAAAAAAAGTCTGATAATATATGTAATGTTTCATATCCATGGACCTCCTGACAGAAAAGGAGTGAGGTAGAGGTGAATTCTCATATATTTTTCTTTGGGTTCATGCTTGTTCTTTGCAATATCACAATATTCATATTTTATCACGTTGTAATTGTTCTTTCCATCTACCTTATAATGCATACCTTATTTTCCTGTCTCTTCACAGTTCATTTTACATCAGTCCATATAAGTCTTTCATATTTCTCCATATTCAACATTTCTTGCAACATAGATTACTAGTTCAGTACATTCCTGTCCTACAATGTGTGTAGATATTCACTGATCTGTGAGTCTCTGCTTTGTTTCCAGTTCTTTGCTACCATAGAAAGTGCTGCGATAAATATTTTGGTGTATATGGAGACTTTTTTTTTTAATCATTGACCTCCCCAGGCTATAAATCTAATAGGGAAATCTTGGGTCAAGATGCATGGACATTTAAGTCACTTTATTTGCATAATTTCAATTTGTTTTCCAAAATGATTTTATTAATCCACAGCTCCACCAACATTGCAATAGTATACCTGTCTTCCAACAACCCCTCAAACATTAACTATTCCCAAAATAATGAGAATGTAAGGCCAGGTAGCAGGTAAAAGAAGCTTTTTGTAGCAGTTGCACCAAATGGGAAACTTTCTATTGCACCTAAGCTTAGTGTTGACCATGGCCTGAATTCACCTTTATTTTCATATGAGGAAACCAATCACACAAAGAATGTTTCTGGTAAATTAAGTCCCAGTTCTCATTTTTTAAATTTTCTAATCATATTCACTCAAATAGTTCTATCGAGTAACAAGAACATATGACCCAATTTGCCAAAAGACATCTTCTTTTGCTTGAGCTAGAGACTATAATGTTATCAGGTTAAACATCTTAGACATGGCTCTTCAAATAAATTGCCCTACAGGATCTATGAACAGTAGTAATCTCCTTTATCTACACAAACATCTCCACAGAGTTTTCTTTGGAATTCAAGAATCTTTGGATATATCAGGAATTAGATAGAAGAACAAAGAAGCCACAAGTCTCAGAAGAAGAAGAACTAATACCAAAAACGTCTTTGGGAAGCAGTATAAGAAAGGAAAAATGAGAATAGATTGTGAGGGCATTGTAGATAACCACTTAAACTCATCTTTATTCCCAAACTTCCTTATATTCTTCCTGATTTCCCTATTTCTGTTAATGACTCCACCTTCCTCAGATATCCATGTGCAAAACCAGTGGAAGCTTTATGCCTTGTTCTCCCTAGCTCATCACATCCAAGCATCAACTCTTGTCAATTTTAACTCTGTACTTTCTGTTACATAGGTCTTCCTGGCCTCCAGCCTACTTCAGGGTTTGGACAGCTGCAATTGTTTCCTAACTGCCTTCCCTCCCTGTAGTCTCCCCTATTTCCAATCCATCCAATATAGCACTGCTAGATTAATGTTCCTAATCAATAATTTTGATCACATTACTCCTTTAAACTAGAAACTCCAATGACTCCATGCTGTCTAACAAACAGAATTTATTTTCCTTCACCTGGAATTTGTCTGTGCTCTGGTTCTGCTCTGTCTTTATATCTTTATTTCCCACTGATCTCTCTTAGGTGTCCTATGCTACAGTCAAACAAAGCTCTTCAGTGTTTCCTTTAACATATCCTGTGCTTTCCTGTCTTCATGTTTTTACTCTTAACATTTTGTATATCTGGAAAGCATTCCCTCCCAGTTAAAATCCTACACATGCACCCCTTGATGCCAAACTTAAGTTCTACCACTTCCATGAATCCTGACCCAAAAGTAATCCCTACATGCTCATTGAAATTCATATGCCTTTTTTGCATATATCACATTTTAATTTCTATTAATTACTACCTAATAATTTTGTGTTTCCTCCATGACATTGTAAACTCTTATAGGATAAGAAATGTGCCTGTCATGCATTGTTTTTTCATCCCTTCACATCCTAATCTAATATCTCAAATGTGTTTTATATGCACACACACACACACACACACGTACTGGTTAAAAGGCATATATCTATGCATATCTATGTGTATATATATATATATATATATATATATACACATATACACTTAAATATGTGTGTATGCACACTTACATATACATACATCTGTATGTATGTAGATAGGTGTGCATATGTGTATATATGTATACACACATACACACATGTTAAAGGGTTTAGGACACTGGAGATCTTAGAGGCAAATTCAGCTTGTTTCCGGTTCATGTCAGGAGATTACAAAGATGCCCCTATGATTCAACAAATCAGAATATTTGTCCCAGGCTCCATGTGTAGTATCAGGTGTGCTCTGTCTTATATAGGATCCCTAGAAAGCTACCCCAAGTCTGTGATATTTGATAAGTCCACATCCATTCAACAAAACCATAGCTCTTGAGCCCCTGCTGATATGTTTTACTCTTACTAATCAATGAGATAATGCAACTAGTTTAAAGCAAAAGCAATTAATGAAATAGCGTAGGAAGAAAAGTAGCAATATAACATTCTACCATATAAACTGAGATTATACTACCCCCAAAATACATACACTATCAGTAAAAACAGTGAGAACATATAAAGACCTTTCAGAAGATATGCACACCCAGTGAATACATGTGACCAAGATGTATATATCAAAATGCACCTGAAACCTCCAACATTGCTGGGTCACTAATGTCTTCTGGTTATATCATCAGACTTCTTCCACTGGACTTGTTCTCTACTAGTTTTCTACTGTAGATAATCTCTACTAAGTGTATAATGTCAGTCAAGAATATGTGTGACATGTGGTAAGTGTGGCATATGCTGATTTCTTTTGGGCACTGATCATCCACTCTCACAGTCACCATGAATTATTAGTCCGATAGTTACTGCTACATGTTATTGTACTGGTTCTATAGTTGTAAAGCTTCTCTATGCTTCTAGTTTGTGGGTTCATCTGGAGTCCTCAACTAGGTCATATATGTTGTCTATAAGAGGACTGAACTCTCACATTTCTAGGGGTTTAAATTTCAACTCTTAGGGAAAGAGGGAAAGCCTTCAGGCACCCCATATCATAGTAGGAGAATCTTGAATTACATTTTTCCCTATAAAGAGAATAAACATTAGTTCCCAGAGCTGTATGTGTGTGCACATGTATGTGTATGTGTGTGTTTCTCTTCCAGAGTCTCCAACTCCAAGAACCAAGCTCTTTTGAAGCACACCAATCATCTAGCCCAGTAAACATTGCAAATTTTTAGAAGGTCTTTTGTACTCACCATAACCGGGGTTCCATTCCAATTTTTGCTTCAACTATCTGATTTAGTATTAGAAATTCCTAAAATCTCATGCACATGAAAAAGAGGGAGAGAGAAAGCAAGAACAGTAGCCCTTTATATGGAGTCACTCTGACCTGTTACTCTACATGTCAACTCTCTGAATTTATTCTGTATTTATGGCCAGCATAAATCTCTAGACTTTGAACATGTATTGTTTCTTCCCCCATTTTCAAGAATAAGCAGATCTCTGGGAGAATAAGAAATAACTTAGGGTGGTAGCCTTCAGATGAAGGATATGACATTGAAAAAAAGTCTAAGTCTCATTTTTAGCCACAACATAAGAGAGAATTTGTAATGAGTCTGTCTCCGATTCAGCAAAAGCTGCATATATAACAAGTATGAGATTTCTCTCATTCCCATCAGGTCTCACACATAAGAGAAAGAGGCATGACTCTTAAGGGTATAAAAATAACTCTCCACTATTATTAATTCCCATAAGATAATATTATAACAGAGAAATTTTCTTGGAGTCAAGAAAACCTGGATTCAGATCCCGTTTCAAAGATTTCCTGGTGTGTGACCCTGGGCAAGTCACTTAGCCTCTTTAAACTCCATTTTCCTCATCTGTAAAATAAGGATAATGATAGCGCCTACCCTAAAGTGTTATTTTAATGATTAAATGGGATAATGTATATAAAATGTTTTGCTGACTTGAAAGTAATATGTAAAAGTAAGCTAAATATATTACTATATTAGAGTATTTAAAGAATTGGGAGCTAGAAAAAAGAGAGAAATCTATCAAATAGAGCAAAAGATTTAAGAAACAAAAATAGTTCTTGAAATGTCAACAGAGAAACACAGAAAATAAAAATTGTGATTAGAAAGGAGAAATTAAAGAAAATATATGAAGATTTTAATATACATTTTAACTTTAGGCTGGAAGATGAATTGGGTATACGAATGGTCATTTTCCAGAAGGAGACTCAGGAAATTTATGTATCTTAATATCTATGAAAGAAATGATTCAGTATCCTAGAATATTATATAGAGTAGAGTGCAGTATGAAGGGGAAACTTGGTGGAATACACTTCTCTTTTTACTTTTGTATTTGTAAGTCAACGAAGAGAGAATCTATCACATTCTCTAAAATGTGTCTGTCAATAGACGAAGTGAATAATTTGGCATCTTTCATCAAATATCTTGAATTTTTTGCAAAAATGAGTATTTCTAATATTAATAAATTAGGATCTGAGTGAAGTAGATTTGAATTGGGGTTCCATTATTGAGTTTCCTATGTCATCATTGAATTTTTCTATATTTTCAACTTATAGCTGTAAATTGATCTTTTTGGCCCAATAATTCCTTTTAAGTGAGTTACAATTTTTTGAGTTACCATCTTTATGCCCTATATTGGGTTTAAGATTTCAAGGAATATAGACCAAAAAATATAGACAAATCTTCACACTCATTTATCAAATCACCTGGACCACCTTTAGTTTCTATGCAAAATAAGAGGGTTGAAAAAGATGAATTCAAAGTCCCTTCCACTTAAATCTATGTTCCTATGATCCTACACATAGTATGCCTGTAGCTTTTGATTCCCAGTCAACTTCACACCATAGCAAAGTGGATTGCACTGAGGATGGCTATTAATAATAGTCTCCTTCTTTTCACTTCCTTTCTCAGGTTTATTACTGCCTTTTTGAGGTCCATTTTCCTCTTTAAACATATCCTTGATGTTTACTGCAGCCAGATAGAAATTTTGGTAAGAATGACTTTATAGTGTAATTTCTCCCCAGATCCATCATCCACTAAAGATAAAGTTGAGAGAATAGATGTCTAGGAACCCCAGTGTTTATTGCACATAAAGGATTGGCATTGGTGATCTGCCAGTCCAGTGTGTTGTGTGTGTGTGTGTGTGTGTGTGTGTGTGTCTAATGAGAATTTTGCTTAATACCCCTTTTTTTCCTAATTCTTCTCTCCACCCCCACAGTCAACTCATTTACACATAGGGGTGCTACAACTCTTATGGAATTGTTTGTCTCATCTTTAGTCATTTCCTGATAATCTACACATCCCATAGAGCAGTGGTTCTCAACCTTCCTAATGCCACAACCCTTTAATACAGTTCCTCATGCTATGGTGACCCCCAACCATAAAATTATTTTCATTGCTACTTCATGACTGTAATTTTGATACTGTTATGAATCGTAATGTAAATATTTGATATGTAGGATGTATTTTCATTGTTACAAATTGAACATAAACCACAGGTTGAGAACCACTGCCACAGAGGGAGGACAAAATCAAATTTTTTTAATATGAAACTTTTCACTTAAGTTAAAATGGCTAGCCACTGTTTATCTACCTTGTCCATCAAATGACCATGTCTTCAGATACTGTCATCTGGGGCTATATCTACTAATATCGAATGGAATCCAAAAGTGCTGATCCTGGCTGTATTAGCTCCACATTTTGGGTTTCCAAATAGCTGAATTGGAAAGTATACTAGGATTTCAGGCCAGGAAATGGGGAAGTAAGGGAGTATGTTTATTCAGGTACTCTGGTTTTATTGTTTTATGTAAATTAATGGCTAATGAAATAATTTTATTTTTAATGAATTAAGTCCCCTTAAACATCTTGTTGTTATGAGTGAGACAGTGAAGCAGTAATTGGTAGTAGTGTTTTCCTAATGTACTCCTAGAAGAATGGAGGAGATTAAAATTACTTTACAATAATTTCTGCCTTTTTGAAAATAATAGTTCCTGTTTGCTAATTTTTTGCATGTTTGCCTGAGATCTATTTTTTTTATGTCAGCCCTCATGGATATCACGTGCTTTCCTACAGAGTAGGCAGCTGATCATCCTTTGTTTTGTAGATCTAAATTCAGTTTTTTAAAAAAAGAACTTGAATGAAAAAGCTGTTCCTTAGCAGCAGTTACCTTGTATGTTCTTAGTGAATCCTGAAGCTCCATAATACATACAGATTACTCGTAGGTGGACATACCAGTATAGAACCACCAATAGCATTTTGGGGCTTTGTTTAAATTTGTCAGCTTACAAACTCCTGAGAAATTTGATGGTTTTGGAAAAGAGGCAAACCTATCTCCTGCACATCTGGCTGCTAGAATCTGTTTTCTCAACCATTCTACTCAAATTCAAATTTGCCATCCACAATAATTGGTGCCTCTGTTATGTCAGTGTGACAGCTACACACCATGCTAAGCTCCTTAGCATTTCATTTGTATCTTGTAAATGGAAATGTTATGAAAATCCATGGCCTCTTATTCCCCCCCTCCTTTGTGTTTAACACTTCGATGTTCCATTTTTAGAACTATTAATGAATTCAGTGTGGCTTGCAAAGCACAAAATCTAGATAAGCCTTTATTGTGTACATACACCAAGAGTATTGCCTTTTTACTCCCCTTTGCAAAGGACACTTGCTAGAATAGGCAAATAGTGAAATGAAGATGACCTGATTTTGTCTGTATTTCATTTGTGTTTGGTAAATATCTTTATGAGTAAACGAGGACATTCCAAAGTTTCCTGGCATTTAAGAAACCTATCTTCTTCTACTCCTTTTTTTTAACAGAAGAAAGTCCATTTGTATTTGGTGGCAACCACATTAAATTGAAAATAGTTTTAGTCCAAAAAGGTTTTGAGAAATATATTTTCAAAATATAGCATATCAGAAAATCAAAGAAACCTTGAACAAGAAGGAGCCTTTATGATCTTCTCATCAAACCTCCCCATTTTGTACATGAAGAATCCAAAGCTCAATGATGTTGAAGTGATCTGTCCTTTGTCACTAAGCCAGTTAGTGGCAAACCCAGTATCTGCACCCAGAACTCCATACTCACTATCCCTAAGATGATCCCACTATACACTGCTCATATTTATACACTGGAACATTTGGATGAGAAATCCATATTTATATCTAGTGGACATATAGATCTAGCAATTTACCTGGAATTTGAGATCCAGCTCCTAGGGAATCTAATCAGGATGAGGCCATGCATGATCTGGGGCTCTAACCAAAGATCAGAGCAGAAACTGGCGGGGGGGGGGGGGGTGGTTTCAAACAGAAGCAAAGTTGCATGTGAGGGAGATAAAGAGTTGAGAAGCTGTGGAACAGCTTTCAATCAGGAGAGAATAATTATGAACCAGGAGAGGAAAAAAACAATGACCAACCAATCAAACTAGTCTAAAGTAATTATTACAAACCAGTAGATCCTTAGAGCTATTCAGAATAAAGCAGATAGAGGAAAGAAAAAAAAAAGACTGAGGTACAAGAGGTGGTTGTCATGACAGCAACAGTATCTAGCCCTGTCACACAGGAATGGGGGTAGGGGTGGAGCATAGTCCTGTATAGGATATGCCCCATGGGTGTTTGGTTCTTAGTAGTTGAACAAATGGGAATGGATACAGGGCATTGTCAGAATAGCAAGGATCCACAGTGGTTAAACTGTTCCAACCAGGTTTCCTTAGCCATGGAGAGAAAATTAAGACTGGATTGGGTGCCTGAGATTAGCAACTTGACAGGCCAGCAGGGAAAGCTATAAGGGAGAACTCAGTGAGAACAGTTGCTTGATGAAAGAATTGTTCTGCTGAAGATGATTTCCCAGTCCTAATCTGTTCAAAAATATAATTGCCCCTGTTCCTGAGCAGAACTTACTGCTCTGAAGGCAGCTAGGTAGTATAAGTGAATGGAGTTCTGGACTTGGAGTTAACTAAGACCCATATTCAAAGCTTGCCTGAGACCCATACTAACTGTATGATAAAGTCACATAATATGCCTCAGTCTTAACTTCCTTATCAGTAAAATGGAAATAATATCAGCACACATTTCACACAGTTTGCATAAGTATCAAATAATATATGTAAAGTCTTTTTGTAAATGTTAAAGCACTATCTAAATATTAGTTATTATTGTTTTTACTAAAAGACAAGATCAACGGCAGCAACTGTAGTTTTCTAAAGAGGGAGATGTGACCTTTGACCAACCTTCAGTATCACTGAGGAGAGATTAAATGTGGGAAACAATTGGACAAATTAGTAACACAGCTGGGAAGTTTAATGCTGTTTTTCCCCCAGGGATAGAAGAGATGACTTCTGAGGCAGATAATGCATGTGGTCCCACCTTCCTTAGTTTCAAAGTCCCTATACTCCATAACTAAGTTGTCCTAAGGGTCAGATTCTGGGTTGTTTATAGTATGGTTGGAATAGGAGAGAGAAGATACAGGTTTTAGTCTCCCATCTCCCACTAATAATGAGTGTGATTTTTAATAAAGTCTTCCCCTCACTGGGCCACAGTTTCCTTCTCTGTTAAATACAGGGGTTGAACTTGAGAAACTTCTAACTCTAAAATTCTATGATTCTGTTTACAAAGTTTAAATTCCTACAAGCTTATTCTTTCAAGAGAACTACATAGATTTTCTTCCAGTGGTCTGCTCCTTGGCCTTTCCATAGGTGCTGGAGATTTTCCTCTGCCTTACATTGATTTATTTCATCATAGACAACAGAGAGTGTTTTACTTTTAGGGTACAGATGTGGACAATATAATGTTTAAATTGGGTGAAATCTGTGAAAATAGTAGAGAGTCAGTGAGGAAGTTCATAGTAGTCCAGCTCTGAAATCAGAAATATTCCAAAGTTCAAGTGCTCCCACTAACAAATACAAGCTGAAACCCCATGGCCAGTCATTTAACATCTCAGAATCCCTAGACAATTCTCTTTAACTTACAGAGAAGTTGTTGTTCTGCATTGGTGTGGGGAATTTCTATACCAGATATTTCCTACCCTAATGAAGTCACAGACCTGGACCAAAACAACCCTCAACTCCAAACCTCATGAAACACTGTTAAAATACTTTTTTTTTAAATGTAAATGATACTTCCAGGACCTAAGATGGCAGAGTAAGCCGTAAGTTCTTCTCACTCTCCCTTACTGACCTTGAAAAACCCAGAAAATACCATCCCAGGGAAAAATCCTGGAACAGTGGAATGAGCAGACACACAGAGTGCAACAGATTTTTAGCTTATGAGACTAGGGGGATTAACAGGAAAGGTCCCTCTTGCTGTGGCTAAAAGGAACCAATATAGGACAGATGGCATCTTGGCAAGCAAGCAGCAAGCCCCACATCAGCAAACCAGCAAGATATCCTGAGCTCCAGAGTACTGGAGAAGGCAAGCACCACATCAGAATCCCCCCACACACATGCCTTCTCAAAGATGGGGACCAATGGACACCAGCATGGTGAACTTGCAGATACCAGTGCAGAGAACCACCACTTGTGTTGCAGACAAGAGTCCATTAGCAGGTGAGCCTACCCATGTTCTAGCCCAGACCCCAACAAGGAGGCAAACTCCAGAGACCCAACCCCCCACACTCCCACACCTCAACATATAAACATCAATGTAACCCAGGGGAAATGCAATAAAACACCATGTTGCATCTGCACATACCAGCTCACATCACCATTTCTAGCTCAGCACCAGGTAAGCTATAACCTCAAGCCACAGAAGTGAGGCACTAGCTCACAAACCCAATAACCAGGCCCCTACCCCCCAGCACAAGAAGTGTGGCTCAGTGCTTCCTGTGCCCCAGAAGCAGAGATCAACTTTAAAAGCCAGGAAAAAGGCAAACACAATGAGAAAGAAGCAACACAGAAAATCAAAGACAATGGATTCTTATTACAAGAACAGGGAAGATCAAAACACAAATTCAGAGGAGGATGGCACTGTCACTGCACCCACATCTGAAAACTCAAAGGGGAATATAAAGTGGTCTCAAGTCAAAAAAACCTTCTGGGAAGAGCTCAAGAAGGATTTTAAAAGTCAAATTGGAGAGGTAGAAAAAAAATCAAATAATTCCTTTAAAAAGCACAATTGACAGAATGCAAAACAAGTACACTGAAGAAAACAACTCCTTAAAAAAGTAGAATTGGTCAAATGGAAAATGAGGTACAAAAACTAACTGAAGAAAACAATTCATTAAAAAATAGAATTGGGCAAGTGGAAGCTCATTATCTCTATTACAAGTCAAGAATCAGTCAAACACAATGAAAAGAATGAAAAAATAGAAGAAAATATAAAATATCTCTTGGGAAAAACAACTGACCTGGAAAATATCTCCAGGAAAGATCATTTAAAAATTATTGGTCTACTAGAAAGCCATGATGAAAAAAAAAGATCCCACTCAGCATTTTCCAAGAAATCATCAAGGAAACCTATCCTGAGTTCCTAGGGCCAGAGGATAAAATAGTCATTGAAAGAATATACCAATCACCTGCTTCAAGAGATTCCAAATTGAAAACATTGAGGCCAAATTCCAGAATCATGTGCTCAAGGAGAAAATAACACAAGAAGTTAGAAAGAAACACTTCAAATATCATGGAACTACAGTCAGGATCAAGCAGGACCTTGTAGTTTCTACATTAAAAGAATGGAGGGCTTAGAGTATGATATTCTATAAGCCAAAAGAGTTTCGATTCCAACCAAGGATCAACTAACCTGCAAAATTGAGCATAACCTTTCTGGCAAGGAGATGGACATTTGGTGAAATAGGGGACTTCCTGACCTTCCTGATGAAAAGACAAGAGTTCAATGGATAATTTTATCTTCAAATACAAGACTCAAGAGAGACATAAACAGGTAAACAGGAAAGGGGGGGGGAAGCACATGTTATTCAATAAGGCCAAACTTTTTACATCCCTATATGAGATAATGATACTTGTAAGTCTTGAAAATTGTATCTTTATTACAACATTTAGAAGTGATATACAAAGACAGAAGGTGTGGGTATAAACTAACTGACATTAGGATAAAAAAACTTAAGGGGTGAAAAGGAGTTATAATGGGAGAAGAGGAAAGGAGGAGGCAGAAAAGGGTAAATTACATCACATGATGAGGCACAAAAACATGTCACAGTTTGTACTTTAATTGGATTTGTTTCAAGGAGGAAATAACATACTCAGTTAGATATAGAAATCTAACTTACCCTACAGGCAGTAGGAGGGGAAAGGGGAAAGAAAAAGGAAGGATGGTTAGAAGAGAAGGAAGAGTAAGGGGAAAAAGGAAAGGAAAGGGGGAGGGCTGAAAGAAGGGAGGAAAGATTAAGAGAGGCGGTGGTAAAAAGCAAAACCTTTTTAAGGAGGGAAAAGGAGAAGATAGAAATAAAAGCATAAATGGAGGAGGGGGAAGAGGATGAAGAGAAAGACAGATAGTAGTCATAACAGTGAATGTAAATGGCATGAACTGTCCCATCAAATGGAAGCTGATAGCAGAATGGATTAAAAACAATAATCTTACTGTAAGTTGTTTACAAGAAACACATTTGAAACAGGGAGATACACATAGGGCAAAGGTTAAAGGCTAGAGTAGAATATATTATGCTTCAGCTAAAGTGAAAAAAAAAAAAGCAGGGGTAGCAATCCTAATCTCAGACAAGGCAAAAGCAAAAATAGATCTCATTAAAAGAGATAAGGAAGGAAACCAAATCCTGCTAAAAGGGACCATAGACAATAAAGCAATTTCATTACTAAACATATATGCACCAAGTGGTATAGCATCCAAATTCTTGGAGGTGAAGTGAAGGGAGTTACAGGAAGAAACAGACAGCAAAATTATACTAGTGGGGGACTTCAACCCCGCTCATCTCTGAAACAGATCATTCTAACCTCAAAATAAATAAGAAAAAAGTAAAAGAGGTGAATAGACTTATAGAAAACTTAAATATGGTACACCTTTGGAGAAAATTGAATGGAATTAGAAAGGAATATACCTTTTTCTCAGCGGTACATGAAACCTACACAAAAATTAACCATGTACTAGGGTATAAAAACCTCATAAATGCACAAAGACAGAAATATTAAATGCATCTTTTCCAGATCATGATGCAATAAAAATTACATGTAATAAAGGGCTATGTAAAGATAGACTAAAAATCAATTGGAATCTAAATAATCTAATCCTGTAGAATGAATGGATCAGATAACAAATCATAGGAAAAAATCAATGACTTCATCCAAGAGAATGACAATAATGAGACAACATACCAAAACTTACTGGATACAGCAAAAGTGGTTCTTAGGCATAGCTTTATATCTCTGAATGTTTACATAAATAAAATAGAGAAAGAAGAGATCAATTAACTGGGCACACAACTAAAAAAGCTAGAAAAAGAATAAATTAAAAATCCCCAATTAAATACCAAATTAGAAATACTAGAAACCAAAGGAGAGATTAATAAAACTGAAATTAAGAAAACTATTGAGTTATTAAATAAAACTAAGAGCTGGTTTCATAGGGGGAAAATGCAAAAAAAAAAAATAGATAAGCCTTTGGTTAATTTGATTAGGAAAAGAAAGAAAACCAAATTACCAGCATCAAAAATGAAAAGAATGAATTCACCACCAATAAAGAGGAAATTAAAACCATAATTAGGAACTATTTTGCCCAACTGTATGCCAATAAATTTGACATTCTTGGTGAAATGGATGAACATTTACAAAAACCACAAATTGCCCAGATTAACAAAAGAGGAAGTGAAATACTCACCCTCATCTTGGAAAAAGAAATTGAACAAGCCATCAATGAACTCTCTAGGAAGATATCTCCAGGGACAGATGGATTTGCAGGCAAATTCTATCAAACATTTAAGGAAAAATTAATTCCCATAATATATAGACTATTTGGGAAAATAGGCAAAGAAGGAGTCCTACCAAATTCTTTTTATGATACAAATATGATGCTAATACCTAAACCAGGAAGAATCAAAACAGGAAAAGAACATTATGAATCAATTTCCCTAATGAATATAGTGGGAAAATTTTAAATAAAATACTAGCAAAAAGATTGACACAACTTTTCATGAAAATAATACACTATGATCAGGTAGGATTTATGCTAGGAACGCAGGGCTGGTTCAGTATTAGGAAATCTATCAGTATAATTGATCATATGAACAACAAAACTAACAAAAACTATATGATTATCTCAATAGATGCAGAATAATCTTTTGACAAAATATAACATCCTTTCCTATTAAAAACATCATGGAGTATAGGAATACATAGAACCTTCCTTAAAATGATGAGTAGCACCTACCTAAAACCATTAGCAAGCATTATATGTAAGGGGGATAAACTGGAAGTATTTCCAGTAAGATCAGGGGTGAAAGAAGGATGTCCATTATCACCACTGTTATTCAATATGGTACTAGAAATGTTAGCTTTAGCAATAAGAGAAGAAAATGAAATTGAAGGAATTAGAATAGGCAAAGAAGAAACTAAGCTATCATTCTTTGCAGATGATATGATGGCATACTTAGAGAATTCTAGAGAACCAATTAAAAAACTACTTGAAATAATAAACAATTTTAGCAAAGTTGCAGGATATAAAATAAACCCATACATATCATTGGCATTTCTAGATGTTACTAACAAAGCTCAACAGTAAGAGATAGAAAGATAAATTCCATTTAAAGTTACTGCAGACATTATAAAATATTTGGGAGTCTACCTGCTAAATAAACTCGAGAACTATATGAACATAATTTTCACACAAATAGAGTCAGATGTAAATAACTGGAAAAGAATCAGTTGCTTGTGTGTATGTCGAGCTGATATATTAAAAATGGCAATTCTACCTAAATTTAATTATTCAGTACCATAACAATCAAACTATCAAAAATTAATTTATAGAGCTAGAAAAAATAATAAATTTCATCTGAAAGAACAAAAGGTCCAGAATATCAAGGAAATTAATGAAAAGAAATGTTAGGGAAGGTGGCCTAGCCATACTAGATCTTACATTCTATTATGAAGCTGCAATCATCAAAACTATTTGTTATTGGCTAAGAAATAGAATAGTGGATCAGTGGAATAGGTTAGCTACACAAGACACAGTAGTCAATGACTATAGTAATCTACTGTTTGATAAACCCAAATATTCCAGCTTCTGGGATAATAACATACTATTTGACAAAAACTGCTTGGAAAAACTGGAAAATAGTAAGGCAGAAACTGGGCATAGGCTATCTTATATCATATACCAAAATAAAGTCAAAATAAGTTCATGATTTAGATATAAAGGCTGATATTATAAGCAAATTAGGAGAACAAGGAATAGTTAACCTGTCATATTTATGGAGAATGGAGTTAGAGGAAATTATGAAATGCAAAATGGATAATTTTGAGTACATTAAATTGAAAATTTTTTGCACAAAACCAATGCAACCAAGATTAGCAGGGAATCAGAAAATTGGGAAAGAATTTTTACAATCAATGCCTCTGATAAAAGGCCTTATTTCTCAAATATAGAGAGAAGTGAGTCAAATTTACAAGAATAGACATTATCCTCCGATTGATAAATGGTCAAAGGATATGAACAGGCAGTTTTCAGAGAAAGAAATTAAAGCTATCTGTAGTCATATTGAAAAGATGCTCTAAATCACTGTAAATTAGAGAATTACAAATCAAAACAACTCTTAAGTACCACATCACACCTATCAGATTGGCTAACTTGACAAGACAGGGAAATTATAAGTACTGGAGAAGATGCGGGGAAATTGGTACATTGTTGGATCCAACCATTGTGGAGAACAATTTGGAACTATGCCCAAAGTGCTATAAAAACATGCATACCCTTTGACCCAGCAATGCCACTTCTAGGGTTGTATCCCAAAGAGATCATAAAAATGGAGAAAGGACCCACATGTACAAAAATATTTATAGCAGCTCTTTTTTTGTGGTGGCCAAGAACTGGAAATTGAGGGGATGTCCATCAATTGGGGAATGACTGAACAAGTTGTGGTATATCAATGTAATGGAATACTATTGTGCTATAAGAAATGATGAGCAGGCAGACTTCAGAAAAACCTGGAAAGGCATATGTGAACTGATCCTGAGTGAAGTGTGCAGAACCAGGAGAACATTGTACACCATAACACGCACATTGTGTGACTGAGTGATAGACTTAGCTCTTCTCAGCAATGCAAGTAGCTAAAACAACTCCAAAAGACTCATGATGGAAAATGTCATCCACGTCCAGAGAAAGAACTATGGAGTCTAAATGCAGATTAAAGCGTACTATTTGCTCTTATTTTGTTTTGTTTTGTTTTTCTTCTTTCTCATGGTTTCTCCCATACATTCTAATTCTTCTATACAACATGACTAGTGGGAAAATATGCTTAATAAGAATGTATATGTAGAGCCTATATCAAGTTCACGCTGTCTTAGGGAGAGGGTAAGGAAAGGAGGCAGAGAAAATGTAAAACTTATGGAAGTGAATGTTGCAAACTAAAAATAAATTAATTAATTTGTAAAATAAAATGTAAGCTTATGTAGGTCTTTTAAGAATTAATGATACTTTGTTACCTTCTATTCCAAATTTCTCTTTCTCCTTTCCCTTTCCCAGAAACCTGTCTTTTCTAACAAAGAATAAAAAAGAGAAGGCAAAAAAAGTGATGCAGCAAAACTGACTAACGGCTTTATATGGTGTTACATAGTTACACATCCCAAATTCTGCAAAGAAAGAAGGGAGAAAGATTTTTTCTTGCCTCCTTTGGGGATAAGCCATACATTTTCTTCTCTTTAATTTTTCTATTTTCATTGTTGTAACTACTGTTTATAATGTTTTCCTGATTATGCTTCTTTCACTTTGCATCAGCAAATATATCTTCTCATGTTTCTCATAATTCTTTAAATGCATTTTCTGTTAGTGCTTTGAAATTCTGATGCACTCATCTAAAGCATGCATACTTCTGAATGCTTTCAAATCAATTTCCAGTTGAATGAACTCTTGGGCACTGTCCACACATGTTTCTTTTATGACTAGCATTGAATTGTGTTGATAGTTATTTGAATAAGTGGACCAGTAATTCAGAGTTGGAAATTTGCATTATTTGGACATCGACTCCAGAAGGGGTTTGACCTGCAGACCTCTAAAATCTTGTAGCAGCTTGACGCCAAAGTCTGATGCACAAAATGTTATATTAAAGTCCAGGTGTTCAAAATGTAATGAATAGTTCCCCAAAGATTAGAAAATGAATATTTAAGCAGATGATTCCATTTGATTTCCATTATTCATTATTATTCTTATGAAAACAATGTGAATTGAAATCGTATTGACAGGATTTTAATATCTTCTGGAAAATGAAGGCTATCATGCTAACAGGTGTCAAGTTCTTTTACAGTAGTACCATTTGGCAGTCTCCGTTGGAGCAGTAATGGCCCAAGACATGACATAGCAATTCACTCCATATCTAAGACTTAGAATGCTCCTTTCTGATCAGATGGAAGACATTTACTGAATTTGTGCTGAGTGGTAGATAATTATGGTGAAACTAGTTACATTAATTAGTTTCTATTTGTACAAAGCCCAGAAAATGAAAAGCATCATCTTTAAGTACTTAATTATTACTATTTTCCTTTCAAACAAGGAGAGAACTTTCAGACAGGGATCTGATGGTTGGAGTTTAGAGCAGCTTGATGTAATGCTCAATGAGAGTTTCTATGCTGAAGGTCTTTTAGTCAGGTTCCCTTGATTAAATAATTCCATTTTTAAGGCCCCACTTCCAGTCTGAATGAAAGTAAGGAGGTACTGCATGTACCTGTATCGTCTGGACCTGGATAGAATGTATTCATTTTTCATTTGACTTATGATTATGTTCAATTTTAGATTAGGTAAGAGGTGGCTTATTTTTAAGGTCTGGTTTCTGTATTTGCCCATTGGCTACTACTCCTTTTACTGTCTAGTATCCCTCTATTTCCCTCCTTTGCCACTTACTAAAAAATCCTTGTATGGCCCCCCATTACCTGCTGAATAAAGTTTAAACTCCTCCATTAGAGTGTTTTTAATTCTCTGATCTTTTATTTACATTATCATCTGGGCTTCTAAGTCCTTACCAAGAATGATAGGACAGAATCTCCAGGTAATATAGTTGCTAGGTCAGGAAAGTTTTCATAATCATGGACTCTACCTGATTCATCCATTGTGGAAGTACCAAGAACAACTAGAGTGTGCAAGATCCCCAAGGAGGAGGGAAGAACAGTGACATAACACAGCTTCCCACAGGCTGATGCTCCTGAGATAAATGCACAGTATCTACAGGACAAAGTTCCAAGAAACTCTCACAATGAGGCTATCTCCTTCCCCAAACTTTGGAGGCTCAGCAGGATTGGAGCCATCCTGCTAAGGCAGCAGAAAAGATAATCAATCAGCATGTAAAGATTAAGTACCTAGTATTGGCCAGGCACTGTGCTAGATGCTGGGAATACAATTAATATGAATGAAATAGACTCTGCCCTCAAGGAGCTCACATTCTAACAAGGCTTCAAAGGAGTGACCAGCTTCAGATGACTTCATGGGGCCTCTATTCCTCCTCCATAAATTCCTTCTGTGTATTGCCTCATATACCATTAATGGAAGCAAAAACACAGCTCAGTTGCAACTATTTCCTATGTCCTCTTTTTAAAGACTAAGATACCTACAGTTGCTTCACTGTCACAGTCCCAAGTATTAACTATATCTAAATTATGCATCCTAGATCAGTCACTAAGCCTCTCTGTTCCCCATTTTTTTATACTTTTAAAAGGAGGGAATTGCCTGAAATAAAGGCTAAGTGTCTTCTACCTCCAAATTCTGTGAGCTACCTGTCATCATCCTGGCTACATTTCTGCCTTCAAAGCACTTGCTGTTTTGTATATCCCTTTCTCTCCATTCAAATGGCCACTATCCTAATCTAGACTTTCATAACCTCTTGCCTAAATTATTTCCAGTAGCCTTCTAACTGGTCTTATTGTCTCAGGTCTCTCCATTTGAATTTCTCCTCCATTCAGTCACTAAGGTCATTTTTCTGACATAGAGGTCCAACCATGTCACTCTTACTCAGTAAACTCCAAAGGATCACCATTACCTCTGGGATAAAATATAAACACCTCTTTTGGCACTTAGAGCATTTCATAACTGGGTCCTTTCTGACCTTTCCAGTTTTACACTTATTCCCTTCCATATACCCCATGATCCAGCTACGTTGGACTTATTTGCTATTCCTTAACTAGTAAGGAACTTCCTGTCCCATCTCCATTCTCTTCTATCCCACTTTGTCCCATGCCAGAAATGTTCTTTCCCATCACCTCCTCTTGGTCACCATGATTTCCTTCAAGATTCAAGTTAACCCTTACCTTCTGCAAGAACCATTTCATTGTCCACCTCTAGCTGCTAGTTCCTTCCCCTCTCAGGTTGCCTTACATCCACTTTTTCCTGTATCTCATATGTACCACATATGGATTTCATACGTCCCCCACTAGATTATTAATTTTTTGAGTGCAGGGACTATTCACACCTACCAGTTCTCCAACCTGTTCAAAAACCTTAAATGACACCATATTGCTACTTAATAAAGTTCAAACTCTCCAGCCAGAGGACCAGGGTTCAATTCCTTACACTGTCATTTATTCCATCTTCTAGGCTTCCAAACCTTGTCTCAGTAAGCTAAAGAAGTGTCTCAATTCATGATGCAGATTTCCCCAAAACACATGTAGGAAAAACTCTGCTCTGAAACTTTCCCCCACTTTTGTCTGTCCATCTGTCTGTCTGTCTGTCTGTCTGTCTGTCTCTCTCTCTTTCTCTCTGTCTCTCTCTCTCTCTGTCTCTCTCTCTCTCTCTCTCTCTCTCACACACACACACACACACACACACACACAGAGGCACAGGTATACATAAAGAATCTGAACTACAAAGGACTTTAGGGATCATCTAGTGCAATGTCTTCAATGTATAGATTAAAAGAACTGGGAACTGCTTCTCTTCCCTGCACCCCTCTTCAACCTCTGGCTCCAGTACTTCCTACTTCTGCTATGACACTTAACACATTTTATCTCATAATAATATTTATATTTATCTTATTGCATTTATTAGGACATTAGAATCATATATTTAGATGTGGAAGTTATAGAATATATATATGTGTTTATGTATGTATGTGTATATACATATATTTAAAACTTGGAAGATTTAAATATACATATATATTATATATGTGTGTATATATTTATGTATATATGTATATATAAATGTATATGTATATATGTGTGTGTGTGTGTGTGTGTGTGTGCGTGTATTGCCTCATTATCCAGGTGCCCAGGAAGATTAAGCAATTTGCCAAGAATACTCAGCCAGTAACATAATCAGGATCCAAATCCAGGTCTTCTGACTCCATATTTGGCATTCTTTCCACCATACCACATTTTAAGACAAACTGTGAATGGCTGTGAGTTTCACATCTCATAGATATCCCCCAAAGTGACTAAGGCAATATTTTGCATATATTATTTATTTAACTTTAATTAGTGTGTTTTCATCTACTCTGGGATTCTAAGGTAGGACTGAATATAAAATATCTATATAATATACCATGGTGATCTCCATTTTTCACTCTGTTTTTTGCAATTTACTGCTTCCTAGACCAAAATAAAGCACAGGTCCAGCCTTCAGTATGTAATGCATTCTTGCCTATGAATAATAAAATAAAATGAATAGAGTCATCCAACAGTGTAAAAAATGGCTTGGCTTACTTGTGTCCTACTCTCTTCATATGAGAAAATGACACATTTTAGGGCTTCAGTGATTTTTCTTGGGTGGGGGAGATAGTTTTGTTTTGTTTCTTTATGGTCACATCCTCTATCATTCCTGTCTACAGATATAATGGCAGGAGTTATGTTTTAGCTACTATTTCCATCATTATGGAGGAAAAAAGCATTGGAGCCTGAAGATGAACTAGAGTTATTGGATTAATCTAGGATTTCTAAACTGGGTTGAGATTAAAAACAATAAAAAGAAGTCCCCAATTCCCCTTGGAAGGACATTTTGGTGTTGTTCTCCTTTTACCACCAGCTCCAGCATGGTGCTTCTGTAATGCAGAAATCTGTCATTTCTGAGATAAACCCGCTAATCCACCCTTCTCCTTGGCATGCTCCCTGTTCTGTGGGTGTTTTCTTGGGGAGGTGGGGGGTATGGATAGTTCCTATCACTTACTTCCAGTGTTACCTTTATGGCACAAGCTGAAAGCATTAAACCATTCATTTTCTGTTTTCCAGATTCAACAACAACAAAAAAGTCCTTACATCTCTGTATAACATTTTCAGAATGTATCCCCTGCTGGAATTCTTCTGCCAGGTAATCCTTATGAACTACAGTATGTTCTATAAAAAAAAAAAATCTTGCGACTGTTTCTTACCTTGCCCAGTGTTTGTGAATTCTCTGTGTTATAATAATAATCAGCAGCAGTAGCCTTTATTCAGGCTTCCTAGTAAAAACTTCTTCCAATGTTTCTTCTTTCCCCTGTTGTTCTTTCTCCTTTATAGCTTACCCAAGTATCCAACCTTCCCTGTGGCTCAACAGGGTTTGATTATTGCATATCCACAATTGGAGCATGTATTATTCTTTTGGGGTTTTCCATCTAGGCTATTGTCCTGTCCTTGCTGTTTCTATTAGGTTTCCCTTGAATGATGTGACTTGCTTATGACTGTCCTTACCTATGTATCTGCTTTTGAATCTTTAAGGCTATGATCTTTCTTGTGGAAATTTGATATTGTGCAAGGCTGTCTTTCAGTTAGTAATGTAAGTAATTAACCTTATCTGTGATAACATCCAAGCATATAGGAAATGAGTAATGGAGAATAAGTCCCCCAAGTTTGTTTTTCCCCCATTAGGATGAACATTCCTTGAAGGCAGAGACTATATTTATATTTTTATTCCCTGCAATTAGAACAGTGCTTGGTAAACTTACACTAATGCTTTTTTTGTTGTTGTTCATTCAATGAATCACCTTCATCCTTAGTCTCTTAAATCACCAATGGATATCTTCCTATATGTGAGCAATTGGTGAAATGGAGGACTCTAAAATATTTATTAAGTACTTACTAGGAAATTTTCTGATTAACCACCTTCCTAATTTTTTTTTATTTAAAGTACACTTTTGAGAATCTTTCTATTTCATACATTGGTTCTCATACACAGTTTTCTATGGCAACAGAGGAACTTTACAGAAAGCAAGCATGAAAGAAAATTACTTATCACTTGAATTTACTTCAGAGGTTTTCAACAAACAAGCACCTTTGGTCTTTACCAAGTTCCTTGATTGACACTTGACTGGAGTCAGAATTGGAAGAGTGGCAGAAGATTTATTTTTATGTCGTTTTTTTCTTTCTGTTCTTGCTTTACATTTGTAACCCCAGTTGATTTTGTGAGTTTCTGTTGGTTTGTGGAAGGTGTTTGTTTGGGGTTTTTATTTTTGAGGCAGTAAAGAGATTGGGAAGGACTGCTTGGTTTTCCTCCACACAGTCCTGTTCTAGTTTTCAAGCAGATTTCTTTGACTTTGGCTTTGCTTATTTCCCACCCAGACATGAAGAAAAAAACTGATATTTCATCTCTAAAAGTGACAAGTCTCTAGAATTTCTTAAAAGGGAAATGAATAGTCCAAAGGTAAAAAAAAAAATTACTAGTTCTCATCAATCACATAAATATATAAACAAAATTTGAGTAATAGAAAAGATTTGGAATCAAAATGTTAGACACTAGATCATTATAAGCCAGAATCAGATGAACTAAAGGAAATGATTGTTTTGATATAATACTAGATGTTGTATTTGCAGGCATTTCATAAATGGATTCAGAAGTGAAGTCCTCTGTTGGAAAGATACCATGGCAGCCTCAGTAATATTGATCTATGGAAGACAAAGAGAAATATGTTCTGATAGGTGTGCTAAGGAGAGTTTGCTTCCTGGGGAATGCACAGTCTCATGTTTGCAAACTTGTTGTTGCTATTGTGTTGCCCACCTAGGAAGATGGAAGCTTGAATTATTAAAAGAAAGTGAGTTTTCAAGTCTTGAAGGAGAATTTTCAATATTCTGAGAATTCTACATCATTCTGGATGGAAATACATATTTTCCCATCACTCACTTGAGTATATGTATATGTGTGTGTGTGTATATATATATATATATATATATATATATATATATATATATATATATATGTATATATATATTTTTTTTTAAATCACTCAGGAGCAAGAAAAGAGGATGAAACAATTTTGCCAATACTGGAGTCATTCACATTTAATTCAACATTGAGATATGATTAGTATACTAATAAATCACTTAGAATATGTATCTGTTTATTGACATCATAGAATTCAACCATAAAATGATACTAGTAGTACGAATAATAATAAGTAATAATAGTAAATTTTGATTACCTAAAATTATTATAATTATTTATCTTTCAACACTCATACTAGAGATTTTATACAAGAAAGCATTTTATTTACAAGGAGGAGAATAATATTTTCCTGCAATACTATGTCATCATTTTCAGACTAGAGGAATTAACCGAACTATGAAACAGCTCACCTTTTGTAAAGAGGCAGTGGACTGCAGGTGGGAAATATCACATATACCTTCAGACAGTTCCTATGTTGTCTGGTTTCAATTAGATGCTTTTCTTTGTTATTAGGGATTTGCAACATCACTATCTCAACCTCTCCCACTCAACGAAAATGAAAGGTCCTATGGGAAGAGGATTTATTGGGAAGTGACTGCTGTACGAAAATACAATATATAATTAAACATTTTTTTGTGAGTGAGTCACGGTAGAAGGGAACATTTTACTTCCTCTGTTGTTGTTTGTGGCCATTTTTGATACTTTATTTGCTCCTTAGGGTTTCAGGAAGAATGAGATAAAGCAACCATAAATCACCTAGAAAAGCATGAGGTATGCTATTTTCTTCAGAGAAATGAGAAATCTACCAAGATTAAATCCAGACCTTTCTACATATCCCTTTTCAGTTCAATGAGATAGACTAATACTGTCACAAAAATCTATATGTGACTCTAATCCAGAGGTTCATAACCATTTTGTGCATGTTATTGGCCCTTCTGGCAGTCTTCTCAGAATCATGTTTTTAAATGCTTAAAAAAAATACATATGATTACAAAGGAAACCAATTATATTGAAATAAAGATGTATTTTTTTCTGTCCAAGTTCACAGATCTTCTGAAATTCATTCATAGACCTAAGGATATGAATCCTTACTTTAGTAATTTTTGAAGGTCATGATAAAAGATTGAAGAAATTTGGAGAATAAGAATTATTTTTGTTTTCTGATTAAAGGCTATGACTTTGGTGCCACTTAAGGAAGGTATGGCATGGGAAGTGAACAACTGACTATGGCAGAGATCAGGATTTGGTCCTGGTTTTCTGACCTGTAACTTCTTTTTTTTAAATCTATTTATTTATTTTTAGTTTTCAGCATTCATTTGAACAAGATTTTGAGTAACAAATTTTTCTCCCCATCTTTCCCCCACCCCCACCCTGAAATAGCGAGCGTACTAAATACCCCTTTCCATAATCTGTTCTCCCTTATATCCTCCCTCATTCTGCCCCCCAACTTTCTAGTAGGCCAAGATGGATTTCTATACCTCAGTGCCTATGTATCTTATTTCCCAGTTGCATGTAAAAAGCAATTTTTTTAAACATTTGTTTTTAAAACTTTGAGTTTCAGATTTTTTCCCTTCTTCCCTCCTCACTCACCACCACTGGGAAGATAAGCGATTCAATATAAGTTGTACATGTGTACTTATGCAAAAATTTGCATAGTAGTTGTATTGTGAAAGACTAATTATAATTCCCTCCATCCCATCCTGCCCCCACTTATTCTATCTTCTTCTTTGATCCTGTCCCTTTTCATAAGTGTTTACTTCTAATGACCCTCTCCCCCAATCTACCCTCTCTTCTATCATCCACCATCTTATCCCCTTCCCCCCTATTTTTCTATAGGGTAAGATACCCAATGGAGTGTGTAAGATATTCCCTTCTTAAGCCAAATTCAATGAGAGTAAGGTTGAGCCATTCCCTTTCACCTTCCTGCTCTTCCCCTCCATTATAACAGTTTTCTTTTGCCTCTTTTATATGATAATTTACACTAATCTCTCTCTCCCTTTCTTCTTTTCCCAATATATTCCTCTTTCACCTCTTAATTTTATTTAGATATCATCACTTCATATTCAACTCATCCTGTTTCCTCTGTCTATGTACACATGTACATGTATATGTATATGTATACATATAGATAGATAGATAGATAGATAGATAGATAGATAGATAGATATACATATAGATTCCCTTCAACTATCCTCATACTGGGAAAAGTTTTGAATTACAGTTATCATTTTTCCATGTAGGAATGTAAATAGTTCAACTTTAATAAGTTCCATATGATTTCTTTTTCCTGTTTACCTTCTCATATCTCTCTTGTTTTTTGAAGGTCAAATTTTCCATTCAGTGCTGGCTTTTTCATCAAGAATACTTGAAAATCCTCTATTTCATTGAATGACCATATTTTTCCCTGAAGCATTATACTCAATTTTGCTGGGTAGGTGATTCTTGGTTTTAAATCAAGCTTGTTGGTCCTCTGGAATATCATATTCCAAGCCCTTTGATCCCTTAATGTAGAAGCTTTTAGATCTTGTGTTATCCTGATTGTGTTTACACAATATTCAAATTGTTTCCTCCTGACTGCTTGTAGTATTTTCTCCTTGACCTGGGAACTCTGGAATTTGGCTATAATATTCCTAGTAGTTTTCTTTTTGGTATCTTTTTCCAGAGGCAATCAGTGAATTCTTTCAATTTCTATTTTGCCCTTTGGTTCTAGAATATCAGGGCAATTTTTCTTGAGAATTTCTTGAAGGATGCTTTCTAAGCTCTTTTCTTCATCATGGCTTTCAGGTAGTCTAATAATTTTTAAATTGTCTCTCCTGGATCTATTTTCTAGGTCAGTGGTTTTTCCAATGAGATATCTCACATTGCCTTCTATTTTTTCATTTGTTTGGATATGTTTAATGGTATCTTGATTTCTCACAACATCATTAGCTTCCAATTGTTCCAATCCAATTTTGAAGGAGTTATTCTCTTAAGTGAGTTTTTGAAATTCCTTTTCCATCTGGCAAATTTGACTTTTTAAGGCATTCTTCTCTTCATTGGCTTTTTGGGCCTCTTTTGCCACTTGAGTTAGTCTATTTTTTAAGGTGTTGATTTTTCATTATTTTGGGGGTCTCCTTTAGCAGGCTGTTGACTCACTTTTTGTGATTTTCTTGCATCATTCTCATTTCTCTTCCCAATTTTTCCTCCACTTCTCTTACTTGATTTTCAAAATCCTTCTTGAGTTCCTCCATGGCCTGTAAGCAGTTCATATTTTTCTTGGAAGATTTTGATGCAGGAGTTCTGACTGTGTTGTCTTCCTCCAGTTCAATGCTTTGATCCTTTTGGTCCCCCAAAAAGGATTATATGGTCTGTTTGTGCTTTGTCTGCTTGCTCATATTGCTAGCCTATTACTTGACTTTTGAGCTCTTTGCCAGCATTAATTTCCACTTCCAGATTGCAGAGAGCTATGTTCCAAATATCTGGGGTTTTTGCAGCTGCCAGAGCTATTAGGAGAGTGCCCTCTCTGTAGCCCCTACAAACTATGGCACACTCGTCACAAACTCCAGGACCACTATGACCCAGCTCCAAGGAGGTTAAAGCAAGAGCACTTATCCTCTGAATGGCCACTTGGTCCCCCTGTGTCTGTAGGCCAGGAGCTCCTGAGTCAGTCACGGCAGCAGCTGCAGCTGCTGTACCTCCACCACTTCTCACCCTGGGGGCAGGGGCCAGACTGTGCTCTTCTCCACCCAGTACCAACAAAGTTCCAGACTGATCTTTTACTTTCTCTTTGGCATTTATGGGTTGAGAAATGTGGAAACTGTCACAGCTGCTGGTGATTCATTCTCCTGAAGTCTGCTTTGGCTGCCACTGGTCTGGGCTGCCCTGGGGCTAGAACCACATGGCTCATGGGGACTGTGCTTGGCTCCCAGTGTGCTGCAATAGACCTTTCCTGCTGGTCTGATGGACTGCCTTCAGCAGGAAATTTGTTTCTGTCTGTCACTTTGGGGGTTCTGTAGTTCTAAAATTTGTTCAGAGTCATTTTTTTTTACATGTATTGGAGGTGGTGGGAACTGGAGCTATGTTTCTACTCCACCATCTTGGCTCTGCCTCCCTGACCTATAACTTCTTATACTAGAAAAAATAGTTCCCTGGCAAGGGATTTTGTATAATTTATGAGTTGGGGAAAAACGTATTTCATAGACTTTCTGTCCAAATCTGAAGGACTTTAAACTTAGATATGTAGAAGTGAAAATGCACAACAACAACTAACCAAAAACTAGAAAAGATTATTTACACCACATGTGAAGAAGAATATGATTTGAAGCTATGACCAGTAATTCACAGGGTTAAAGAAAAACATAGATGAGGAATAGAATAATACTTATATAGTAATACATAAGAGCTATGGGCAATATAGAATTTTTTTTGATTAAGCTAAAAAGATGTAATTTGGTTTATATTATTAATACTGGAAGAATGGGATTCTATTTTACTAGAATACATTAATAGAAAAGTATATCTTATTCAAAAGAAAGAAATCTTATAGAATGAATGAATATATCATTTATTAAGTACTTACTCTGTGCTAATACTGGAAGTGCATAAAAAAATGTAAGGCAGTCCCTTCTCTAAAGAAACTCACATTCTAATGGGAGGGGCAAAACACAGGGAAGGTTTCAGCTGCAATTCACATGGAATGGTTTCAGGATCCTTAGGGAGCGTGGTCAAAGCAGATGGTGATATTTCTCAAGATTTTAATGATAAAATTGCTCTAGTTTCTGATGTTGAACTATTTGATAATGCCAATTGTGACAAGAAAAGAATAGGTGGGAGAGTCTTAGAAGATACCTTTATGAAAAGGTATCTTTGTGGAAAAGATACCTTTAGGAAATTCCACAAATCAAACTGGGGAAGAATGTTAGATAGCATTGGATAAAGTTGAAAGTAGAGAGAAACAAGTAATACAGCTAACTATCCAGATGAAGTGTATGGACCATATTTTCCTAATATAAATGGCAAAATTGGGACACTCAACTATCTACCTACCCATCATAAGTTTCATTCTACTAAAAAAGAAAGGAATATAATGAATTGTTGATTAACTATACTAATACTTTTATCTATCAGAAGATAAAGTGATGAAGGGAATTATTATACTGGATGTCATTCTAATGAACAAGACTGTTGGTGAAGGAAAAACAATGAACCTCATTAGAGAAAGTGATTGTGTCATCTTTGAGTTTGTAATAAACCAGGAAGAGAATACTGAACTAAGTAAGTTGCTCATGGTAATAGAACAAGGATTTATACTCAGGTTCTCTGTCTCAAAACCAGCTCTTATTCCACAATGAGCCACAAAATCTAAATGGAAATATAGTTATACAGAAAGAAGAGGCTTTCAAAAATGAAGTTCTAACAATAAAATTTCAAATTAACTAGATGAAGAAAAGAAGTCATCAATGGCAGAAAATATGTTAGCATAAAGCTCAGATTTTAAAAGGCCATACATGAAAGCCAGAAGGAAGAACACATACAAAAGAATGACATGAAGTTTTGCCTAGCACATAGTACCTTGTGAATAGGAGCAGATTAAAAGTATTTATTTAATTGAATTATAAATAATGTACAAATGTTTAGCAAGCTAAAGTTTTTTTTCCCCAAAATTCTAAAGACAATTGCTGAAAAATGTAGAGGCTTTTTAAAAATATAAACTTGGAGTAAAAAGACAAAAAAAAAGGATAATTCAACTCTTTGGGGATGTGGTATAACATTAACAGCTGACAGAATAAAACTAATCAAGATCAATTCTGTAGCTTTCTTTTCAATCAAGAAGAAAAAGCATAGTAGAACAAGCCCAGCTAAGAATGAATTGAAGCCCAAGATTGGTTGGATAATGATAAGAGAACAGAGACCTACAAAAAATTAATTCCAGTCACCAAAACCCAGATAAACAGCAACCCAGGTTACTGAAAGAACTTGCAGATGTGCTTGTGTAGTTCTGTCAATAATCTTTAAGGAAGGAGTGGGGTGGGGGAATGCAGACTATGAAAGAACAATATGTCAGTTTTTAAAAGAGAGTGATTAGATTCTGGAAACTACAGAGCAGAGAGCTTGAAAATGATCCACAACCAAATTCTAGAATGGCTATTAAACAGATGTTTTATGAATATTTAGAAGTGGAAGGAAAAATCATTGGGAGCCAGAATGGATTCCCAAAGAGCAAATAATGACAATATCATTTCCTTTTTGTTTGAATTTTTAGACAAGTAGATCAGAGGAAATACTCTAGCTTATAGCTATAGTGTAACTAGATTTCAGCAAGATATTTGTTAGCATTTCTCACAATACGTTTGTCGGCACAATGAAAAAATGTAAGATGAAAAGGTAGATTCATATCTGATAGAATGAATATGCTCAATAAGTTCTGATTAATGAATCTGGGTTAACCTGGAGAATAATCCTTTCTGTCATTCCTCAGGAGTATGTCCTTGACCTCATCCAGTTTGCATATTTATTAGTGACTTAGAAGGACACATAAGAGGGATACTTATGAAATTTACAAATGACAAGAAAGCTAGAAAGGATGGCTAATACACTGAGTGACTGAGTGAAGATTCAAAAGGATCTCAACCAGCAGAACTGATGGACCAAATTTACTAAGACATAATTTAACAGAGATAAATGCTAATTCTTACAATTAGGCACCAAAATTCAATTGTAGAACGGAAAACTGACTTTATAATAGATGAAAAGAAAAAGGCAGGGGTTAACTGCAAGACCACTTGTAATCCCAGCTACTGGGAGTTTTCTGAGACTTGCTGATTTCTTGAGCATGGGAGTTCTGAGCTGCAGTAAAATATTCAGATCAAGTGTCTACAGTAAATCTGGCATCAGTACAGTGAGTTCCTGGCAGTGAGGTCACCAGGTTGCCTGCAGAAGGGGCAAGCTGACCCACAGCAGAAATGAAGCAGCTCAAAACTCCCACGCTAATCAGTTGTAGGATGGAACCAATGAGAAGTCCTAGAACTTCAAGCCTGAACAAGATGGGGAAAACTAGTCATTAAAAATATGGATGAATATTCATCAAGCAAACAAAAAAAAACATATGAGAGGACAAAAATAACGCTCAGAATAAAAAGTATTACCATCCTATATCTTTCCTCCCTTTCATAATCCAGACTTCTAAAAAAAATAGTGCAAAATGTATTGCTTTTATATTCTCTCCTCTCACATGTCAAACCCTTACAATGTGACTTCACACCCCAGATAAAAATTTATTTTTCCCAAGTTACCATTGATATCATAATCACCATATCCACTGTGCCTTTCTCAGTCCTCAAACTTTTTTACTTCTACATAGTACTTTGTACTTTTCACCACCCCCTTCCTCCTGGACAATCTTTCCTCCCTGGTTTTTTTATGACCAAACTCTCTTCTGATTCTGTTCCTCACCATATCACTGCTCTTTCACCATCCACTTTTCTGAATAATCTATGTCTGGCCCCTTATTGTAAATATACCACAAGACTCAGTACCAAACCCTCTTCTTATTTCTTTCTACATATTCTCTTTCTCTCATCTGATCAGTTTCCATGCATTTAGCTAACAACCCTATGTAGATGAATCCCAAAGATATATGTCTAATCCTATGATATTTCCTGAGGAAACATATCCATATGACCTGTCACCCATTACCTATTAAATATGTCCCAATGACATATTGCTGTCCCATAGATATCTCAAGTTTAGTATGTCCCAAAGTGATGAATTGCCTTCCTCCTCAAAGTCATTCATGTTCCCAACTTCCCACCATCCTGCCAATCACCTGTGTCTACAACCTCGTAATTATCCATACCTTTTACTCTTCTTAAACATTCCAGATCCAATATCACCAAGTTCCTAGCAATTCTGCCTCCAAAATTTTTCTCACATTCGTCCCTTTTTCTTCCCTTAACAAGATCACCATCTAGTTCAGCGGTTCTCAACCTATGGGTTGAACAACCCTTTCACAGGGGTTGCCTAAGACCATCAGAAAACACATATTTCCAATGGTCTCAGGAACCCAGACACCGCTCCTCTATCTGTCTCCAGGTGGGTCCACCCACATGCGGATACACCCACATATGAGCATTAAAATGTCACGGCATTAGGAAGGTTGAGAACCACTGATCTAGTTCATGCCCCAATTAACTCTCATCTAGTCTATTGCAATATTATCCTAATTGGTCTCCCCACTGGTCTCTGCCCTCTTCAAGCTATATTCTACGCAGGCACCAGAACCATACATCATTCCCATGCCAGAAGCTCCCTACTCCATACTTTATCATATAATATAAAAGTAATTCTCTTTTTATATTTAAAGCCCTTTACAATTTGACTCTGACACACCTTTTCAACTATATTATCTGTGTTCTAGCCAGATGTCCTGCTAGCTATTCCTCATATACACCATCCTGTCTCCCATCTCTATGCCTTTGTACAAGCTGAACTCAGGGCTTGGCATGACCTCCATCCTCACCTCCTCCCTTTAGAATCTCCAGCTAGTTCTCTTTAAAGCTCAGCTCAAGTGCTGAGAGAGCTGAGTGAGAGTGCTGAGAGAGAAAGACCAATATGGTCTTTCTTGTTTCTCATCCTCCCTAGGTATTAAGGCACATGCGCGCGCACGCACACACACACATACACACACACACACACTTGTGTTTACCTTTATATATACATGTTGTTTCCATTTTAGAGCTTAAGTTCTTGAGATCTGAGGGTAGGAACTGTTCCATTTTGTCTTTGTATCATCAGCACCTAGAATTAAGCCAGGAAAAAGCTAGCACTTAATAAATGCTTGTTGACTGATAGATTGGTGAATTGAGAGAGTTTAATTCAAATCTTAGCTTTGATATGTATTACTTATATAACGTTTAATAAGTCAGTTAACCTTACTGAGCCTCACTTCCTCCGTCTGTACAAAAGGGAGATATACAATATATGATCCCGACTTCACCCCCCTGTGAGATAAGTGCCTAGAAAAACTTAAAGTGATATATGATATGAATTATTATTATAAATGGTACTACATTCAAAACAAGGGAAGTAACAGTCTCCCTGTATTCTTTCATACCCCTTTTGTAGCATTCTATTCATTTTAGGAAATAAAATCTCAAAGTGCTGCATGACAATGATCATGAAGGGATTTGAAACTACATCATATAAAGAATGGTTGAAGGGACTGAGTACATTTAGCTATGATAAGTGAAGACCCAAAGGGGCTATGCCAGTCATCTTCAAATATCTAAAGGGGCTAGCATGTGGAAGAGGGATTCAATTTATGGAGAAGATTTCAAAGCACACACCTAGGACCTATGAGTGGAAATTATAGGGTTATCGGTCTGAACTCAGTGTAAAGAACTTCCCAACAGTTATAGCAGTCCAAAAATGGAATGGTCTGCACTAAGGGGTAGTAAGTCTCCTTTCATAGGAAGTATTCCAAAAAATGGATGATCATCAGTGATGCAATAAGTAAATTTCCATTTAAAATCCTCTGGTGTTCAAAGCCTTTAATATATGGGGTCTTTCTACCTTTCCCGTCTTCTTGTATCTGACTCTCTTTCTGTACTTTGTGATCCAGATACATTGATCTCCTTGCTGCTCCTCACACAAAACATTCTCTATCCTGACTGTGTGTTTTCATTGACTGTCCCCCATTTCTGTAATTCTCTCCTTCCTCATCTCCACCTCTTGATTTCCTTGACTTCCTGTAAGTCTCAGCTAAAATACTTAACTTCTATAAGAAACCTTTCCCAGTCCCTCTTAACACTAATGTCTTCACTTTATTAATTTTCTCTACTTTAATCATTTGTACAGTTATTTGCCTGATGTCTCCACCATTAAACTACGAGCTCCTTGAGATCAGGGAAGCATCTTTTGCCTTTTGTTGTTTTTCTAGCACTTAGCACTGTGCCTGGCACATATTGGCCCATAATAAATGTTTGCTGACGTGAAGAGGCCAGACTACGTGACTTCTGAGGTGCCTTTCATCCCTGGTATCCTATAATTTAGTGCTTATAACTGGAAATGTTCATAAAAAGAGAAAAAATTGAGAGGAAAATAAAACATTTTAAGAAACTTGATCATTTAACAAGATATATTTAAAATAGGACCTTTTATTATTATTTTCTGCTAGGAGTTCTATGAAGATGCTTTGATCCCAGCTCTTTCTGGGTTGGAAGTCAAGCCTGGTGGCTCATAACTGTAGGCAGAGATAGCAGTGTGACAAGGTCTCCTCTCTGTACAGACAGAAGTGCTCATTAGTGAGTGCTAATGAGACAAGCATAGGTCAGAAGCCAAATGATCTGTACAGCCAGGGTAAGCAACAGGGAAAGTCGGCAGGCCTAGGTCAGCTAGCAGGAATTCCAGTCAAGACATCACTGTAGGGATTCTGTTCACCAGGATGCAGGTGGCGATGTTATGGAAGCAAGCTGACTAAGCTGTGCCCTTCTGAGAAGAAGAAATGGTCCAGATTGGTCGTGGCAAGTGGAATGAATTAGAGAAGCAAGTTCATTGGCATCAGATGGAATAGATTCAAGTAGATAATCATCTGGGGGCAGAGAAAGTGTTGGTTCCAGATATTGGAAAAAAATTATTGTGAATCAAGCAATTTGGCTATGTAAAATGGATTAAGTCCCTTTGGAGGAATTGCAAAAGGGTTATGGTATAGGAGTATATATTTGAGTCTTACTGAAGTTGATAATCCAATTAAAGAATTTCGTTTTCTCTTAGCTATTATTGTATCCACCAATTAGCATTTGTAGACTCTATGGAGAAACAAATAATCAGTGATTAAAAAGATCTCTGTCCAATCTTTGGTGCCCTTTTCTTTTGTTCCTTTTATATATAATTCAATAAACTAATTTCATAGACCTGAGCTTTTCATCTTTAGACCTTGAAGAGTATTGTATTTGACCCACCATTATGCACTTACCATGCTTTGCTTCGTATTATAATTATTTGTATCTATGTCATGCCCCCCAACTACATCATAAATTTCATGAAGGAAGACACTTAATCTAATGTTGGCATCTCCCCACTGCACAGTAGCAACATGGTATTCTGCACATAGTAAGGGGTTGTCCTAGGTGACTTCTAGGTCTGTGTGTGTGTGTGTTTGAAGAAATATATGAAGATATAGATTTGTAGATATCAATACAGTAGAATACATTGGAAAGAGTGCTGGACTTGAGGTCAAGAGAAAGGGAAGACTAGGTTTCAAATCCTCTTGCATGACCATGAACAAGTAAATTAAGTTCTCTTTGTTCCCTGCTTTGTAGGTACTTCATAAATTTTTGTTAAGTGATTGATTTCTAAAACGAGGGGGGCAATAATAATTGTAGTGTCTACCTCATAGAGTATTGTAACGCTGAAATGAGATAATTTGTATAAAGAACTTTGCAAATCTTAAAGAACTCTACATGTCACCTGTTATTGTTAATCCTCTTCCATTCCAATATCTTGATACTGAATACATGTTGGGTGTTAATAAATGTCCTTTTAATAGACTGATTGTGTCACCTAATGATGAGGCTGTGTTCCACTGGACATCCTAAAATGTCCACCCTCCTTTTTATCAAATCGAGATGAATTTGTGAATATAAAAAGCTACTTACACTTTCAGAGCTTGCTCCTTACATTTATAACCTTGAGGTTGCCTTTGATCCTAAATCAGCTTTTAATTACCATTGTAGTTACATTGGGGAAAAATGATTCTATTATTTCCAGAACACAGCAAGGATGTGACCAATGCTATCTCATGAGTACAGTTATTTTAAGGCTTTTATTACTAATTATAGTTGGTTTATTATAATTCATTGTTCAGTGGCCTTCCAGGCTATTTACTTAAGGTTCTATTCAGCATACAGCTGCTGTTGCAGCTGTTATTCCTCTGAGATTCTCTGAACTTTGCCCGAATATCAGGGATACTATTTGGAGAGGGTGTAATTGGGCCCAAGGGAGCTGCTTAACTTGGTGTCCCCTGGGTTGTACTACAAGAGGATACATTAATTTCTCTTCCTATGTAAGGTGAAAGTATTAGAAGAATGGGGGAGGTGAATGCTTCGTCCACCACAACCAGATATAATCAACAATGAAAGGAGTCAATGATATTCTCATCTGAGATTGGTAATTTATTTCCCAAAGAGACCAAGTTTTATTTGGATTGGCTAACCAAAGGGTTTGCAAAGCACTTTATGTATATTACTTCGTTTGATTCTCACAAGGACCCTGGAAGATAGGTGCTATTTTATCCCAGTTTTACAGATAAGGAAACTGAAGCCCAGAAGTTAAATGATTTGCCTAGACTCATGCAGCTAGTGTCAAGGCAGAGTTGGAACTCAGGTCTTCTTGACTCCATATCCAACATTCTACTCACTGTACCACCTAGCTGATACAGGTCAATCTATCTTCTTGGTCAATTCTTATCTCAATACAGGTTGTTTTTTCTTACATGATATCCATTAGATATAGAGATAAATAAATTTCATGTTCTGAGACTTTTCTTATCAAGTGGTACAAGTGATTTCATTATAGAAAATTCATTTTTCTTTTGAATTAAACAGTTACAACCTATACTTTCATCCTGGGTGCCAGTTTAATCTTCAGATTCTTAGGATTACTGCTGTCTTTTATCCTAACTCATTTGTTTGTATAGCTTATAGAAATTTTTTTAATAAAGTATGAAGCTGAGAGTTCTAAAATTGCCAAGGATTGTTTGGATTCAGAGAGAGATACAAGACATAACATTTATTACAAAAAAAGAATATGGTGGAGAAGACTAAGAGGGCATAAAATAATTAATTTCATATAACAGAAACACTGTGCAAATTTAAATGGTATTAATATTTTCAATTCTTCATAGTCAATATTTGCTTTTATTAATGGCAAAAAATCTATTAAAAAGCAAATGAATCATGAACCCTAGGCCTTGGGCAATTGGAGATTATTTAGATAGAGAATGTCAGGCTTAGTTGAATATCCCTCCTTTGAGGTCAAAATTCTGAAAACAGGAATGTTAGAGTTCTGATACAGTCTGTCGATGTTGTCTATCATATATCAATGTGAGTCAATCAGGATATTTGGAACCAATAGGAGTCTAAAGTTGTTCTTTATTTAGAATCACCCTTACTCTGCATTTGAAAAGTGGTATCATTGGCAAAGCTTTTAGCAGAGCTATTCTTGTGATATGAATTATTTAAGCAGTTTCTGATTTGGTGTTCTTCCACCTTCTCTTTAAAAAAAAAGTCCCCCAAAATCAATAGGATAGAAATAGAAATGTTTCTACATATTATTAAATCCTGAGCAAAAGCCTATTAATGACGTCAAATATTATCACTTTTGAAAAAGGTAGTGATTGTCAAATTCCATATGAAGTCTTGTTTTCTATTACAGAAATTATGCCAAGACATACAAAATTTCAACTCAAAAACTGTGGCCTGAATCAATTCAATATCCCCAAAGACTATGTTTTCTTACTTCAATTACTATAGCAATAAATTCAGTTTGGCAATCTTATGAAGATAGATTGTCAGAAGAACCAAGAAAGCTGTCCCTTTAAACTACCTCAAATGCAACTCTTAATCCTCTGACAATGGTTTTATCTTCCCCATTTGTAGATTCATAGTGTAAAAAGTGGACTAAGCATTGCAGTACATAGTGTGCCAGTCCTGGAGTCAGGAAGAGTCATATTCCTGAATTCTAATCTGACCTCAGACACTTACTAACTGTGTAATGCTGGGGAAGTCATTTAATCCTGTATGCCTCAGTTTCCTCATCTGTAAAATGAGCTGGGCAAGGAAATGGAAAACCACTCCAATATCTTTGACAAGAAAACTCCAAATGAACTCATGAAGAGTCAAACACAAATGAAAAATGACTGAACAACGACAACAAAGTGTGTGAAATAGTGTGGTGTAGTGGGTACATAGTAGGAAAGTCAGCTTGTAGTCAAGAAGATGTGGGTTCAAGTTTCATCTCTGTCTAGCAGGATGCAAATTCTAGTAAGACCTACTAAGCTGGTATGTTTTTCAATATGTGTCTGATCATGTGGGTTTTCTCTAATGATTGTCTTAGTTATATTGAGAGAAAGACATTATCAGAAAGTTGAAGAGATCCAAAGGTTGTTCACGCACATTTGGCTAGGTATCATTTTTTTTTCCAATATTCAAGAGGGATTTGGGGCTGTAATTATATCTATTGGTCCCCACTTCAAATATTTGTGGTCTAAGGGTATAAGTCTGGGTTCAAAGAGAAAGACACTTCTTCCCTAGTCACCTTAAGGGAGAAGGTAGCCCTTAACTTACCAGATCATATCATTCTTATTAAATGCAAATTAAACAAAAGATCAACACAAATAGGGAACAGTGACCAATACTCATTTAATCAAGCAAAACAGCAACAAAAATCAGAGATGATATACAAATGAGAACATATCAAAGAATATACAAGAATGGAAGAACCCTTCAGTGGCAAGCAAAGTAAGATCTCAATTGAGGGAGAGAATATAATATTACTTACACAAGGAGAAATCTTTATAAAGTCTCAAAGGAGACAAAGTGAAAGTCAGACATGTCAAAGAATGAACTCCCCCTACATGTCTTCAGTATCCCCCTCTATATATGCAGTATCACACAAAAATTTATAGGCTTGGGTGGAAACTTAGTTATAAAAACTGAGAGAGGGAGCCAATCTCACCAACTGAACTTAGCAAACTACTGAAGTTTATTTCTTCAAGTGGTAAAATATGAAATCTGATTTTGATGGAAATCTTTCTAAAATTAATTGTATAATCTCTTCAGTCATCATTATGAATATCCATTATTGTATAGTATTGTAGTAGAACAATATCTTTGCAAGCCTGTTTAGACATTTAGGGTTATTTGCTCCTTCACTAAATGACTATAAGCCATTTTAGTCACCCTTTCTCTGGACTGTAGTGGATTTCAAATAGTGGGACTTTCAGAGCACATCTCTGGCATTTGCGACCTTGGACAAAGTGTTTCATTTCTCTGTTTCAATTCAAGGCACACTCTTGTGAGTCTATTAAATAGTGAGTACCTTCAGAACAGGAATTGGTTTTTGCCTTTCATTGTATCCCTAATATTTAGCATATCCTAGTATATTATAAGTTCTTAATAAATGCTTGGTGACTTGATTTGGTTTTAGCTTTGGTTTCCTCACTGGTGAAATTCTAGGGTTGAACTTCTATACTTTTTGGGTCCCTTTGAACTCTAAAGCAGAGTACTATGATCCCATGGAATAGCTTCTTAATTGATTTCCAGCAATTTCTCCCTTGGCTAGTCCATCCTCCAAAACTATCAAAAGGACCTTTCTAAAACAGAGATGTGACCATAGTTTTCCCAGAAGTTCCCATTGCCTCTAGGCTATAAATTGCAAGCTTCTTGGTTTACATAGGAGGCCCTCCATAATTTGTATCCCATCTACATTTTCTACAGTATTTCATATTATTCCCAATTATACACACTCTAGTCCTATCAAATTGACCTACTAGCTGTCCCACTCAAACTTAGCTTTCTACCTTCAGTTTCTGTGCCTTTACATAAATAATCTTCGATGACAGACATTCATTTTCTCATCCCCATCTTTCAGAATCTTAACTTCCTTCAAGATTTAATTCACATACTTCCTTCTCCATGAAGCCTTTCCCAACACTCCATCCTGTTAATGAACTCTTCTTCAAATTACTTAATATAATCAATATGTGTGTGTCATAGTACCCCAGGAGAATTAACCTAAGTTCCTTGAGAGAAGGAATTCTTTCATTTTTTTTTTTGTATCCCTAACAGGATGCCTTGAATATACTGGGAACTTAATAAATTTTCACTGAATTGAATTGAATAACTAAACATTACGATGGTGTCTAAAAATAAGAGGAAATTGTTTTTGAATGAGAAGCTAGGGGACTTTTTTATAAAGGACATAATCTGCACTGGGGTGTGGAAGTCAGCAGCAGATATAGTTAGAGCTGGAATGGCCCTTATAGATCATCTCCTCCATACTCTTCATTTTACAGTTGATAAAACTGGCACCCATAGCTGAGTGAGTAGATTGATTCCTGGAGGGGAACATTGAAGGATAAGAAGCAAAAGAACAATATAGAATTCATATTTTAAAATAGCACTTCAGCACTAATAGGTCTGATCAGAGGCTACATTTATTTTCTAGCTTTCTCAGTCTCTATAGCAAGAATATAATAGTTCAAGAATCTTAAGAGAAATAAGAAAAATAATTAAAAATGAAAAGATTAGAAAAGAACATATGAAGAGAGTCAATTCTGGAATCTGTTTCTCACATATTTTAAGAAAAACATCATCTTATTCAGCAATTAAAGTAGAGAAATGACAATGTGTTTGCAATATCTTATCATTTGTTTCATGTTCCTATTAGAGAATCTCAGGTTTATTCATCTTAAAGAAACAGAAATGTCTCGCACACAAGTTGTATTGATAATGCTTATGATCTTTAAATATCTTGAGTCAGCACTTTGCTGATTTTGAAATATATCCATAAGATCATAAGAAGGCATAGATCCAGTTCCTTATCTCTGTCACTAAAAAACAAAAATCAGCACTGAAAAAATCACACATCATAATATTTTGATTTTTTTTTGGATATGAAGAATTCCCAAATCAGTTGCAACATTAAGCATCAATATTTCAATATACAGGTCCTAACATTATTTGGTCATACATTCCTCTCTAGATGGCATCCTATATTCCCTCCCCTATTTTGCTAATGTCAACCATTCTATATACCTATACTTCTTTTCTTCCCTTTCATTTTTAAACTTCCTGCTATCTGGCTTCCAACCTTATCCTTCAACTGAAAGTTTCTCCAACATTATCAGTGATCTCTTAGTTGCCAGATCCAATGGCCTTTTCTCAATCTTTTTCATTCTGGAGCTCTCTGCAATCTTTGACACTATCACTTCTTTCTCCTGGATACATTTTTTCTGTCTAGAATTTCTTTATACTGTTCTTTCCTGTTTCCCTTTCTACCTGTCTGATCATTCTTAACTTACTGGTCCTGTCTGTGTAATATCCTTTGCTGGATTTTCACTCACATCATGCCAACTAACCATGGATTTCCATGGATCAGAGCTCAGACCTTCTTCTCTCCTTCTATACTATTTCTCTAAGTGATCTCATATACAAAAAGATTCCCATATTTTTGTTTAGCCTCATTCTCTCTGCTGACCTCTGCTATCATATCTCCCATTATCTCTTAGACATCTTAACCTAGATGTCCTGTAGACATCTCAAACTCAGCATGTTCAAAAGAGAACTCATTAACTTTCCTCCAAATGTTCTTCCCCATTGCAACTTTTCTGTTGCTAGCAAGAGTATAAAAATCCTTCAGATCAGCCAGGCCCACAACCTAGGTATCATCTTTGACTTCTCAATAGCATTCACCCCATGTATCAGTCTGTTCTCAAGTTTCATTTTGCCTACTTTCACAGCATTGATCAGATACATCCTCTTTTCTTTATTTGCATAGCCACTCCAGTTGTGTAGACCCTTATCCCCTTTCACCTAGAATATTTCAATAGCTTTCTAACTAATCTTTGTACCTTATATCTTCTTTCTCTAATTCATCCTCTACATTAACTCCAGTTGTTCCCTCATATCTTCAAAATCAAATATGAAACCCTGTGTTTGGCATTTAAAGTCCTTCACAAGCTGATTCCTTCATTTCCAGTCCTGTACTTTACTCCCCAGTACAAACTCTAATATCCAGAAACTGATCTACTTATGGTTCCTATCTCACAACACTCCCTCTCCCAACTTTATGACTTTTCATTGGCTATCCCCCATGGTTGGAATGTTCTCCCTTCTCCCCTTGTGCTCCCAAATTACCTGACTTCCTTCAAGACTGAACTTAAATCCCAACTTCTACAAGAAACCTTTTTTAGTAACTTTTCCCATTCTTCTTCTTTCTTTCTGACTTGACCGTCCATTTACAATCTATATGTCTTATGTGCATTCATATGCAACTCCTTAGTCCGTGAGGAAGGAAAGGGATTAGTTTCATAGCTTAGTTCAGTTTCCATAGAACACAATGCCAGTTCCAAATCCAAAACACCCCCTCAGGTTTGAGTCCCAGAGACCCTGTCTTTTGGGGGCTTCTAAGATCCCATACCTCAAACTCCTAGATCTGTAAGGATCACTTTGAGCACCTAAAACTGATGACAAACAGCACAGAAAAGAACCAAACCCCACCCCTACCACACCCCATTTCTCAGAGTTGGGGTAAAAGAGAGATAAGCAGGGGAAGCCACCTTGATTGTGCTTAGTCTGGTGAAAGTCTTAGGGTCCTGAGTCTGGGTCAAACTTTCTGAGAATCATTATTATACAATATAGGTTCTTTGGTACTTTTATGTATACTGAAGATGTACCTACTATGGTGGGAATAAAAAAAAATGTGAATGGTATCATGTTACCTATTCTACAAGCAGGATGTCCTGCTACCACCAACAACAACCACACCATAGCGTTCTCACTGAGTGCAGCAGATAGGAGTGGCCAAAGAGTCCAACATAAAGACGACAGAATAAAAGACAACAGCTAGGTCTTACCAGTTTGTCTTCAGCAGACAAAGGAGATTGTCCCACCCACACATTAGGGGATGCAGGGACTCCATGCTAGGCAAACTGAGCATGCTCATAACATGCCCAGAAAAGCCTAGGTTGCATATAAATGTACTTTTCTATGTTTGCATATATATGTTTGTATGTATGTGTATACACATGTATATTATTTGCATGCTTCCTCTGTCATTAGAATGACAATTCTTTAAAGGCAGAGACTGTGTTTTTGCCTTTCTTTGTGACTCCAGGTCTTAGCAGAGAGCTTGACACATAGTAGGCATTTAATAAATATTGGTAGACTGACTCATTTTGTCTTTGAAAAGAATTCATCGTTGTACTCTATCTGTAGAAGACTGCCATACCAGAAATCATATCCACGTCCTCAATGTCTACACTTTCTCTTGATGTATAGATAGACAGACAGACAGGCAGACAGACAGGCAGGCAGACAGACAGACAGACAGATAGATAGATAGATAGATAGATAGATAGATAGATAGATAGATAGATAGATATTTGATACACACACGAAATTAATCAACACTTTGAGGTGTTTTTGAAGGCCTTTCATGTTCCTGTTTGAATCAATGTATGAATGTTCCCCTTTGCCCACTAGACCAGCAATTTAGTGAGAGTAAATGCATTGTAAGTTGACTGACTACCAGCAGTTATTGCTCCATTTCTCTTTCTGTTCTCTTAGTTTACCTTCACTCATTGTCTCCTTTATCATTTGGTGTTTCAAAAGCATGACAGCTACAATGTTTCCCCACCCCCACCCCTAGGGAATTGAAAAACATTCAAAAATCTGAAAACAGTGAATTAATATTTTGTACCATTCTGTTTTAGTAATATTGATAAACAGAATTTTGTCCCTTGATGAATCTGTAAACTGGGACTCATGATAAATATGTCCTTATTGATTCAGACATCATCTGAGAGAAATAAAAACCTCAAATCCTCTTCCAAGTGTGTCTCTCAATTATATGTGATAAGTGACATATACATACCTCTATTTGAAAAGATGTTTACAGAATGCAAAGAAAAAAAGAGAAACCCAGCTGTTGTCACTGCTTGATTATTTTTCAGTAATCATGTACAGTATATAATTATGCAGAAATTATAAAAATTCCAAATTTTCTATCACATGAGAAGTAGAAGGAAGTAGAAGCTAGCTCTCTAAGGCAATCTGAAAATAAGTTCAGTCTATTAAACAATGAGCACAACAGCAGACCTTGAAAGACTCCCGCCAAAACCTTTGTCTCCTGTCCATGAGCTTTATAAAGAGAACTAGAAATACAGAGTTTACTCATTTTTTCCCCAATCACAGGGATTTTATGTCCTTATTTGCACAGCTTTTCTTTGTAATTGTGCCGCTATGGCACTTCAATGTGTGTTAATGTAAAAAAGAGTTCAAGGGTAGATATCCTTCAGATAATTCAAAATACATGTTTTCCTTGCAAAAGTTCAGTTCCAAATGAATAACTCGCATTTAGTACAGAGTGACATTTAATTTAGATGTTCCGTAGTATAGATTATTGGTTCCAGAGGGTTATACCTTAGCCAGTAATGAGCGCAAAAGTGACATATGACTGATGTTATTGTTTGCAAATTATTATACTGCCAGTGAAAGTAACTATTAAGGACAATCAAACACATCCCAGAGGTATAGTGAAATCATTACTTTCTGTGGATATCTTGTGATTTATCCAAAAGCCCTTGCATTATGGAGCACCAGGGAATTCAAGAGACAACCCACCATAATCTGTGGGGTCATGCCCTCATAGATTAAATGGAATGATGAGTTTCTGTTGTGACAGTAAGTCTGGCCTGAAGACACTACATTGGCGGTTCAGGTTAGCTTGACAAGATTAGAGCTATGAATGGATTTACACAGTATATGACATTTTGGCAAAGGATCTGCTTTTCAAATGAAATGTTGACTTCCTGACAACTAATTTCTAATTGGAGATATCCATATTTTGTTAAGCACTAAAAAGTACAAATCTTATTAATAACTCCAACTTTTCAAATGTTTTTAAGAGAAACTTCTTTTTTGCTTATGTTTACGTCAACTGAGTGCTTTTGAGCAGCATAAAGCAATAAAATTATTTACTGTAATAACTGTCACTTTGCCTTATTTCCTACAGATGATAGATAGATAGATAGATAGATAGATAAATAGATAGATAGATAGATAGATAGATAAATAGATAGATAGATAGACAGACAAACAGAACAATCATTAAGTATATATTATTTGTCAGGCATTGTGCTAAATGCTGGAAATCCAAATGCAAGCAAACAAGTCAGTCCTTGCCCTTAAAAAGCCTGAATTCTAATAGAGAAAGACAGTATATAAGGGGGATCTGAAGTAGGGAGAAGAGGATCTAAGTATACTTGATTAATGATATTATGAATATATGTGTGAATATTAGAATTTTTAGTTGTTTCTTGGTAAACTGTTCTGGATCTTAGCAGTGGGGTATCAAGTTTTAACAACGTGAATTATCAAATAACTGAGTGGTTTTTTCTTATTCTAAAAACCCTAATTCTTCTCTATGCCATTATTTTACTATAAGGATTACTGGCATATTTACATTTTCAGTTTTCCAAAAGAATGTTTCATTGTTCTCTATCCCACCACAGTGTTGAGCTTGTGTTTAAATGTTTTGCTTTGTGCATTCAAGCTGTCAGACTGAAGAAATACCAATAAGTGTGTTAGGTTTAGATAATCGAAAATTCCCTTTACTCAGCTTCTTAGTCTATATTTATCTGTCTGGCTGTGAAATCTATTCCAAGAGTATTCATCTACCACCCAAATCTATTCACCAAGCATCAAGACTCATCAGTGAGATGGAATAATGCCATTTAATTAGTCTTTGATATACAGCTTAATTAGGTCTTAATAAGGGGTAGTGCATCCTAAAATCAATTATCTTGCTCTTTTTAATAAGAACAACTAATTAGTAGGAAAAGCACCACAGTTCTCCTTTTATCCTGCAGCTTTCCATGGTGCTAAGAAGAAGGTTATGGTGAAAAAAAATCCTTGAAAATATCTGGAGGAAATTTCCTCTGACACCTAAAAAGATCTATATGAAACAAGTTGCAGTAAGCTTAGAAACATTTTCCAGAAAATGTGGTGTGGTTCTGAATTACAATTCAGAATTCTCATTTCTAAAAAAATAGTGATGTGGCATCAAGATGAGAGAAAATAATAGTGATCCTATTGGTGGCCCTTCTTTTATCATATTTATTCATAAGTGTATATATCACATATATATGCATATACATATCCACATAGGTTTGTGTGTATTCCTTCTTTGTGGCACTCTACACTGGTCAAAGAAAATACTGTGTTCATGTAATCAATAATTTCATATATACTTATGTCCAAGAGACTGAGGGAAAAAAAGAGTAGTAAGGTGCTGTGCCTGCTTGCAAATAGCCTGTGTTCTAGGAAATAAACCATACATTTCACTTTTCTAGAATCTTATTATCTAAGAATAGGCCAGCTTGTGGAATCTGTACCATAATATCATTCACATTATTTTTCTTCCTAGAAGAGTGGGTACATCTTCAATGTACATAACAGTACCAAAATTCCTATATTATCTGACAATTATTCTCAGAAGGCTTGACCCCTATCAGTCATTCATCAGACTCCATTACTCTGAGAAGTTGGCCATGATTTCATTTTGTCATGATATAACTAGGTCTGAGGAGAGCTGTTGTAATTATACCCTGCTGTTAATGAAAGGAAGAAGACACATATTAGCTGTGCAGTTGTGTGAGACTCGTTTTAACTCAAGCTTGCTCAAGGATGTATGAGGAAACTGAAAACCACTTGCCTTTCTCTCCTGTGGGAAAGTTATCCACCTCAACAGGCAGAGAGCGTCTGTGCAATTCCTTAAGAGAGTTGACTAATCACAGCTCTCTGCTGCTAATAGCATCTTGGAACCATATACTCCATGGACACAGCAACAAATGATGAACCTCTTTGAAGTGCCTATAATTGACATCAAGAAGAAAGAAATCACGGACTCTTGATCTGCCCTACAGTAATATGTATTATTAGTACTTAATACTTTTTAAAAGGCAACTCAGTGAGGAGGAGGAGGAGGAGGAGGAGGAGGAGGATACTTACATCAGGATAAATGAACACATAGCTAAACTCCATCATGAAAGCACCCACTCATCCTGCTTCTCTGAACAGTATGCAATCAAATGATTGATTAATCAGTACTCATTTATTAAGCACCTACCACATATCAAGTACTTTTTGGATCTTAGAGATATAAAAAAATAATGAAACAATTCCTGCCCACAGGGAGCTTACATTCTATCAAGACAGACAATCTCTATTTGTGTACATACATAAAATAGATGTGGACAAAATATAATCAAAATACATGTAATAATAAAAAAATTAATATTATAATGCACAGAAAGCAGGAAATAGAATTTACAAATAGTAATCATGTGATTTAAGTTCTGAAACAGATTGGCTTAATTCTCCAACTCCCTGAAAATCTTTAGGGAAAACCCAGTTAGATCTTATTTGGTCTTTCCTGAATGATTTAGGAGTTTAAAAAGCCACAAATGGGGCATGTCAATAAAAGGGAAATTCTTTCATTTGGATATGTCATTTTCTCAGATAAAAGGAAGTTATGACATGTTGATATTCAAGCTCTTCTGTGCTGGGCCTGACCTAGGTCTGTCCCCTGGTAGTTTGAAGCCAGCCATAGAATGAAAACATTAAGAGCCTAAGTTTGAACAGTTAACAAAACTTTTGGAGATTTATTTAGCCATAGCAAGGGAAAGGATATTTAAAATAGACATGTGCTGTGCAAGTTGATTCAGGTAAATAAAGCTCCCCTGACTCTGAGTTGCAAGTGTTTGTCCACCAGACAAGCATCAGAAAGCTCCTGTAGGTCCTCACAGATGTTTATACTCAGTCAACAAGCAACAACTGCTTCTCAAAGATGGTTTTAATACTTTTAAAGAAAAAAAATAGATTAATTTGCATGAGACTGGCGAATATGGTGATAATAGTGGCCATAATATGGTGAATAGAATATAATGGAATTTTTGGTCATTATTGACAGATCTTTTTTTGTATGGCTTCCTTTTGCCTTTAACACTACATTTATTTTCTTCTGTCTGCCCATGATAGCCACTGATTACACCATACCACTACTATTTTTTAAAAAATCTAACATACCATTTTGCCTCTTTGTTTTTGCCCTCTAGTGTGTTAGTCATGCTTCTTTGAGGGAGAAAAGAATTGTTCTAAAAGGCCAATCCCTCTCAAGAGGCCTGGTAAATGACTGCATTCCTTTGATAGCTAATCCTGATTCAAATGCTGATCCCAATAGTTCAATTCTTGGGTTAACATCCTTGTGAGCTGTGCTGCTGATGTGAAAAGCAATGGTTCTGCTGTGAAACAACTACTTCTGAGGTGTCACAGAATAGGGTAACAGATGTCTGGGCCCCATTTAACACAAACAGAGGAGTTTTTTTTTTCAGAGGGGATGGTTGCTGAAAGATCTGGGGAAACACTTTTACCATCTTTATGAGGAAAAGCCTCAATTGAACATGGAAGGAATTATGAATCTTGCCTAAGCATGATCAAAGGATTTGAGGAAGGGTTTTTGTGTGTGTGTGTTTTCAAAATTAGGAGATTCAGAGAACTAGGCTTAAAATGATCAACATACTGATATACTGACTTGGTTTCATTGGTTTCATTATTGAAGGTTATGTTGACTCAGTAACCTATTGTTCCCAGTCCTGCTTATCAATTAGTGTTGGGGGAGGCTGACACCTGCAGTTTGCAGCTTTTAGCATTACTACTCTTTGTTGTCTACCCTACATGAAAATTGCCATGTACTTGCTACTTGGGGGAGAATGAAGATGCAAGGGTCCAACTTCTTTTGCTTAAGTTGACCTATAGAATTGTCTTTACCTCATTACAAAAGTTACCAATAAAAACTGGCCCCATCTTGAAGCCATTGCTGATCCCCAATAATCAGCTTATCTATGTGTTGTTCTTTGACCTACTACTTATAATCAACTCTCTTTGTCCTGAGTTTTGCCCTGTTAATCAGGGTAAAAGCCCAAATGAAGAACTTTCTTTTCAATACCATTCATCTTGCCTAGCCTATTATTATGTTCAATATGCATTTGTTGTATTGACTGATAAATATGGAAGTGAAGAGGCTAGATAAGATCTTGATATGTATCCCTTCCTGGGATGGACTTGTCCTGTACCACCTTCTCTACACATTTACAGGATATCCCTCCATGCAGGTTCAAATCAGATGAAACTTCTACCAGGGTACCATCCATAATAGCCCTAAGCTAGAAGTGATCAATGCCTCTTCAAATTTCTCAAACTTTGGACCTGTTCTTTCCCCTTTCTTCTATGCTTTAAAAGAAACATGATTGCATTGTTATAGAGGAGCCCTCCACCAATGTACATCCCAATCTCTTTACAGACAGTCTCGTTGAGTCACTGTGTCTTTCCCTTTCACCCCCAAGAAAAACCTCATAGAAGTTAATTTCATTAATCCTTAGGTAACAGTTGATCATCTAGTCAGTAAATATTTATTAAGGACTTACTATATACAAGGCACTGAACTAATAACTAGGGATGCAAAGAAAGGCAAAGGAAAGTCCCTGCTGTGGAGGGGAAATGACTTAAAAATGGATATGTATAAAGAAGATACACACAGGATAAATTGGAAATAACCAAAAGGCAGGAGAGGATAGAATTAAGAAGGATTGGGAAGCATTTCACATTTAAAGCTTGTCCAAAATGGTAGGATATGTCAGAATTTGTCTTTTGCTGATAATGGCCTTTGAGAACTCTCAATAACTTTTTCACCATGATAACACATTAAAATAGTGCTTTAGATACTTTGTCTTTGTACTAATTTGTATTTCTGTTATTTTTGTAAAAACTTATCTCAACTCCCCTTTTAAATGGGTAGCTCCTTGAGGTCAGGAACTGTGATATGTATATTCATAACACCTGACACAGAATAGTTACCAAACAAATGTTATTGATATTATATATTTATGATATTCTATAGAAGAGGTGTAACTTGCCTTTATGATTGTGATTATTTTTAGGCCTCAAAGAATTGGGTAAAAAGTTGTCAACCACATTTTTACTAGTTTTAAAATACATAGTATTTAAAAGTCTTAATGAAATTTGAGGTATTAATGCTTAAAATATTAATACTTGTTAAGTTATTAAAGCTTAAAGCTATACTAAGACTTTTGTTTTATAACTAGTTTGGTCTGAAGTTAGAAAAAAAGGTGCCACATCTAACATAGGATGATCTACACTAAGGAGATTTAAAAAAAAAAACTTAACTCTACCATGACAGATTTCTCTCTATGACCCCAAGCTTTGTGATTCCTACAGATCCTCTAAGGGTTTAATTGCAGACTCCTGCCTACTTTCTTCCTCCAGAATTTCAGCCCCTTCACTGTCACTGAGCGGGCACATCTGATCAAAATCTGAAAAGGAAGATGGAGGGAGAAAAATGTCATGTGCACTGAGTTGAATATCAAAGAGAGTAGCTTCAGTCTTTGAATGTAGGAAAAATTATAGTTGAGAAACTCAAAAGTCCATAGAAGACTATCCAAGAAAATAAATAGCAATAAAGCCCATCAATTCAATAATCATTTGCAAATAAATCAAACATATTTAATAAATGAGATAAATGGAAGATCCTAGTTCAAGGAGACAAATTTGACTTCATAAGTACACCCGAGCCTTGGTGAGAAATGACCTGACGATTGGAATTTCACTCTGAAAGGTGATACACCATTTAAAAGAAAACAAGTTTGGCAAAGTAGGGAAGGAGATCAGCATCATATATTAAGAATATATACTTCTATGAGGAAATATAGGACTCAGAGGAGAAAAGGGGAAAGTAGAGTAAAGGCTGCAAATCTTACGCAGGGCAGTTATGCAGGGGCATTTTAGGGATGTTGTTGGGTAGTTTTGTTTTGTTTTTGTTTGTTTTTCCTGCCACACAGCTAAGTTACTGTTATAAATATTTTGAATATAGGCCAATCTGCCTCCTGGAAAGGACAAAGGGATTCAAAGAGTATATCTAAACTCTCCAGGATTTAGAGAGGATCAGCTAACGGTCACAAAAGTGAAGTTTCAATGGTGACAAAAGAGCAAAAGTAGAGGTGGGAAGACTTGACTTTCATCATAATGTTAGAGGGTGGAAGAGTGTTACACAGAAGGGAAATGGAAGGAAAATGATACTCATAGACTTGGAGCTTACCAACATATTGAGACATTTGATTGAAGAGGAGGGAGATAGATGCTCTCAGGAGAAAGAATTTCCTCATCCTCTAAAGAACATGGTACCATTGAGACATAGAGGATATTAGAGAAGAACTTGTACAGCAAGGGAAAAATAAAGGAGAGAAGAATGGCAGCAATTGATGATTCACTGCTCAAGGTAGGCAGAGTTATCTTTTTGTTGACCTGGTAAAAACAGTAGGGATGTCTATTGTCTTCCTGAGTCGTGTATCCAGGAAATAATAGAATGTCCCAAGGCTTTTTAAAAATTTCTTATTTATTTATTTATTAGATTTCATCATTCATTTCCACAAGATTTTGAGTTACACATTTTCTCCCCATCTCCCCCCCCCCACTGAAATGGCAAGCATACTGAATACTCTTCCCCCAATCTGCACTCTTTTATATGCCCTACATCCCTCCCTCCCACTTACTTTCTTATAGGGCAAGATGAATTTCTATGCCCCATTGCCTGTATATTTTATTTCCTGGTTGCATGTAAAAGGATTTTTTAGCATTTGTTTTTAAAATTTTGAGTTCCAAATTCTCTCCCTTCATCCCTCCTCACCCACCCCCAGGAAGACAAGCAATTCAATATTGGTTATACATGTGTAGTTACACAAAACATTTCCATAGTAGTAATGTTGTAAAAGACTAACTGTATTTCCCTCCATCCTATCCTGCCCCCCATTTACTCTATTTTCTCTTTTGACCCCGTTCCTTTTCAAAAATGTTTACTTCTCACCACCCTCTCCCCTAATCTACCCTCCCTTCTATGACTCCCCCTCTTATTCCCTTCCCCCCCTACTTTCCTATAGGATAAGATACCCAATTGAGTGTGAATGTTATTCCATATTTAAGTCAAATCCAATGAGAGTAAGGTTGATTCATTCCCTTTCACCTTCCTGTTCTTCTATTCCATTGTAATGGCTTTCTTTTGCCTCTTTTATTTGAGATAATTTACCCTGTTCTATCTCTCCCTTTCTCCTTCTCCCAATATATTCATCTCTCACCATTTAATTGTATTTTTTTTAGATATCATCCTTTCATATTCAACTCGTTTTGTACCTTCTGTCTATGTATACATGTACATACATATACACATACGTATATACATATACACATACACTTACCTATACATACATAAATTCAACTTTAGTAAGTTATTTATGATTTCTCTTTCCTATTTACCTTTTCATGCTTCTTTTGCTTCTTGTATTTGAAAGTCAAATTTTCTGTTCAGCTCTGGTCTTTTCAGCAAGAATGCTTGAAAGTCCTCTATTTCGGAGTAGGAAAGACTTTATGACCAAAGAAGAGTTGGAGAGCATTATAAAATGCAAAATGGATAACCTAGATTACATCAAATTGAAAAGTTTCTGTACAAACAAAGCCAATGTAACCAAGATTAAGAGGGAAGTAGGAAATTGGGAAAGAATGTTTGCAACCAATGTCTCTGATAAAAGCCTCATTTCTAAAATATGCAGAGAATTAAGTAAAATTTATAAGTCATTCCCCAATTGATAAATGGTCAAAGGATATGAACAGGCAATTTACAGAGACAGAAATTAAAGATATCTTTAAGCATATGGAAAAATGCTCTAAATCACTATTAATTCGAGAAATGCAAATCAAAACAACTTTGAGTTACCACATCTCACCAGTCAGATTGGCTAAGATGACAAAACAGGAAAATGACAAATGCTGGAGAGGATGTGGAAAAATTGGAACACTAATGCACTGTTGGTGGAGTTGTGAATTGTTACAGCCATTCTGGAGAGCAATCTGGAACTATGCCCAAAGGGCTATAAATAGTTTCATACCCTTTGACCCAGCAATACCACTTTTGGGGTTATATCCCAAAGAGATCACAAAAGTGGGAAAAGGACCCATATGTACAAGGATATTTATAGCAGCTCTCTTTGT
>CM053581.1:297228095-297252230 GCA_028627135.1 Pseudochirops cupreus | reverse complement strand
CTTGGCTTTTTGGGCCTCTTTTGCCATTTGAGTTAATCTATTTTTTAAGGTGTTAATTTCTTTAGTCAGGTTGTTGACTCTCTTTTCATGATGTTCTTGCATCATTCTTATTTCTCTTCCCAATTTTTCTTCCTCTTCTCTCATTTGGTTTTCAAAATCCTTCTTCAGCTAATCTCTAGCTTTTAGGCAATCTTCATGTTCCTTGGAAGCTTTTGGTGTGGGAGTTCTGACTGTGTTGTCTTCCTCCTATTCCCTGCTTTGATCCTTCTTTTCCCCAAAGAAGGAATCTAGGGTTTGGTTGCTGTTCTTACTTTGCTTCCTTTGCCTGCTCTTGGTTGGCCAGTCAATGACTTTTTTTAGCTCTGTGGAACTCTGCTTCCAGAGGGGAAAGTTGTGTTCCAAATCGCTGGGGTTTTCCCAGCTGCTGGCACATTAAGGAGGCTGCTGCAACCCCCACCAGCTTTGGCTCACTGAAAACACACCCTAGGACCACCACCCAAGACTATGATCCAGATCCAGGCTGCTCAACCCAAGAGCACTTGGCCTCTGAATGATCACTTGGCCCTCTTGCAGTCTGCAGGCTGGGAGCTCTGAAGCAACAATGTGGAGGTGGCTGCAGGGCCTCCGCTTCTGCTGCTTCCTTGCCCTGGAGGCAGCTTGGCCAGACCTGCTTTTCTCTCCCAAATTTAGCCGAGTTCCACTGACCTTTCACTTAGTCCTTTTTTTTCTTACGGTTTGATAATTCTGGAAACTGCCACAGCTGCCGCAGATCTGCTCTCCTGATGCTCCAGCTATGGCTTGGCTCGGCTTGTCAGGCTGCTCCCAGGCCCAAGCCACTGTTTCAGGCTGGGCTGGTTTCGGCTCCCAGCGCTGAGATGGTCCCTCCTAGCTGAGCTGCCTTCAGAGGAAAGTATATTTGTGTATGTTTTAGAGCTCTAGAATTTGTTTAGAGTCATATTTTAATGGGTATTTTGAAGTGTCTATGTGGGAGCTGCTGTACCTTGCTGCTCCTATGCTGCTGTCTTGGCTCTGCTCCCACACGAATATCCTTTCTATGTTAAGTCTAGGTGAACCTCTCTGTTAACTGTTGAATAACTTAAGAGTTCCTCATTTCATCCCAACTTTGAAATTGAGTTAATGAAGTGCTGGCCTGAGTCAGGCTTACCTTTAAAAATGGATTAAAGTATAGGAATATCAGCTTTTTTAGTTCCCCATTTTAGAGATAATGATAGAAAAAAGAGAGTGAAAATGGATACTGCTTTAATCTTAAATGTTGAGAAAAGTGATGCAAGAGAAAAAATATCCTTCCTGGGTAAAATACCAGAGTGTAGACCAATAGATCAGTGACCACACCTCTCCCAGGATACATTCACTTTGGAAGTACCAGAACCTTGTACACACCCAGAAGTAACTCTGAAAGCAGCAGCACACACATATACAACCTTAAATTTGTCACAGTGCCTTCCTAACCCTAGGTGAGCAGAGCCCAACTTTAATATAAAGTGCAAAGTAAAGAAATAGGCTGGGAAAATGAGCAAACAAAAAGAACAACAAAAACTTGGCCATTAAAAGGTATTATAGTGGCAAGGAAGACTGAGATATGAACTTAGAGAAGAAGATAACAATATGAAGGGGGAAAACTACAAGCAAAGCCTCAAAGAAAAATGCTAATTGGACCCAGTACAAACAAGAATCCTTGGAAGAGCTAAAAAAAGAGATGAGTGGCAGAGGAAAAACTGAGAAAAGAAAATGAGAATGATGTAAGAAAATTATAAAATGAGGATCAATATCTTAATAAAAAGAGACAGAAAAAATACTGAAGAAAATATCACCTTAAAAACATAGAATTGGGAGGTAGAGCCATGACAGCAGAATAGAGTCAGAGATTCAACCAATGCCTCCCAAATTCCCCTCCAAACAACTTTAAAATAATTCCTTAATATAAATTCTGGATCAGCAAAACCTATGAAAGGATTGGGTGAAACAATATTCCAGCCCAAGACAACTTAGAAGGTTGGCAGAAAAAAGTCTATCTCATTGGGGTAAGAGGGGAGAACTTGAACCCTGGCCCAAGCCAGCATTGAGGCCCCATGCCTTGAGCAAAAACTGTAGTGATTTTCTATACCCCAACTTTCTATTTTTTTTTATTCTTTTGGTTCTGTTTTATAATTTCTTGATTTTTCATGAAGTCATTAATTTCCATTTGCTCCATTCTAATTTTTAAGGTATTATTTTCTTCAGTGAGCTTTTGGGCCTCTTTTTCCATTTATCCAATTCTGCTTTTTAAGGCATTCTTCTCCTCATTGGTTTTTTTTGGACCTCTTTTGCTACTTGGGTTAGTCTATTTTTGAAAGTGTTATTCTCTTCAGTATTTTTTGAGTGTCTCTTTTGGCAACCTATTGATTTATTTTCCATGATTTTCTTGCATTACTCTCATTTCTCTTCCCAATTTTTCCTCTGCTTCTCTTACTTGTTTTGCAAAATCCTTTCTGAGCTCTTACATGACCAGTGACCAATTCATGTTTTTCTTGGAGGCTTTTCATATAGGAGCTTTGACTTTGTTGTCTTCTTCTGGTTGTATGTTTTTATCTTCTTTGTCACCAAAGTAAGATTCTATAGTCTGACTTTTTTTATGCTGTTTGCTCATCTTCCCAGCCAAATATTTGATTTTTTAATTCATTCTCAAGGTAAGACTTTGCTTTCTGTGGGGGTGGGGGTGGGGGTATTGTCCCAGGCTTCAGTTGTTCAATCCCCTACTGTCTGTGGACTGAGAGTTCTAGAAGCAGTCTCTGCTGTTGCCACCACTGCTGTTGCCACCTCTGCTACCCTGAGGCTGGGGCTGGACCATGGTCCTCTTTCACTCAGGTCCCACAGAGCTCCCCCACTGACCTTCTATGCAGTCCTTAGCATTTGTGGGTTTAGAAGTCTGGAAATCTCCACAACTGCCAGCAATTCAGTCCCCTGAGGCCTGCTCTGGCCCCCTCTGTACCAGTGTGGCCCATGCCCATGGTGTGATAACCTGGTGTGATATATCCTTCCTGTCAACCTTCCAGCCTGTCTTGGGCTATAGGTGTGCTTCATTCTATCATTTTGTGGGTTCTGCAACTCTAGAATTTGTTTACAATTTTTTTTACAAGTATTTGGAGGGGTTTGAGGGACAGCTCAAATAAGTTGCTGCTTCTACTCTACTATTTTGGCTCTGCTCTGTACCCCAGGTTTCTAGCTCCTATAGAGAGTAGACAGTAACAGACCATGTTTTGCACAAGTCAGGGATTAGGAGCAACTAGACCTGAAAAAGAGCTCTCAGTCCATAGAAAAGAAGGGGGTTGGACAACTATCAGAAGGAGATTAGAGGGGACCCTTAGATGGCACTGGGTGTAGGATTCTGCTGCATTGCCCAAACTCAGCTCTGGGTTGCAGTCCCAGGGCAAGGAGGAGCACTAGTACCCTAGACATCCTGACCACAGAACAGCAGAAACCCTAGCCACAATTCCAGGGCAGAAAAAGTACTTGTGATCATTCAAAGAATAAAGTATAGACCAGGAGAGTAGTGACCACACTTCTCCTTAGATCACACCATCTTGGAAGAACTGAAAGCTTACAAAATCTCCAGAACCATCTCTGAAAACAACAGAACAAAAAAGTTAAAGCTTTGGACATTGCCCTCTTCAGCACAGGAGCATAGCCCAACTTTAACATGAAGATAAAATCAAGAAATAGGCTGGAAAAATAATGAAGCCAAAAAAAAATGAACTTGAACATAAAAAATTACTATGATGACAGGGAAGATTAAAACACAAACTCAGAAAAGGTCAACAATATCCAAAGAATTTCATTGTAAGTCTTCAAAGAAAAATGTAAATTTGTCTCATATCCAAAAGGAACTCATAGAAGAGCTTTAAAAAGATTTTAAAAATATAACAAGAGAGGTAGAGAAAAAAATTGGGAAAATAAATGAAAGTCATGGAAAAAGAAAATGACATGTTTAAATATAATAGGTCAGATGGTAAAACTACACAAAAATCCACTGAAGAGAACTCCTTAAAAAGTAGAATTGGCCAAATGGAAAAGGATGTAGAAAAACTCACTAAAGAAAATAATTCCTTCAAAATTAGAATTGGGTAAGTAGAAGCTAATGACTCTATGAGACATCAAGAAACAATAACACAAAATCAAAAGAATGAAAAAATAGAATTCCATGTGAAATATCTTATTGGAAATATAACTGATTTGGAAAATAATCAAGGAAAGATAATTTAAGAATTATTGAACTACCTGAAAGACACAGTTTTTTCCCCCTTTTGGCTGGAAAAAAAGATGTAGTTTTTAAAAAGAGCCTAGAAATCATATTTCAAGAAATTAGTAATGAAAACTGCGCTGATATCCTAGACCCAGAAGGTAAAAGAGAAATGGAAAAAAAAATGTACCGATCACTTCCTGAAAGAAATACCCAAATGAAAACTCCTAGGAATATTATAACTAATTCCCAGAGTTCCTAGGTCATGGAGTTAATATTTCAAGTAGCCAGAAAAAAACAATTCAAATATCATGGTGCCACAGTCAGGGTAACATAAGAATTAGCAGCTTCTACATTGAAGGACTACAGGACTTGGAATATGATATTCAAGAGTGCAATGGAGTTATGACTACAACTAACAATCACCTACTCATCAGAAGTGAGTATAATCCTTCAGATTATATATATAATGCAGATATAATCCTTCCTGTCAGAGGAAAAATGAATGTTTAATGAAATAAAAAAACTTTCAACCATTCTTGATAAAAAGACTAGAGCTGAATAGAAAATTTGATTTTCAAATACAAGACTCAAGAGAAGCATAAAAAAGGTAAACAGGAAACAAAAATTGTCAGGAATTCAGTAAGGTTAAGCTGTTTTCATTCCTACACGGGAAGATCATACTTGTCATTTCTCAGAAATTTATCATTATTAGGGAAGTTAGAAGGAATATACATGGAAAGAAGGTATGGGTGTGAGTTGCTTATGATGGGATAAAGTCCAAAAAATACAATTAATGGAGAGGTCAAAATAGATCCATGACTTAGACATGAAGTGAGATATCATAAGAAAAGCAGAACTTGGGACATTTTACCTATCAGACTTATGGATAGGAGAAGAATTTATAATTAAACAGGAAATAGCATTGTGTCCTGTAAAAGGGATCATTTTGAATATATTAAATTTAAAATGTTTTGTACAAATAAAACCAATTTGGCCAAGATTAGAAGAAAAGCAGAAAATTTGGAAAAAAGTTTTTACAGCTAGTCCCTTGGATAAAGGTCTCATATCTCAAAGATATAGAGAACTTTGTCAAATTTATAAGAATGTAATTCATTCCCAAAGTAATAAATGGTCAAAGGATGTGTACAAGAAGTTTTCAGATGAAGAAATCAAAATTTTCTCCAGTTACATGAAAAAAAAATTAAATCACTATTGATTAGAAAAATGCAGATTCAAACAACTCTGAGCTACCACCTCACACCTATTGGATCAGATAACATGTCAGAAAAAGTAAATGACAAATATTGGGGGGTGTGTGTGGAAAAATTCAGACACTAATGCACTGTTGGTAGGGAGGTGATCTGATCCAACTACTATGGAGAGCAATTCAAAACTATGACTTAAGTGCTATAAAAGTATGCATAACTTTAGACCCAGCAATACCACCTCTTTGTCTATATCCTAAAGAGATCAAAGAAAAAGGAAAAGGACATATTTATACACAAATATTTATAGCAGTTCTTTCAGTGGTGGCAAAGAATTGGAAATCCAATGGGTTCCCATCAATTGGGGAATGACTGAACAAGTTGTGGTACATGATTGTGATAGAACATGATCATGCTGTAAGAAATATTGAGTAGGATGCCTTCAGAAAAAAACCTGGACAGACTTACACGAACTGATGCTAAGTGAAGTGAGCAGAACCAGGAGAACATTGTACCACTGTAACAGCAACATTGTGCAATGGTCAATTGTGAATGACTTAGCTATTCCCAGCAATACAAAAATCTAAGACAATTCTGAAGGACCTAAGATGAAAAATGCTGTCCACCTCCACAGAAAGAACTAAATGGAATCCGAATGCAGATCACAGCATGTTTGTTTGCTTATTTATTTATTTAGGTCTGTGTTTCCCCCAACATGACTAATATGGAAATATGGTTTGCAGGACTATACATGTATAATCTATATCAAATTGTTTGACTTCTAAATAATAGGGGAAGGGAAATTATGGAGGAAGAGAATTTGGAACTCAAAATTAAAAAAAAATTAAAATTGTTTTTATATTTCCCTGGAATATATATATATATATATGTATATGTATGTATACATGCACACATACACACAAACATATATTTCTTTTTTAAAGGAAGAGGAATGAGATTTATTCTGCTTGACCTCAGAGGTCAGAACTGGAAACAATAGATGGAAGATGAAGGGAAGTAAATTTTATTTCACTGTAAGGGCAGGGGGCGACTTCCTAACAACTAGTTGTTGCTATCTACAAGTCCAGTAGACTATCTATGGCTGTTTTGAGTTCTCTTTAACTACAAGTCTTCATTTAGAGTCTGAATGGTCATTTGTTATAGAAGGGGATAAGTATGCTATAGAGTGGATTCTTAATCTAACATGGATTAGATTTAATAGCCTCTAAAATCTCTGCTACCTCTGAGAATCTGTCTTTTATTATTCTTATCCTATAAAATTAGCAATAGCCTATCTATTCTGTAAATATATCAAATAAGTAGCAAGATAAATATTACAGCCTAACTGCATGGTTTATTGTTATCATTTCAGATATGTGCTGTCATTGAATGTTTTACTGATATTTACAAAATGAACACAACCAGGTTCCAAAAATACTCTCCTAATATTTCAGTCAATAGAAAACTCTTCCTTAAAAAATTCAAAGAAAAATATGCAACTTAACTAAAAATAATAATGATGGTGCTGGTAGTCTGCTCTTAGGTAAGTAAGAATGATGGATATTTGGATAAGATCATATGAATTCTCCTGTAGGGAGGGGAAGAAGTACTAAAGCCTCACCAAGGACCCTAAGGTGTATAGCTAATTCATATTCATCTTAGCATGTGAAGAGATGGAATGTTGAACACAATGGTCTGGTCTGTTCAGGGTTATTTTGACCCAGGGAGGTTGTTGAAGAGGTCTGCAGGGGAAGACACATCTCAGAGAGGGACACCAGAAGTAGTGATGAGAGTAGCATTATTGTCTACCTTTCCAGTACTCAGTGATAAGAAAGGACAGCAGGGCAGTGATGAGGATCATGAGTATGGAGACTAAAATACCTCTAAGGCAGTGGTTTTCAACCTGTGGGTTATGTTCAATTTGTAATAATGAAAATACATCCTTCATATCAGATATTTACATTACAATTCATAACAGTAGCAAAATTACAGGTATGAAGTAGCAATGAAAGTAACTTTATGGTTGGGGGTCACCACAACATGAGGAACTGTATTAAAGGGTCGCAGCATTAGGAAGGTTGAGAACCACTGCTCTAAGGGAAAAGCAGCTGAATTGTTTTGCTCTGAAAGGCTGAGAAAGCTCCAAAAGTTTTTTTTCCCCAATTTCCATCTCCCTACAACTATTCATAACCTTGAGACTTTATCTGATTTTATCTAATTTCTTTCCTCAGTTTCCTTAAAGTATCCTTCAGATTATTTCATTACCTCGATTTTCTTTTCCTTTCACACAAAATCTATGACCAACTACGAAAATAGTGTATTGCATCCTTGTATATTGGTGGACTATAGAGGAGGTCAATGGGAGGTTCCACTGAACAGCTGACATTCACATTGGATTTTGTTGTTATTTCATCATTTCAGTCATGCCCAATTCTTCATGTCTTTGTGACTCCATTTGGGGTTTTCTTGGCAAAGATACTGGAGTGGTTTGCCATTTACTTCTCCAGCTTATTTTACAGGTGAAAAATTGAGGCAAACGGGATTAAGTGATTTGCCCAGACCCATGTAGCTAGTAAGTGCCTGAGGCTGGATTTGAATTTACATAGATAAGTCAAGGCCCAGCACTCTATCCACTGACACCTAGCTGTCTGACTCACATTGGATTACAACAGAGTAAAGATTGAATCTGCTGGCCATCAGGCAGGGAAACCTCAAATTGGGGCCTCAGGAGCTATACTATAAATTCATATACCATTCAGAAAAGACCCAAGAGGGAAGGAGGAAAGGAGAAAGAAAGAAAGGGAGAGTTAGAAGGAAGGAGGACGAAGAAGGGGAAAGAGAGAGGAGGGTAATAGGGAGAGGGAGAGGGACTGACAAAAACAGTGGTGGAAATCCAGAGAATATTTCAGGCAATGTCTGCCCTTTGAGCAAAGGGGTACTAAGGGTATAATGGGAAGGGGTAGAAATAACACCACAACCAAGCCCCATGGGCAAGATACAGGTTATGGTTTGGGAAGATTCAGCTCTATACTTTCTAAAGGAGGAGGAAGTAAAAAGTAGCACATACCAACAAATCATCTTTGTATTTTATAGTACAGAAGTCTATCTATCATTGTAATTTCCAACACAAGAAACAAAATGAAGCCTACAACTAATCATGCACAGGGAAATAATTAAATCCATCTGTCTATTCAACTGTAAGTTGACAATTATTTAATAAATGATTACTATGTCTATGGAATTTTGCTTATTGCTAAGGATACAAAAACAAAGATGAAGCAGTTCCTACCCTCAGGGAGTTTACATTTTAATATGTAGGCCACATATAAACATATGCATAATATATTACAAATGATGCATGGTGGTGTTTTTCAACTTCATTGAATAAATTTTCAACTATAACTCAGAAAAAAACTCATTAAATTTGGATTGCTTTATCTTCATATAGATAACCTCTCAATATTTAGGTTTTTTTAAACTTGGATATTTCATTAATCTATAGGAATGATCCTTACAGGAGGAACTCTTTAAAGACAGGTGAATTAAATCTTTACCAAAAAAAAAAAGAAATCTTCATGATTTTTCCACCTAAGTTCTACAGAGACAAAAATTTATTTAATTTACATTAGTTTTAAGGCTAATGAAGAAATGAAGAACACAGCCTTGTGCTAGTTGTACAATTTGCTGTTCATGAGTTTCACTGCAAAATATAAAACAATAAAGTGCCAAAATATGCAGGGGCCAGGAGGAAAGTCTAAAATTTAATATGCCCTCATTAAGAAGATATGATCTATTTACCCACTTCTGCCATTACCAAAACCATCAGACATTTAAAATGCAGGCTGTCAGTTTATTTCTTTCTGTGCCCATAGGAAGCATCATGGCAACACGTACGATAAACTGCAATGGCCCCATCTTTTTAAAGTCGCTATCTGTGCTGGATGTCTAAAATGAAAGAGAAGGAACAAATAGGTTCAGTTTTTACACACTTGTGACTTCCATGATGAACAATCTGAATTAGTGATGCTGAAAAAAGTTGAAAAAAAAAAAAGAAAAGAAATAGCTTGGAAAAGGCTTTGTCCATGGGATGATTAAATTTGTTTTGTAGTACTGATCATGATAATCCTCAATAAGGTTTCCAGCCGTGTATTTAGTATAAAGATCATTGATTCTTCCACGGTCAAAAAACAATTTTGTCCACACTGTGATAAGTATAGATATTTCACTAAATTTATATAAAAGAGCTCCACGTTACTGTGCTGGATTTACAGATTACGTTATCAAGTCATTAAGCTTTTACTGCATTGCCTAAAATGCCTTTGCTCACTCTGTTGTCCCTTTTTGAGAAGGCCTAATAAGAAATCAGGGGCAGAGACTCAGAAAGTGGATGAGTAGGGGACTGTGTTTGGACTGAAGGTCAGTTAAACCTTAATATCAAGGAATCATGGGAGCTGTGGTTGAATTAGTCAAACCAATTTTCACAGCCTTGTGCAGCCCATTTACAAATAATACATGTGGGCAATAATTGACAAATGGGACATCTCTAAGTGTAGAGAAAGGCTAATTTAAAAATGATTTTGTTGAATTGAAGATAATCTTATTAAAACAAAATCGTCTACCTTTATTGAATAGTTAATTAGGAGGCCATTGAAACAGTATAGGGTAGAAGTGATCACCTTTCCTCACTATTATTTGACATAGTTTTAGAAATGCTAGCTATAATATTAACATCAGAAAAGAAAAATAAAGGCATAATCCTTGTGGAAGAGATGACAAAAGCATTTTTATTTCAAGATGATACAATGGTATACTTAGAAAACCTCCTTGAATCAGTGAAGCAACTGAGATAACTCATAGCTTTAGCACATTAGCAGGATTGAAGATAAATCCACAAAAGTGATTAGCATTTCTAAACAATATAAAATATATAAATAAAATAAAAAAATATATAAATAAAAAAAATAAAAAAATATAAAATAATAGCAAACAACAGCAAAGTTCGTTTGAGGGCAAAAGATTTTTCTAAGTTTCTTTTAAGGGAAACAATGAAAAAATATCAGGGAAATGGAGGGGAAATAGCATTATTACACCTCATACTATAATAAAATAGTCATAAAAACTATTAGGTATTCGTTAAAACCAAAAAAAATAGATAAGGCAACAGACTAGATAAGCAATAACTAGAAGCAACTGATAGAAAACAATAATCCAACATTTAATAAACCTAAAAACACAGGATAACAACATCATGACATAACAACAAGGAATACAGAACTTACTGTTTAATGCGAACTACTCGGAAAAATAGCAATTTGGCAAAAATTGTATTTATGTCAGCATCTTATAATATACATTTAAATGAGTTGACAGGGATTACTTTATTTCCTTTCTTAGCATCCCTAGAACTTACCACAATGTATAGCATAATAAATTCTTGTTGACAATAAGAGTGATATTAGTGATGACAATAATGAATGGATTTGCAACCAGAATATGAAAGGATATAGTACTTTAAAAATGAAAGAGAATAAGATGAGATATTATTCCTGATTATGGATAAGAGAAGATTTCTTAACTGAACAAGGGATAGAGGTAGTCACAAAACACAAAATAGATAATTTTGATTATATGAAATTAGAATGCATGAGTAAATCTATAAAGTCTCCAGGAGGGAACATGTTTGTATCACATATACAAAGGTAAGTAGGGAATTGGCAAAAATCTATGTCTAAGAGCCATAAGAGAGAAGTAGAAAATATGAACAGTTTTTGAAAGAATTACAAATATAAATGACCATATTAGAATATTCTCCAAATCAGTGATAAAAATGCAGAGAAATAGAAATTTAAACATCTATTTTATACCATGGAAACTGTCAAAAATTACAAAAGACAGAAAGTTTTTTTTTTTTGAGGAGGGTGATGAAAGGAAGAAAGGCATTCAGATACACTGTTTGGTTATGAATTATTCACCTGTAGCTTCAGGTGTCCTGTTTTCAACTTCAGTATTTATTCTATAGTACCTTTTAGAAAGCTCTGAACAAAGGAGATGATCAACAAGTGCTTATATTGGATGATTTCTATGAATATTCACAAACAATACAAATCATCCTGATGACCATCAGAATTGAATGGATAAGTACTTCAATCTTGTTCAAAAATTTTTTTTAAATGCTGATTTTTGTAAGGAGTAAGCATCTCCAAAATGATCAAATGCTATCCTTTGAGGTTCTTTTTTGTAGTTCTATATGTTATGGTACATCTTGTAGAAAGAGGATTTAGAATGAGAACCTTAGAAATCATCTAGTTTAATATCTTTATTTTGAAGAAAAATAAAGAAAAAGATGGAAACCCAGAGAAGTTAAGTGATTTACCCAATGTCACAAGAATAGTGACAGAGTCAGAATGCAATCCTAGATGCTCTTATTCCAGATCCATCTATTTCTATTTCTACTTTATTAGGCTACCTCACTGAGAGCAAGGGATAAGCTGGAGCCAGGTCATATCAGACCAAAGGGTCAATTGTTAAATTTTTTGTGTGGGCATTTATATCTTGGAAATATGCAAATGTTATAAATCAAGCCTTGATGTACTGTTTTGTTAATTATCCAGATATAAGAAAGACATGGAGAAAATGTTAATAATGAAGATTAAACTTAAAAGTATGTCAAGTCCATTCTTTTCAGAGAGCTGGTTGTTGAATATTTACCAGTACACAGCTACTAAGAATCCTCATAAAATTTTCTTCCTAGATCTCTAGCATCTGAGTCATAGTACTACATATGCTAGAAGTAAGAACTTAATGTCAGTTGAAGATAATACCCAAAACTAAATTTTATTTTAAGTGCAGTTAAATTTCGTAATATGTGGTAGAGCTGTTGGCTTTTTTTTTTCTTTTCCCAAGATCCTTTTGGAAACAGGATAACACCAATTCAAGAGGATGGGAGGAAGGGCAGGAAAGAGCAGCTTCTTAGTAAACTAATTTACAGTAAGAAATTCACCTGACTTCTTCACTTGGTTTTGATCTAAATCTTAGACATTCAATCAGTGGAGTTCTCAGTCAACAAGGGGACTATTAGGAGAAGGGAGACAATTCACATAGGAGTCACTTTAAGAGAAACATACCTGTTAGCAGCTGATGCATCCTTCCTATCCCAACAAATAATCCTACTGGAGGAGGGGAAGCCTTGAGGGCTTCATGTCAAATTCTTTTTCTGCCTCAAGAAATGAATGAAACCACTCACCACTGGGTCTTAAAGAGGTCACTAATGACTTCGACATTACCTTGGGAATTAGTTTGGGATTGAGGAGCTAGTCCAATTTCCCAATTTTAACTTCCATCCTTTTCATTATAAAAAAAACAGGTCCCTTGGGGTTTCAGCTATTTTTGGGATTTTTACCAAATCCTGAAGTAAAAGATGGAGGGAGAAAGTACTACAGAAAAAATGCTAAACTATGAAAGACCAAGAAGGGAAAGGGAGAAATGTGAAATCTAAGTCAACAAGGAGAAGATGTAATCTCATAGTGATTTCTTCATAATCTAATTACAATCCTCAATTATTTCCCTTGTCAATATCAATATAACAATCCCCCCCCCCCCAAAAAAAAGAATCACCTAAGAATGAAAGATTCAGAGCTAGAAGGAATCTTAGAGTTCATCTAGTATAACCATCTTACTTTATAGATAAGGTGAGCCATCCAAGCAGAAAGTGGCAGAAATTAAACAATTAGCAGTTATTTAAAAGAAAACACATGCTTCAACCTCTCCAAGTCTAAATGTCCATATTCATAAAATTAAGATTACATTTGCACCATCTACCTCTTGGGGTTTTTTGAAGAAAGCATTTTGTAACTGGGTGTTGTGGTATGCTACTCAGAGAGGTTGAATCTTATTACTTGAACTACGGAGCTCTAGGCTCCAGTAGGGCTAAGCCCATAGGGTATCCATACTATTTCTTCCCCCCCCCCTCCAGAAGCCAGGATTCACTGGGAAAAATAGACAGTACTGGGATTGGACTTGAGAGTGGCTGCTGAACTTATAGAGTGGTGATCTATAGAAATTCAGGAAGGAAAGAAAGGAAAAAGAAAGAGAAAGAAACAAAGAAAACAAGAAATAGAAAAAAGGAGGCAAGAGAAAAAGAAAAGGAGGAAAAAAGGAAGAAAGATAGAAATAAGGAAAGAGAAAAGGAATAAAGAAAGAAAAGAAGAGAGGAAGGAAGAGAGAAAGGGAGGGAAGAAGAAAAAAGAAAAAACCAGGAAGAAAAAAGAGAAGAAAGGAAAGAAATAAAGAAAAAAGAAGAGAATAAAAAAGGGAAAAAAAGAAAGGAAAGAAAGAAAGAAGGAAGAGGGAAAAGCAATAAAGGAAAAGAAAAAAAGGAAGGGAAATGGGAAGGAGAGACGGAAACAAAAAAGATAATGGAAGTAAAAAGAGAAGGAAGACAGGAAAGAGGAAGTAAGAGAGGAGGAAAGAAGAAAGGGGGAGAGAAGGCAGGAAAGAGAGAAGAAAGAAAGAAGGGAGGGAAGGAATGAAGGGAAGGAAAGAAAGAAGAATGGAAAGAATGGAGGAGAAGGAACATTTTTTGTTCTTTGCTCAATTGAAATTGTTGCTAAGCTCAGTTTATTTAGCCAGCATCAGTCTCTGTAACTGATTGATGCAAGATCTTAATCCTCTCCTTTGGACAGCAAGCCTTTGGTCTGAAGGGAATGGGAATCATGGTCTCCTTCAAGAGTTGCTTGAAATACCATGTTCCTGGGGTCTCTTGTATGTATCTGCTGCTTTCTTTTCCCTTTGCTGTGGAGATTTAAAGTAGTGATATTTTCTTTAAAAAATTATAACACAAAACTTACAGAGAAATATAGTGGGGATAGTGAACTGACTTTGGAATCAAGAAGGAGGTGTTTTGCCATCTCATACAAAACTGGCTGCTTGACCATGGACAAGTCACTTAAAATCTAAGTACTTTAGACAACTCTCTGGCACTTGAAAACTATAGAATAGCTGATTATTTTTATTGATAGAAGGAATTTCCTCACTCAGAGTTCCATATATCCATTAAATCATAGGTCTTAACCAAAACATAGCAAAACCTAACAATCAGTTTTTAGAAATAATTATATAACCATATATTGTTCCCCAAAATTCTCAGACTTTTTAAAAGATCTTATTTTCATTAATTCTACCACGTGTAACAGTAGTCCAATGCCAGAATAGTTCTCCTGAATTTAGGACTAAATCTACTTAAGGATCTTTTGTTGTTATTGTTTAGCTGATAAGTCATGTCCAACTCTTCATGACCTCATTTGGGGTTTTCTTGGCAAAGATAATGGAATGGTTTGCCATTTTCTTCTCCAGATCATTTTACAGATGAGGAAACTGAGGAAGACAGGGTTAAATGACTTGCCCAGGGTCACACAGCTAGTAAGTGTCTGAGTCCAAATTTGAACTCAGGTCTTCCTGACTCCAGGCCCAGTATTCTATTCAGTATGCTACCTAGAGGCCTGAAGAATCTAGTTTATTACTATTAACTGGTTAACAACTGAAAAAAAAGAAGTGATAAGTTGGACTTGACCCAAAGTGCAAGGGGTGTGTGTGTGTGTAAACAACATTTTTTTTAAACAAGTTTTTTTTAAAAACCGCTTTCTATAGAACTGAAATTTGCATTTATTTAGGCAACACATATTGCTGACAATCCAAAAATACTCTAGCCATCAAAATCAACTAGGAACCTTTCATTTAAAATGTTGATCTAATTTCATAAATTGAAATTCTTTTAAAAGTATATAGTAAGTGTGCAGATCAAAATATTAATTTGCACTGAGTCTTTCAGATGCAACCAGCCACTGTAACTATCTTAAGCTATTTAAGTCAGGAGACATTTTTCTACATCTTACCCTAGTATCTAAAGTGACTCAATTCAGTTTTGCTTACCCAAAAGCTACCGATATGTTCCTTTTGTGACCTCCAGGTCAATGAGAATGACCAAGCTGAGACAAATCAAATCTAAAAATGTACCCCCTTAAAGAAGTATTCACAAGGTTAATTGTATATTGGTCCTATTTGCTGAATGAGAAATCAATTAAAGTGAATAGTAAAGAGAAGACATAAATGGTCCCATGAACTACAAATTAAAACATATAGATAGGCAAATAAGGTATTCTTTGGTTAATAGCTTCACAGCTCTGAGGTTATCTCTATATGTAGTCATCAAATTGGACAGCACACAACCAATCTGATCTTTTGGCCATTTTTGTGATTAATGCCAATTGTTGTGGCTCACTTCTCTTTCCTGATAGTGATCTCAGGTCATCCCACCTATTTCATCATTTCTCTGCCCTTGAACCTGTGCATTGACCTTATTGTGACCTTGATCCCTCCATCATTTCTCCTCTAGTTTCATACTTTTCCCTTCAGAATTTTGTCTGTGTAGTGACTTGAAAAAAATACAATGACCTACTCCTGAATCTTTTGCCCATCTGTCATTAGACTATTGCTATGCTGCTAATCCTCTCCCTGAGTCACTCATACCACCTGCCTTCTCTGATCCTGGTCCCAAATTATTAAGGAACAAAATTCTGCTCAGTGGGTCCACTATAAATTCATGCCATCTAATCTCAAATGAGTCATACCACTGCATAGCAATCTTTAAAAACATTTATTATTTACTCCATATTATGTTCCCTATAAGAGCTGTACTCTCCTGAAGCCCTAAATTCCACCTTTCATCATCAGCAGATGATTTTACTCCTGTTTTTTCCCCCAGGAAACTGAGGCTTGTTCTTTTTTTATATCTCTTCTTCCATATCTGAAACACTCTGTGTCTAAACCCATTTTTCCTTCTTCCCTCTGTTTTCAGAATATGTCAACTCACCCTTTAGTAAGGTGAACCCCTTTACTTGTTCCTTTAACACAACAGGATAATAAATTTTTAACTGGAGTGAGTTTAGAAGTCACATAATCCAACTCTCCTATATTACCTGAAGGAATTGAAGCCCAGAGAGGTTGGATCATTTTCCCAAGGTCACACAGCTAATAGGTAGCAGAGAAGGGATTTGTATCCAAGTTCTTTGCCTTCAAATCTAATATTCTTTCCAGTATACCATGCTACTTAGCACCTTGGTCACTTCTAGGACCTTGCTACCCCAGTACATATTCTCTTTTCTTCTTTCTATGTGTACACCATTCTTTTTATCTCTCTATTCTCTATCCCTTCCCTTCTGACTTCTTCCCTTTACTCAAAAGAGGTGGGGTTTTTTCTCCTTCCTTATCCATTTAATTTTAATTTTAAGACTGGGTCTCTCTATCTTGCCTAGATTTTTAGATACTCACCAACTGAGCCCACTCCTTATCCAATAGGGAGCTTTGATTTGTTCTACTTCTGACTCCAGCCAGGATCATCCTGCCTTGGGCTATATAGTCCACCTCCCAACTCCTCAGCCCAGGCCAAGGGATTTATCAGCTGACGTTACTTATGCTGAACTGAGGACAGATATCCAATCTGCATTGCCCAGTGCATGTCAGAACTCTCAAATTCAAGAGATTCTCCAGTACCTGCAATTACAGTTTTATGCCACTATGTGTGACCTCTATCTTAATGTAAGGTACTTCACCTCATATGGTTTCTGAATGGGCTAGAAACAGAACATTTATGAAAGGAAAATTGATAAAATAGACTCATGAAGAGACGTAATCTCTTAGATCTAATGTTGAAAATACAAACAGTTCTTAAGTATTAGCTAGAGAGTAGGAAGATGTCCCTCAAATAAATGTACTGAAAAGATCTGTTTAAAACAAAGCAAACACTGAGAGAATAAAGGCTGTTGGACATTGTGGGCCATCATCTCATTTGCCTGTGGATATTTTTAGAGTTTAAAGTTTCTAACTGACAAATTTATTAATCAAATAACTGTTTGGAGACTATAGGAAGATGCTATAAGAACTTTTGGATTCAATAAGAGATTGTCATTAATTCATTGACTTGATAGTAGAAGAGAAACGGCTTTGTCTAGCAGAAGAGCAGTGAGGACCAAAAAAGAGATCAGCTAGCAAAATTGCTTGATGAATTGCACATTGTTTTTGAAAGGACTAATAACATCAAAGGCCTGAAGACCAGAGTGTTGAGCTAGCCCAGGCAAACAGGTTTCCCCACCTCCCTCCTTGCTAAGCTTCTATCAATGTTTTCCAACTCTTCTCTTTGAATGCTACATACATTGGTAGGAGTGTGTGACCTGTTTATGGGCAGAATGTAATGTTTTAATTATTTTTGATTTTGCTTTATGATATAGCAAATATTTTTAGGAGTTAAAGATGTCTTATTGACTGATTTCAGGTAAATGGGAAGCACACAAGTGTGAATTCAGGAGATACAATGCAGAGGCAATAGTGATGGTGTTGTGGTGGTGGTGGTGATGGTGGCAGTGGTGGTGATAGTGATGAAAGAAAGAGGGAAGGAAACACTGAGAGACATAGAGAGAGTTATAGCTGTATTGTGCAACCTTTTCTAGCAACCCTAGACCTGCCCACATGAATGAAGGTTGGGTAAGCAAAGCACCTCAGAGACTAAGAGTGGGGATTGAAGCCATGCCCTTCCTATACTTTTTTTTGGGGGGGGGGTAGGAAAAGAATGGTTTGCCAAGAAAGGATTACAAAGAATTGGACATGACTTTAAAAATGACTCCACAACAACATAATGTAAACTAAGGACAACTCATAGACAAAACGTTTGACTCCCGTATCTATAAACTGTTTCTTTAAAAAGTCTACATGGAGGGGCAGCTAAGTGGCACAGTGAATAGAGCACCAGCCCTGGAGTAAGGAGGATCTGAGTTCAAATATGGCCTCAGACATTTACCACTTACTAGTCATGTGACCTTGGGCAAGTCATTTAACCCCAATTGCCCCGCCTTCTCCTCTCCAAAAAGCAAAAAGATAAAAACAAACGAAAAGTCTACATACAACATCCAACCAGTGAAAACCAAAATCTCCTCCCTTTCAATATCATCCAGATTTTCTCAAGATGACCTCTGGATTACATGTTTGTCTTGGGATGTCTTTAGAAGGCTCTGTCAATCATTAGATGATGGGATAAAACCCACAGAGTCCATTTAAATGGTAGGGGAAAAGAGAATGGGGAAGTTATTCAAACTTCATCTTCTTCTGGTTTGTTGCCTTTTCCTCTTCACCCTCCTTAGAAACTACTGTGATTTCCAAAGCTTCCTGGGTGACTGCCACCAAAGTCCCATTGGTTTCCTCTACCACCTCCTCAGTCACTTTAGCCTCCATGATCCCTGCCTTGACTTCCAAAGTCACTGGGCTTGGCTCAGTCCAGAGTTACTTTGCTTCCATCAAGTCTCCCTGTTTACATGGCCACTTTCACAGCTCTAGCATCTTTTGAGCTGAAGTTTATGAAACTAAATCATTTAGACCATCTTGTCTCCCTGCCTGTGACTATTCTGGCACCCACAGAGTTGTGAAATGAATCTTTCACTGATTCTTCTATCATGTCTTTGGATAGACCTTTGATGAACAAGTTTTTGTAGGACCGGCTCCTTTTTGTTACATTAGCTATCTTCTGTCCCTTCAGCTCCAGCTGGAGGCTCTGCCTTCAATTTCTATGTTATTACAAGAATTCAAAGCTTCTTTCACATCTTCCACAGAGGCAAATTCAATGAACATGTACCCTTTAGGTTGTCCTGGGGCAAGCTGATGGATGTTACCTTCTCAAACACTTCCTGCCGACTTTCTTCAGTTGCTCTGTAGGTGAGTTTGTTCAGCACCAGTGTCTTTGAGTGTGCCAGCTTGCTGTTTGTGCTCCAGGAATTATTCTTCCCATCTTTCAAGTTCTCTTGACTTTTGTCCCCTGTGCAGGCCAGAATGAAAGCCCGACCATCAATCTCAATCCTATTTCTCTTCCAAGGCCTTGTCCATGTTTTCTTCTTTCTTAAATTCAATGTAGGCAATACCTTTGGGTGTCAGATCCTTGATGCAGACCAGTCTGACCTCAATACCATCTTCAAACCTTTTCTTGAGCTTCTCCTGAGTTACTTTATACAGCAGATTCCTAATGAAGAGCATCCTTGTGTCTTGATCTTTCTTGTTCTCTTGCTTTTTCTCCCAGCTTCATTTCAGAGCCAAGCATTTTAGAGTCATTGATTCCAGTCTTTTCCATGTCTTCAGTGGATTCAAATTCCATACAGCTAAACATTTTGGTAGTGCCAGTGTGGATGTCCACATGAGTAAGGTCCTTTTTGCAACTAACTCTGTGAGGCCAGTTTTTAGCTCAGAAGTTCTGTTGAAGTTCAGGTTACCAAGACTGAAATGTGTAGATACTTCAGGTTCTAATTTCTGTTTCTTGGACTTTTCCCTCTTTCCTGATATTTCTTTGATGGGTACTTTTTCTTCATCATCTTTCTCCTCCTTATCTTCATCTCTTCATCTTCTTTCTCCTAGGAGTTCTTGTCTTTTCCAGCTTTCCCAGGGGCAGATTTCACAGAACTGACATTCCCCTTGTCAGGTATAATGTCAATAGCTTTTTTTTTTTTTTTTGCTTTTTGGAGGAAGGGAAGGTAGGGTAATTGGGGTTAAGTGTCACAGGCTAGTTTTTGTGTTGTGTCTGAGGCTGGATTTGAACTCAGGTCCTCCTGACTCCAGGGCTGGTGCTCTATTCACTGTGCCACCTACCTGCCCCCGTCCATAGCTTTTTGAAAGTCATCCTCATTACTATCATCTTCCTCCTCATCCTCAGAGTCTTGTTTGCCTGGAGCTTTTCCCATTTTTATGGCTTTGGATGGTTCAAATTCTTTTCCCTCATCCTCACTGCCTTCTTCTTCATATTCACCTGTTTACAGGCATTCTTCCCACTTTTTGCCCGTGTGTGTGTGTGTGTGTGTGTGTGTGTGTGTGTGTGTGTGTGTGTATGTGTGTGCACTCATTGTGTGTCCTTTATCTGGGGTGGCTGTTGCTTTAGCTGAAGTGGTTCTCTTCTTGCCTGGTGTGATGACAGCTTTGACGGGGATAGCCACTTTCTCATTCAGGATCACAGCAGCCTTCTCCCAGGAATCAAGGTTATTTTCTTGGCAGGTGTGGTGGCAATAGTAACTTTTTTGGATGGTGGTGCCTTCTTTGCTGTAGCCACAGCCTTCTTGCCCTTCTTCTAAGGGACAACAACCTCTTCATGAGAGGTCCTCGTTCTTGCTGTTTTCTATCTTCTTTAGGGCAGGAGCCATTTTCTTTGGTTCTCAGTGATTTTTAGCAGTTTTCCTGAGCTTCACCATGGTCAACATATAAACTAGGTGGTAGAGGGTCCAGATCCATTGGCAGAGGTCTCTGAAATATTGGTGGCAGCAGAGAGAGTGGGAAGGACTCTATTTGAACAGTACTTTGCTGCTAGAGATTGAGATGAAAGACTGACCCCATGCTATACCTTCAACAACGATAACAATAAAATTTTGTCTTGTTACTCACTTACATGCTGTCTTATTTTTCATGTGCTTGTTACACTTCTAGAAAAGGCAGTCTACATTTTCTACCATCACTTCTTAAATGCCCATTCACAATTGAACCTCTTTTATTTTCCCTTTTATACCTATCCCTTTCATGAAATTGCACTCTTCAGAATTGATAATGACCTTTTCATTAATTAAATTAATTGGAGAGACCAAGTGGCGAGGTAGAAAGTGTTGGATTTTGAGCCAGAAGACTTGGGTACAAATTTTGAATTTGTTACTCTGTGTGATCTTTGTGGCAACTCATTCTACTTTTCTAGGCCTCAGTTTCCCCATCAGTAAAATGAAGGGGTTGGAGTAGATTATCTCTAGGTTGATTTCCAGCTGTTAAGTCTATGATTTATTATCCTATGATTCACCAAATCCATCGCCTTTTCTCAGTCCCATTTTCTTGGATTTTTTGTGGCAATTGGGACTTGTTCAGATCAACTTTTCTCTGTTAGTTTCTTCTCCCTTAGCATACTCCTTTGGCATACTCCTGTTACTTAGCCTACTTGTCTCAGTGCCTTATCTCTCTCCATCTTTGTTTTATCTTTTTTTTCCCCTATTCTCTAACCATGGTGATGCTTTCCTCACCCACATGTCATGTGCTCCCATACAGTTCTTCTCCATTGCAACAACTCATTGCTTTCTCCACGAAGTTTTCCCCAATTCTCTAGCTAGAGGGGAATTTCTCTCCTCTCAGACTTTCCTATTATTAGTTGCCTGGATTACTCCTTTGCCATTCTCACACTTAAAAAAAAAATTATTCATTCATATGTCAGCCAACTACTTGATTATAAGGACCTTGAGAGCAGAGATTAGATGAATTTTCACATTGGTACTCCAGCTTCCAAGGCAGTGCCCATACACATCTTAGGCATAAATATTTGTTGAATTGTTGAATTTCACTGTAACATGACATGATAGAATTATGGGTTATACAGAAAATAGATTAGAATAAGATCAGTTCCCAAAAGGTGTCAAGTATGAAGGGAAGGTAGAGAAGAGAGTGCTAAGTATCAATTGTCCAGATTCTGGTATGAACAATGACAAAAGTCTAAAATGAAAGAAAAGTACAGTTTCCATAGAGGCATAGAAAGAAGATAAAAAGACAGAACAAACAACAATAATTAAACAAGTTTTTATAACTTTGTGGGTTACTGCCATGTGTCTACCTTCATATTAAGAGTTTGTTGTGTAATGAACAATATGACTGCTTAATCAAATAGAATTTTGGAGCTGGAAAAGATCTCAGTGACAATCTAGTTCAAACTGTAGGAAGTTATAAGAAGTACTGGAAGTATACTGTTCCTAAAAAAAAAGAATTTTCTCCAAACATTTTTCACATACCTCCGAAGAAAGGGAATTTAAGACTTCCCAAGGCAGCCCACTCCATTTTTAGACAATTCCAATTGTTAGGAAGTTTTTACTTATATACAAATTAAAACTTCCTTTTTTGCAACTTGTTCTAATTGATTTTGATAGTGTCCTCAGGGGTGAAATATATAAAATCAAATTTTTCATGTATTAGCCCAGAAGATACTTTTAGATAGCTCTCATGTCTTCTCTATGTTGTTTTTCTCATTCCAAGTTAAAAAAAAACAACTTTCAATCTTCAATTGATTGTTACAAGGCATGAAATTGAAGTCCTTCACTGGCTCCCATTATTACCTAGTTTCTACTTCATGGCCAACTTCTCCTGGCCATTCTTTCAAGTATTAGTTATACTTTCTCTCATACCTATTTGTTCAGCGGTCAGGGTGGCTGAGGGGGAATATTCTTTGCTTCCCACTGCCAGTTCAAAACTCTCTTTCTTACTCTACCATTCAGTAACCTCTCCTCTGAGGTTCATTCAATTCAATTTCTCACCAAATCAAAGCCATCTATGGAACTGCAGGACACTCCCTTTTTTCAATGAACTCAGCACCTAGTTCACAGTCTTTGTCTCTACCTCAACTCCTGTGTTCATGTTAGGGAACTTCAGTAAGTAAGTAAACTTCGGTAAGTAAACTGATACTTCCTCAAACATCCTTACTTCTCAGTTTCTTAGCTTATTCATTTCCCAAGACAGCAAAACACAGAGATGGTCAAATCCTTGATTTTGCTGTTACTCATAAATGCACTGCTTTCATGTTCAAACATTCTGAAATTCACTTCTCTCATCATAATCTTTTATAATTCTACCTTTCCCTCAGCCTTATCACCTTTGCTTTTACAATGACAGCATCTCTTCATCCTTCAGTTCTTTCCCACATCATATCCCCTCTCCTGATTACACCTTCCACCTTTCTCCATCTTATGTCCTCGGCAAACCAGTTCAACTCTACACTATCTTCTATTCCCAAGCCCCTTGGTCCCTTATTACCAATCACACCTTTCCAGGTCCCAACCTTAGATTACTCCCATTATTCACTGCCTTTACTACTATTCCATGTATTACTGACTGGAGAAAATCATGAAACCATACTAATGAGGTTTTCTATTAAATCATGTCACATTATTTCAACTGGAGCCTCACTGGGAAGGCAAAACTTTGTACCTCAACATTACATTCATTTATCCTATTCATTTGTATTCTTCTAGATCTTTTCATCTCTCCTCAAGCTTTTGATTGTGCTTCTTTCCACCCATACAGCTGAAAACATTGCCTTATATTTTGCCAAAAAATAAAAAAATAAGGCTATTTGCCAAAACTCCTCCTTCCCTCCTTATCTAATATCCTTCATATATCTTCGATATGTCCCAAAGAGATATCCCTCTCAATCTTTCCAACCTCACTCTTCTCAGTTTCCCTATTACTATCCAGAGTACCAGCATTCTTTCGGTCACCCAAGGTCCCAATCAATGGTTCATACTCAATTTCTTACTTTTTCACCCTGTGTATTCAATCTGCTGCCAGCTCTACTTTCACAAAATCACTTATAGACATCCCCTCCTTTCCACTCACACAGTTACCACATTGGTGTAGACTCTTTTTACCTCACAATTGGACTATGGAAATAGCCTACAGGTTGGTCTTCCTGTCACAAGCTACTACTTGACCCAGCTGCCAAATTATTACCTGCTAATTATTACCTGTAGTATCAAATCTCTCTCCCTCTCTCTCTCTCTCTGTCCCCCCTTCTCTCTCTGTCCCCCCTTCTCTCCCTCTCTCTCTCTCTTTCCCCCCTTCTCTCTCTCTCCCCCCTTCTCTCTCTCTCTCTCACTC